>JBBCBC010000020.1:34591077-35097309 GCA_037126765.1 Stenogyne calaminthoides | reverse complement strand
GTTATGAATTTTCATGAAATATTTGGAATTAGTAAGCACTCAATTGAGAGTTGTAACGTTTCATTGAGAATTAAATACTCTAGTGGGAGTTGTAACGATTCATTGATGTATATGACATTCCAGTGGGAGTTATATCGATCCACTATAAAATCACAAGGTTCAGTGGGAGTTGTAGTGATTCATTATGGAATGAAATGCTCTAGTAAGGAGTTATATCGATTCACTGTGAAATCAAACACTCCAGTGGGAGCTGTGAAGATTGATTGTGAAATCAAACACTCCAGTGGGAGTTGTTACGATTCATTGTAGTAATCAAAATAACTAAAGCTTACTCTAAAGATTCCAAGTATCATGAAAAGTTAATCTTTGTAAAGACGTTACAAAGAAGAAAGAGCGATTCTTGAATAAATTTATGCTGACTTGATGTTGGAAGATTTGTTGTCAAACCTAATTACAGAAGATGTGTAAGGCATCTTAAGATCTTTGGTTTGTATGGATTTAAATGGACTACGAAGTAGTTGTTAATGTTACTAGACATTTATGTATTGTGAACTATATAAAATGTTCATATAATAGTATGTCGACAAGTTGATTGGCTCTCTCATACGAGCAATCGCCTCTGACATCGAGGTATGTGCAGAGATGAGATTATATTGTAGGTAATCGCAATAGATTTTACCACGTATCTATTTGACTTGTTACAAAGCTAAATAAATGGATTCTTAGACAATAGAATGAGGAAATCCAAGTTAAGTGTCGATGATACACTTGAACTGTGATTTACACTATGTCAAAATAAATAAAATGACATACGCTTCCATCCTGGGAAGTTAAAACACCGTGACATGTGTTTCATATCACATGTGCTAAGTTGACCATAAGGAAATGAGAAAGTTATCCCTATTTTCTTATTGTATAAAGCCTTGAGGTTTTCATAAGCCTCTTAAAAGTACCCTTAGGACTTTCTACTAAATTTCTAAGTCTCCACTTTAGTGTTGCTACTTTAGCATGCTACCAATAACTATGATTAATGCAGCAATGCGGTACATGTCTAGGAAAGTAGCTATAGTGGGAGTCTGTAGTTATTTTGTGTGAAAGGAAATACACCTTTATTAACACGTTCTATTGTATTCATTGACCGGTCAATCGAGTTGAGAACTTGGTTATGAATGCATAGATCTGATGAAAGGTTGAATATGCTCTAATAGTTTCAAGGGATTGAAAGAGATATGTCAACTTGTGTTAACTGAAAGAGTTATGGGGTGTAACAAGCTTTGAATTCTTCATATAAAAATGGTTGAGTTGCTATATATCCTTAACAAGTGTATAGCATGAGAAGCTCATATTCTCGAGGGTCACACAATTTATTTTGCCTGTATGAAAATGTATTAGATGATGGTATAAAAAGATGAAGCAGATGAGTGTTAGTGGGAGATGAAAGTTAATAAATAATATTATTTATTTATTAATATATATTCACACATGAAGTGAATAATATTTGGTGAATGGAAGTTATGGATAACTTCCAATATTCAAATTATTATGCATATATTTTGTTGGGATATTTTAGTTTTGATGAATTAAGCCAAAACATTATCAACTTATGTTTTTGAAGCTAATCTACAGATAACAAGTTGAGGGGGAACGAGAGAACAAATTGAGGGGGAACTCACGGAATCAGACGTAGATGATCGAGATCGAGGCGAGGTCGCGAGATGAGACCGTCGAGATCGGATGAGTTAGAGATGTTCGAAAGTTAAGCGATGAGCTATGCAAAATCGGAAGAGAAGAAAAGCTAAGCCGGTGATCGGAAGATCGGATGACGGAAATGAACTGATCGGATGATCGGAAGAATGAGTCAGTGATATGGAGATCGAAAAAGAAGCGGACAAAAGCCGATCGGAAAAAGCCCGACGAAGATCGGAAGAGAAGGTTGCGATCGAAGAAGAGGAGATGAGATCGATCGAGATCGGGCGTGATCGAGATCGGATATGAAGATGAGCAGATGATCAAGATCAGACGTGATTGAGATCAGATATGAAGATGAGCAGATGATCAAGATCAGAGGGCGTGATTGAGATCGGATGTGCTAAACCGATATGCTAAACCTAATGTCTTGACTGATGCTATCCGAGATGTTGATCGAAGATGTGTTGATCGATCGATCGAAAATTTGATCGGTCGCAAAGAAGAAATCGAGATGCTTCGAGTCAAAGTGACTGAAGGTCGGGATGTCTCGATTCAGAGAACCGAACTCGGCCACTGAAAGTATTAAGATGATCGACGCATAAGGTCCATCAAGAGAAGTCATTGAATCAAGTATCCCGAGGCTCGGATGAGAAATCGAGACTCAAATAAACCCGAGACTCGAGATAGAACCGAAGACTTCAAGATGTCTCTCAAGACACCGAGACTCGAGAGAATCTGAATGATTCCAAGGCGAGGAATCGGAGGAATATAGCCGATTAGAATCGGTGACGTGGACTAATGAGAGGAAGACAACCACTGAAGAAGAAGTTGTGACTTACAAGAATAGTATGGATTTGAATGTGATTCTCTCCGTGTAACATTCAAATCCACACTATAAATACAAGGTCTTTCATCATTCTAATGTGTGGATGCGTGGAGATTATAGCACGAGATGCTACAGAGCCAAAGAGAGTTATACCCAAAGCATTCCCACCCTAGAACACAAGTCTGTAGATATACAAATATGTTCAAGAGTGTTCTAGAACCCAATCTAAGCAACCCACGATGTATCCTAAGCTTAGAGAGATTTTCCCAACCTTAGCATTGAGGCTAAACAAATGTAAGGGAAAATCTCAACCTAGTTGGAAACCAAACAAACCTTACCCAAATCAGTAGGTTAAGTTTGTAGGTGAGTGTGAACTCGGTAAACATCTAGCAATCCCGAAAGGGAGGGTAGGCAATCCCGAGTGAGGGTGATAAGTCCCGTTGGAGTGTGAACTCGTTAAACATCTAGAGGCGAACCCGAGAGGGTGATAAGTCCAGTTGGAAGGAATTTCCATAGGAACATGGAGAGTGGGTGTAGGAGCTTGAGTCTCCGAACCACTATACTTTGTTATGTTCTTTATTGCTTTATGTTCTTATATTGTCAAATGCATTCGATTATAAGCAAAACACAACACATGAGCTTAAAACGCAAAAATCTGAAATCACCATTCCTTCACCCCTGTTTTTATATGCATTTCATGATTATTCCGCATTTAATGGGATTTCCACAAGGACTAACAAATGAGGATCTTACTCTCTGAACAGAACGTAGAAAAACTCTTGAGAAAAGAGAATAATGTTTTTCTCATTTTCTCTCTACTCATAACTCACAGAAAAATATACGTAACAAATAAAGAAATCACAGGGTGAATTTCTTCACAAGATAATACGTATAGTCTATCACGTAACAACAATCAAAGGGCACTTAAATTGTGAATAATGGAAGCAATCCGTGAATCATTTCATGTTGTTGTGTTTCGGACTAAGAGAATCCAGTGCGTACGATGAATTCAACCGGTTCGATATTTTCCGCTGCAATTCTGGAATAAAGGTTAGTATATTTCTAACCCTCGTTTTCCAACCATCTCCAACTCCATCTCATGATTCTCATCCACCACACTCTCTTTCCAAATTGAGCCAAATAGTATCTTCTCCACACAACTTTCAATTTAGGGCATTTGGCTGCCTCCTCTCTACAACTCAACGTTCAATTTAACTACAAAGTATTAAAAAAAATCAACATTTTGAATAAAGAAATTTTAAGTATATTTAAGTATATATATATATATATTTAGTATATTAGTTTAAAAAATGTTAAAAATTGCCGGTTGGCTAAAACTTCCAACAATAAAGAAGGAAGTTTCTGCACCTACTGCACAATTGTTCACTTTCACACAACACAAGCGCATGCACCCACGTGCCACATGCAGCCTATTTTGGGGCCTGTCGTATTGGTTTGAATACTCAACAATTGGATATTTGAACACACTAAAATCAACACCCAAGTACAAACTCAACTATACCAATTTGTATCGTAATTAATGGCTATCAAACAAAAACCATATGTTTGTACATTTTAAATTGTGAAGTAAAAACGTTAGTTCAAGTCCACTTTCCATGCAATCAATCTTAATACGAGACAAAAAACATTAGATAAGATGAAGTTGATATGATGTTCGAAATGTGAAAACGGATAAGTTGCAAGCTGTCCAAAACAAACGAGGAAATTAATCAAACTAAATTTGACTTCGGAATATTGAGAATAGGAAATAGGATGGGAGTTTCTTGAGTTTTAATCACTATTCGTCCCGTAAGTTTGACCTCAAATAGATTTAGTCCCATAAGTTTTTTTGTTGTCGATTTAGTCCCAATAACTTTGACAATATCTAATTTTAGTCCCAATTTTGATCGAAAAACTCAAAACGACGTCGTTTTGCCGTTTTAATTTGGGACTTCTCGACGAATGTTGTGATCGAACTGTCACGTGTATTTTTTAATTTTTTAACAACTGAAATTCCATTTATATAATTAAAACAAAACTAACGACAATAATTAGTCAAACACACTTAAAAATACAAGTGGCAGTACCCGTGACAGTCTAGTCATACCATCCGCTGAAAAACCCCAAATTGAAATGACAAAACGACGTCGTTTTGAGTTTTTCGATCGATTTGTGACTAAAATTGGACATTTTCAAAGTTATTGGGACTAAATCGACAACAAAAAAATTTAGAGGACTAAATCTATTTGAGGCTAAAGTTATGGGACCATTTGTGATTCAAATTCGAGTTTCTTGGAGGATATATAACTCGTATAGTAATTAATGAATGATCGAAGAAATAGGACCATTGTATGCATGAGATGAGGGAATTCACATGAATTCCTTATTAATAAACTCTGCCTATATACTTCTCTACTATTTCTTTGGACCCCCTACTGGACCAATTTCACATTCTGCCAACTATCTATCTTTCACACATGCACACACAACCGTGTGTGTGTGTTTTTTTTTATATACAGTCTGCACACGGATTTGACATATATAATGAG
Organism: Stenogyne calaminthoides; assembly: GCA_037126765.1. Lineage (NCBI taxonomy): Eukaryota > Viridiplantae > Streptophyta > Magnoliopsida > Lamiales > Lamiaceae > Stenogyne > Stenogyne calaminthoides. The sequence continues at coordinate 35,092,245 of JBBCBC010000020.1, read as the reverse complement.
TGACACTCGTAGCAATTAATACATATTACAAATACATAGCAGGTGCATGATGCATTGCACCTGGTGTATATATGCAATTTATTTTGTTATAATAAGCTTATGAATTGACAAAATATATAGTGCATAAAATTGTAGTTTTATATCATAATTCTTTATAATAATATAAGTATCACCATGAATCTGAACGCCATTAAGAGTGTTGATAGTTTTAGGAGTGTGAGTACGTTCAGTTACGGAACAAGGACAATTAACTATTATGTAGACTTTATTCATTTTTGGTCTAGTTGGTTTTGCTGGGAACATCACCACCGATTTATCTAATGTTGAATATGAATAACTAGTATTCAACATATAAGTCAAAATGTGATCAATTACTCACCGCATCTCATATACAAGTAATTATAAGAAAATGATTGCAAATGTCAAATTAATAAGCCGATTTCCTTTTTTTTGGTCAGAAAAAATATTTCATTAAAGAAATAACAGCCAATGGCCATTAATGAGTACAAGTATGAAGTTCCTAACAATCAAGTAATTTTTTAAGATCTATAAGCCACTCCTCAAAAGAACAACTAGCAATTTTACAAGAATGTGCAAAGAGCCAACTCCAAAGTCTACTTTTTATCTCATCTACAATTTGTACATAATTGAACTCCACATTCTCAAAAATTAGTTGATTTCTTCTCTTCCACACAACCCAAATGATGCAATTCCATAAGCAGATAGCAAAGTTTCTCCCCTCTTTCCCTCTCCATAGACCAGTGTGGCACATAAATTGGTACCTAATATTGTGATGGATAACAGTAGGGATATTAAGCCATCTAAAACAATCGTACCACACTCTATACGTACCGGGGCAGTTGAGAAAAATGTGAGCAGCTGTCTCGGTTTCAGTCTTGCAGATCGGGCATTTTGAATCCTCCAAAGAGAGTTGAATTCCACGTTGTAGAAGATTATCCTTTGTTGGTAGTCGATTCCAAAGGGCCCTCCATCCTGTTGCCGCCACTTTCAATGGAGCAAACTTGCTCCACACCATGTCGAGGTAGTTGATTGTCGGTGAAGAAGTCGGTCTCACAGTTCCGAAAGATAACAAACAGTAGGCTGCCTTAGTTCTGAACATTCCGTCCTTTTCCGTCTTCCATTTCCATTTGTCCTTGACTCCCTGCTTCAATGAAACACTGTTAATGAGATTTGTAAATTCGTTAGTCCTCTCCCTCTCTCTCTCAAATAACTGTCTTCTCCACATCTCTTTCCATACCCAACACCCTCCCTCCCACTCACCCATCTCCCTAATCTTGCCCTCTTTATTTGCACATAAATGAAATAATATAGGAAAAGTCGATTTGAGACTCCCATTCCCCACCCAATCATCATGCAAAAAAGAAGTGTCACCCCCATCCCCAATCTCCCTCTCCATGTTTTCCCAAAACCACTTCCCTCCCCCCCCCCCGACACGTTTCTCACAATATCCCTCCACCAACTAGACTATCTATTTTCTCCCTCAATTCCCCTCCCTCTCAACTCCCTCAAATTCAAACTCCCATAATTAGACTCTATAACCCTTGCCCATAGACTCGTTTGATTTTTGAAGTATCTCCACACCCACTTCCCAAGCAAAGTCCTATTGAAATTACCCAACTCCCTAACCCCCAAACCCCCCAAACAATTAGGTAAACAAATATCACTAATACACATTTGGGCTTGAACAACTGTTAAAATAGCCCTTAGAGAGCGGTTATAACAACTGTCCAAGTAACAACTGTTCAAGCTTGGACAACTATTAAAAAACGGCGTCCAAAAGATTGGGCTTGGACAGCGGTTTTCAACCGCATTGCAAAGGTGGGGATTGGACAGTTTTTTTTTAATAATTTCTTTTATTATGTTAGATAGACAACGATTATAAACCGCTATATTTAATTATTAATTTATATTTTAAAAATCCTATAATAAAACCATAAACCAAAACTTATATATACGTCCAATACCATAAACCATAAACCAAAAATCCTATAATAAAACCATAAATCAAAACTTATACCACATATACGTCCAATACCAAAACATCAAATAAATAAACATACACATCATGAAATAAATAAACATACACATCATAAACATACGTCCAATACACCAAAAACATGAAATATATATCATCACAAATATATAATTTAATTATATGCTACCAAAATTTCAAACAACGATCACTCAATATCGTATGAATATAAGAATCGATTGTAAAGGTACCCCGTCCAATCGTTTTTCCATTTCTCCAGTCTTTTCTTAGAGTAAGACTTGAGCTCACGTTCATAGACAAACTGCAAACAACGAATCAATCAATATAGTATGAATTTTTATTCAATCAATAATAATTTAAATAAATCGATAAATTAACTTACATCGACTTGACTTGCTCGCGATTTTTATTACTTCGATTCTACAATATAATAGAAATATGATAAACACTGAAAAGCTTAGGGCATTAGAAATTGAGGAAATGACATTGATCAATTTTACCTGGAAATCATCCTCCATAGCTCTACTCATAAACTCCTCCCAGTATGGAGCCACCATAAGGTTATTCTGATACGCCGGAGGCGGACTAGCCGAGTAAAGACCAGTTTCCGGATCTCGTGTGTTACTTCTCAGCCAAGCCCAAAAATTCTTGGCCATTACTCCAGCTTGCGACAATATTTGCTTTTCTTTGTGTGGTCAAGACCTCTGAATGTAGTCTATACGCATATAACATAACAATTTAATAAATTTAGTAATCATACTACAACTTTCAATAAACACATAATTGACATACCGTAAGTTCGTCCCATAATCTTTCCTTCAAAGGAGTCAGTTTGGGGCTACGCCAGTCCTTGGTTGGCATCACGATAGGGATCACGCTCCTGACCGCAGCTCCAATGTAGAAGGACAACGACTCACTCTCTTTTTCTATTGCCTGTCCAAACTCATTGAACGATAACTGCAATAACATAGTATTTAATTAGGTTCAACGATCAATCAATATATATTTATCGATTTCAAACTGTTCAATTGTAATAAAATTACCTGAAGTGTTTTCCCCTTGCTACGAGCTCTCTTAATAGATGACATCGTGACTATACCCCGAGTGCGTTTCTCCCCGGAGCTGCTAGTGGTGGTGGAAGCATCGGTGTCACACTCTCTCAAGTCATCAGGATGCTGTCGATCATATGCACCATGATCATATGCGCCCATGATCTCCATCGAGAATATCCATCATCATCTCCATCATCTCAGGGATATGGCAAACGAGACATGATCCTGTAAAGCAGAAGAAACAACATTTAATAAAAAAAAAAAACAAACAATATTCAATAAACCAGAAGAAACAACATTTAATAAAGCAGGAGAAACAACATTTAATAAAGCAGAAGAAACAACATTGAATAAAGCAAAAGAAACAACATTCAATAAAGTCGTACATTTCTTTTTATCACTTGTTTTTTCTTTTTCGTTTTTTGGTTGACTTTTCTCGTTCATGACCATAAATGTTAACAAGATCCGGATTGCCATATTCATCCTCATCTCTAATTATTCTCTGGTATGGGTGTGGATTTGCAGGATCATCGAAAGATGGTACAAAATGAGTGACGTTCTGAAAAGGATCATCAATTGTGTCAACATCTTCACCGACATGGTCGCTAATCTGGAAACTATTGTTAAATTTGTTTGACAGAACCACAATGGACCATTTCTTATTAACTGGGTCGGGGACATATAAAATTTGTTGAGCTTGACTGACCATTATGTAAGAGTCATCTCTGTATCCCACATTCTTCAAATCAACGCGTACGAATCCAGAACTTTCAACTTGGACCCCGTTAGGGATCCTCACCCAACTACATTCGAAGATTGGTTGACGGTGAACAATATAGTCGAGTTCCCAAATGTTGACAATCTGTCCAAAGTAAGTAGTATTTGATTGATCCACTGCAGTTGCAGTAATGGACACTCCACTATTCTGCATAGTACTTGTGGCATCATGATCTCTGGTATAAAATGTGTATCCGTTGCTAAGATAACACTTGTATGAATACACATGTCTATCAGGTATTCTGGATAACCACTTAACTCTTTCATTCACTGATTCTTTTTCCTGTGACAACATATTTGCTACATAACCATTGAACCAGTTAACAAACGTGCGATTGTGCTCAACTTCAATCCATGATCTATCTCTGGTGGGATTTCTCTCAGCAAGTGATCGCATGTGCAGGTCAATAAAAGGAAGCACGTCGACCGTGTTGTGAAGTACGCACAAGTGCATCCATGTTAGTTCCTCCATACTAACACTTACAGGTTGATCACCGGTAATTCCTTCACCATCCATCCTTTTGGTGTACCGGTAACTGGAAGTCCAATTGCATCGACATTCGGAATAAATTCAGACCAGTACTCGACTGCTTCTTCTACTAAATAGCGTTCTGCAATACATCCCTCCGGCCTGGACTTATTCATCACATATCCTTTGAGCACTTTCATATATCTCTCTACACCATACATCCATAGCATACGAGCAGGACCACACATCCTTGTCTCGTGTACCAAATGAACTGTTAGGTGAACCATTATATCAAAAAATGATGGAGGGAAATACATCTCAAGCTCACAGAGAGTCCCCACAATCTGCCTCTGAAAACCAAGCAATTTTCTAGGATCTATGACCTTGCTACTCATTGCCTTGAAGAACCAACATAACTTTGTTATGGTTATGCACACATTTTCAGGCAAGATAAAACTTATTGCAATGGGCAAGAAAGTCTCCATGATGACATGATAGTCATGCGATTTCAGATTCATCAGTCTCACGCCATCATCTGATACAAGTCTCTGTATATTGGACGAATAACCCTCTGGTACTTTCACATCCTTTAGCATCTGAAGTAACTCTTTTCTCTCATTGTTGGACAAGGTGTGTACAACAGGAGGTAAGAACAGTTTACCCCTTTCTCTAGGCACAGGTTTTAGTTCTGCTCTTATTCCCATATCAATCATATCCATTCTTGCATTGTAACCATCCTTGGACTTCTTATCAGCTAGCAGAGTATTGAGCAAGCTGGCACAAACGTTCTTCTCAACGTGCATTAGATCAATGAAGTGTCTAACATACAACTCTTTCCAATAGGGCAATTGAAAGAAAATTGATTCCTTCTCCCAACCGCTAGTGGGGACACTCTCTGCGAAGCTCTTTCCGTATTGTGTGTCGATATTCTTCATCTCATTCAATACATCCGAACCTGACAATAAATGTGGTGCTTCACCTGTCTCGATTGTGCCATGGAATGCATCGGCCATTGTTCTGTACTTATGCTTTGGGTCCAACCACCTCCTATGTCCCATATAAATGGTCTTCCTACAATGAATCAAGCGAATGTGATGTGTCTTCTTGGTACAACAAGGACATGCATCGGTCCCCTTCACATTATATCCAGATAGATTCCCGTAAGCGGGAAAATCATTGATAGTTCCAAACAGCATGGTCTTCAACTTGAAATTCTCCTTTCTACAAGCATCATACACATCGACACCCTCATCCCACATGAGCTTCAAGTCCTCTATCAAGGAGCCAGATATACATCTATGTCATTACCAGGTTGTTTAGGTCCTGATATCAACATAGACAACATCATGTAAGTGCGCTTCATGCACAACTCGGGTGAAAGGTTATAAAATAACAGAATCACTGACCATGTACTATGGTTGGTACTTTGGATACCGAACGGATTCATTCCGTCAGTTGAGAGTGCAAGACGCAAGTGTCGTGGCTCGTTGCCAAATTCTGGATGCTTGACATCGAATGTCTTCCACTGGGGTGAATCAACATGGTGTCTTAGCATTCCATCTTTGATCATATCATCATGATGCCAAGTTAAATTTCTAGCATCCACAATGCTACTATACATTCTCCTGAATCTTGGTATTATTGGAAAGTACCACAACACCTTCGCGGGAGATTTATTTTTCTTATATCGCTTCTCCCCACACTTGGGACATTCATCGAGGTCTGCATACTCCTTCCGAAATAAGATACAATCACCCGGACAAGCATGAATTTTCTGATGTGTTAACCCGATGGCCTTGAGCATTTGTTTAGCATCATATGCTCTCTTAGGCAGTACATTTCCATCAGGCAATAAACCACTAACTGTTTCCAACATACTTGTGAAGCACTCATCGGACAACTGGTGAGCTGCTTTTAGGTTGAACAATATCAACACAGCTGACAGTTTTGTTGCCTTCTTACACCCGGGCCACAGTGGTAATCCAACAGAATCCCTTAACTTCTCTGACATATAAGGGTGATCTCGCAGATCATCGTCATCCCCACTCGATGTATCAACAGTCGGTACATCATCAAAAATATCCGCATTCACTGTATCTTCAAACCTAAAGTCAGTTTCTAGGTTGCTTGAGCTACATCCATCTCTTCTCTCACCATTGTTGGGGAATTTAATTGCACGGATCTATTCGGGATGAATATTTAAATACAAATTTAATTCTAACAATTATTACTAGCATGAATTAATCCTATATTAATTCAAATAATAATTCAACAACAAATCATGCATATAAACAGTTCACATAAATCCTACGCATGCGGAATTGCTACGAGTTTATGTGAACTAACCTCTTGGAGTGGCAATGGTCCCATCGATAAAAACACACCAAAAAGCCTTCCCAAGTATTTCCTAGTCCTTGCTCGTCAATCCGGTGGAAGGAAGCTCGCGAACAATTAACAAAAGGGAAAACAAAAATTTGTTGCACCACCTTTGTGGATTTACTAATTTTCCAGCACATGAAATTGTACTTGGGGATGAAGAAATCATCTCCTATTTATAGATAGGTGGTGGCCGATTTTTGTCATGGAATAGGGAGGAAAAAATCTTTTCTTGATCTCCAAGAAATCTTGAATATATCTCCTATATTCTTTTCTCCATAATTAAAATATTCCATAAAATCCCACCTTCTATTGTTATGGTTATTTTCGAAAAAATAAGGATAAAGATTCCAAGATTTGGATCTTCTTGAATTTATGAGATATACCTATATTGCAAAAATACATATCTTCCATAATATCTTTTCAAGAAAATCAAGAAAAACTTTCTTTCCCTTATTCTTTCAAAATTTTCGAAAATAACATATAAATAACCAAGTGGGAGATTTCTTGAATTTAATGAGATAATCTTGTATTTCAAGAATACATATCTTCATTCCATAACAAAATTCAAAGAAAATCTTTCTCCCCTTTTATTTATATTTTTCAAAATTAATGAGAAAAAATAGCAATAAAATTTATTTTATTTTTAAACACCTTTTTCAGTATTGGACTTTATGTTGGGCTACTTGAGGGGCCTTTAGGAGAATTAAGATTAGACCTTCCAATGGATCTTGAATTATCAATATTGAGCCACAATATTATTCAAGCCCATAAATATTAATTAATCCCACTACATAATTAATATTGCACTATCCATCTTAACCCATATTACAGTCAATATGGCTCCCGGTTATAATTTCCCGTGTTTTAGATTATCTAGCCCATTAATTAATTCAAGCCACTGAAATTGCTTTCCATTAATTAATATCTTTTATCCTTGGTAAAGGAACGGTTCAACATTATTATCCATACCGGAAACTAGTTCCACTTGCAAGATTTGGTATGATAAAACTTATGAACCTCCCAAGGGGGCAAATCGAACAAGCGTACTTGCACACGATTCTCCGTATTAAATCTTAGCAAACGCATGTGACCAATAATATTGCCCAAGATATAAAGTATTGAATCTCGTTGATTCTCTACCCGTAATAAGTCAAAACAATAATTACTAACCACACACGATCCTATTTAAGGGACGAATATTAAGAAATAACGAACCACTGAGGTCTAATTCTTCCTAGTTTAGTTCTGAAGAATTTGTCCTCCTGTAGGTCCTATTCAGTGCACTAAACATGCACTAGTGTAATCTCTTGGTCAAGACAAGTCAATCTGAGCCTTACACTTCAACCTTTCACGATGGATTGTTTATTTCCATCTAGGTCGTGAATGGTGTACTTTTGGTTACAAGGGACTGTTAATTTAATCTTCTGTGATCTGGTATCACTAAATTAACTACAATGTAACACGTATTATTTATTGAACAGTTATGCAGTAAATATATGTAACATTCGATGATATTTAAAGCATCAGTGATAAACAATTTATTTCAGTAAATAAGACCAAAATTCAGTTTGATTATACAAAGTAAAAGCATACTTTCCAGTATAATCCCAACAATCTCCCACTTATACTCAAAGTCTGCTTTTAAAGTATACTACATCATGTCTCGTGTAGTTCCTAATACGTGACATATAATGTCACCTACACGAACCTAATAATGTCTCCCACTTATACTCAAAGCAGATTGGCAACGGTCTTGACACCCATTCCTTCCACATGTATCTCGAATGTATTCTCGAGACCCCTTTGTGAATGGATCGCTAGGTTGTCTTTCCGACGCGATCTTTGCCACCTCTATATCTCCTCTCTTAACGATTTCTCGTATAAGATGGTATTTTCTTTCAATGTGTTTCTTTGGCCTTTGGGCTCTTGGTTCCTTGAATTTGCAATCGCCTCAAGCATTGCCACAATTAATGATGATTGTCTTTGGGCAAATTCGAACTACATCCAAGTCCACTAGGAAGTTCTTGAGCCAAACCGCTTCTTTTCACGCCTCGCAAGCGACTACATATTCGGCTTCCATGGTAGAATCTGCGATGCATTTCTGCTTAACGCTTCTCCATGTCATGGCTCCTCCCCCCATGCAAAATACACTACCGGAGGTAGATTTTTCCGAATCTAAGTCCGATTGGAAATCCGAGTCCGTGTAGCCGATGGGGATTAGACTATCGATCGATAAACCAACATTCTATCTCGAGTTCTTTTCGGATACTTGAGGAATGTTTTTAGCGCCGCATTCAATGTTCTTTCCCGGGTTACTTTGATATCTTGCCACCATGCCAACGATAAAGCAGATATCCGGTCTCGCGGCACAATATTGCATACATAAGGCTTCCGACAAAGAAGCATAAGGAATGCCTTTCATGTCATCTATCTCCTTTTGTGTCTTAGGGCACATTTCCTTGGATAGATGAATTCCATGCCTGAAAGGTACAAAGCCTTTCTTGGAATCGTTTCAAGACAGTGTCTATGTATGAAGCTTGCGATAAGCCTATCATCCTTTTCTTGTGATCTCGAGTGATCTTGATCCCAAGGATGTGCCCGGCTTCCCCTAAGTCCTTCATATCAAACTGTTTTGAAAGCCATGCCCTTACGTCTGATAACACCTTTACATCATTCCGATTGGCGAGAATGTAATCGTCGCGTACGATAGTACTAAGAATACCAATGCGATTCCGACACGCGCTTTTGTACACACAACTTTCGAACTCGTTTTGATCAAACCCATAAGACTTTATAACATGATCAAAACATAGGTTCCAAGCTCTGGATGCTTGTTTGAGTCCGTAAATGGACTTCATGAGCTTACAAACTAGGTGTTCTTGGCCCTTTTCAATGAAGCCTTGGGGTTGTTGCATATAGATTTCTTCATCAAGACTTCCGTTAAGGAAAGCTGTCTTGACATCCATTTGCCAGATTTCAAAATCGAGATCTTAAGAAGAATCGACAAGAGAATTCGGATGGACTTGAGCATTTCTTCTGGTGAAAAGGTTTCCTCATAGTCGATTCCTTCTTTTTTCGAGTATAACCTTTCGCCACAAGCCTTGCCTTGAAGGTTTTCACCTTCCCATCCCGGCCCTCTTTTTCTCTTGTATACCCACTTGCAACCAATGGGTTTGACCCCATTAAGTGGTTCGACTAGCTCCCCACACTGTTATGATCCATAGAACCCATTTCGCTTTCATTGCTTTTTGCCAAGAAACCGCATCCTTGTCTTGGATTGCCTCATCATATGTCCATGGGTCTGATTCGTCTTGTTCGGGAATCAAGTCCGAGGATTCTCCTATCCCCATGAATCTCTCGGGCTGTCTCACAACCCTCCCACTACGACGAGGTTTCGATTGTGAAAGTGTGTCGTTTGGTATGTCATCTCAGACAATTGGCAATGAGGTTAGCCCCCTTAGCTCATTTAAGGTAATCTCACTACGGGTCTTCTTTTCGTTCATATAGTCTTCTTCCAAAAATCTAAAGTGGGTGCTTATTACCACCTTTTGATCTTTGGGACCATAGAACATACACCCTTTTGTTTCCTGGGGGTATCCTATAAACAACCTTAATTCTAATCGAGGATCAATTTTTTCAAACTTCCTTGTCCAACACGTAGGGCGGACACCCCCAAATTCTCATGTGTCTCAAAACCGGGCTTCATACCGGTCCACAATTCTTTGGGAGTTTTGGGAACCGATTTGGATGGCACCAAGTTGAGAATGTAAGTCATTTGTTTTCAAGGCATGACCCCGTAAGCGACTTGGGAAGATCCGCATAACTCATCATTGATCTAACCATTTCCAAAAGAGTTATGTTTCTTCGCTCTGCAACCTCGTTTTGTTGAGGGGTTAAAGGTGCGATTAATTTGGGATACAATCCCTTCATCTGACAAGTAGTTCAAAAACTCATCGCTGAGGTACTCTCCTCCACGATCGGATCACAGAGACTTGATACGTTTTTCCTTATGATTCTCTGCTTAAATTCTTTGAATTTATCAAAGGTCTCAGATTTATGCTTCATAAGGAAAATATGACCGTACCTTGAGTAGTCATCAATAAAAGTGACGAAATACTCATAACCTTCTCTTGCTTTGGTTGACATTGGACCACATAACGCCTCGTGTGAATGATTTCTAACACTTCTTTGGCTCTATTCCCCTTGGCTCCGAATGCCCTCTTGGTCATTTTACCCTCCAAACATGATTCGCAGGTTGGAATTGGTTCAACTTGGAGAAACTCCAGTGAACCGTCTTTCACCAACCTTTGGATCCTCTTTGGATTAATATGTCTCAATCTTAGATGCCATAGAAGTGTCTCATTCACGTCTGATGAACGTTTTCTTTTATCGGAAACAATTGATGTGTTATAGGATGCATTTAAGTGAGTGGTGTGCCACGATTTAATTGTATAGAGACTATTCGACAACGTTCCATGACAGATAAATTTATCATAAAGAGAAATGGTAACAACTTTATCAAAAGTAACCGAATATCCATCAAGGTTAAAGTTTAGAAACCGAAATTAAAATCTTTCTAAAATTCGGAACGTAAAGAACATCTCTTAAAATTAAAACTCTATTTTCAAAAGACAGGTGCACTTCTCTCACTGCTTCAACTGCCACTCTCGTAGCATCGCCCAGTGTGATGAGGATCTCACTCCCACTAAGTTAAAGTTGCGGTCGAACTTGAACCCGTGAAGCAAACATGATCGGTGGATCCCGTATCAACTACCCACGAATGAGAAGTATATCGCCGCTAAACAAGTTTCAACAACTAGTGCGTGAGAATTACCTTTCTTTCCTGCCCTTTTGGGGTTGGAACAGGCAAACCTCCATTGTCCTTACCGCTGTTGAAGCACTTCCTCTTTGGATTTTCCTTAACACCACAAACATTCCTCATCTTACCATTGCCCTTGGCAACAGTTGAGTTTTATTGCTTATGGCTTTTGGTTCTCTTCTTCTTCTTGCCTACCCTTGGCCTAGAAGATGAAGATGGACCACTTGCCGTTCAAAGCTTGAGTTTGGTGCCCCATCAACATCTCTGCCGAGACCAAAGCTTGCAACAAATCAGCTAGCGAGGCCAAAATGCTCAAAAAAATTTGGATAGAGAGTGAAGTACCAAATTCATCTGAGTCTCCAGATTATAATCTGCACTCAGAACCTCAAGTTTGTTCAGATGGGCCATCAATTTTGAGGACGTAATCCCTTACGGGTTTGCCCTCCACCATTTTCAAAGAATGACATCTCTCTCAGAAGGTGATCTGACGAGTCCCGCATTTTTAACTCGTCAGTTGGCTCATCTGATTTTAGTGTGTCAAGAATCCACTTGTGCTTTTGTGCAGTTAGGACAATTATAATTTTTCGTTTCCAATCAATATAGTTTCCATACTGATTTTATTGACTTTAAGTATAATAGCAGTGGATTAAAAGGTTACGACATGCTGAACTGAAATAAATAATAATATGCATAAGCACAAATATATCACAAAATTCGATCACATGTTTCATATTAAAATCTCACAAATATGAACATGCATCAGCCAACATCTCAAAACAGTTTAAATAAGCCACGTGGGGTAGGTCATTATTTAAACACATTCAAGCAGGTTACAAACAAGAACAGTTACAAACCTTTAATAACTAGATTAATAGTTGGCTCCCACTTGACCAATATAAAATTGACGGGGACTTTGGGGGAAGTATATGCATATCAATTTTATACCTAAGTAATAACCATGATTAAATCTGTAATTATTATTTCGCTTTGAACGAGCCTCGTGGGGAGGGTCATCGTCGCCACTAGTAATAATCCACAATCATCCATCTGGAATTTATTCATGTGAAAGCTATCTTTTGACCGTCCCGTGGGGGGAATTTCTCCAAAAGAATTCACAAATAAATAAATCATGGAGGTCAAAATTAATTCAATTTTATTATCCATAAAATTATCAATTAATTGTTTAAGCATACTTAGTAATTTTTGAAAGTGAGATTTTTCAAAACATTTTCTCATGCATCGCAAATTTAAACACAATTTAAATAAGCATAAAATAATGCATAAACATCAAGACAAAAAATTAAACATATTGGGCACACATATCCAATTGTCACGGCTAATTTTTTGTCATGTCTTGATCTCGAGAAATCATCTTCTTTGCCTTCATCGTTCGTCTCGAAAGGTTCACCACATCTAGTGACGTCATCGACCAGCTCGCGGGTCGGAGTTCACGTCTTGCACTCCCCCGGCCGTGTCAATCGGCGCCCGTCTTGTCTCGCCCTAAGCGCCGAACCCGTCGTGGCCGGTGCTTTTGCTTAGCGAATCTGCGAAGTCGGCGATTCGCGGATCTGATTGGCAGCGTGCCCGTCCGGCAGCGCCCGCCTTTTCGCCCGCCCGCATCTGCGTCGGCATCGCCCGCCCGCCCAGCGTAGCCGGCTGATGTCGCCCCACCGCGCGCTATCGGCGTCGCGTCGCCTGGCGTGCCTCGCTGGCAACGCGTTTCGCGCGGCCTTACTACCGCCGGTTTAGGATCCGTCTTTTAATTGCCGTCTCGCCTCCATTTCCGATCCGGTTATAATTTATTTACAAAATAAATAAACCTGAATCTGAACTAGTCTATTACATTGATCAAATCAAACAAATTCTAATCTGCTGGTGGATTTTCTCTCGAGGCAAAACGAATTCGAGCGAATCGAATTAAAAAACCACAATTTATATGCATGCATAAATAAACACATTAAATTCCATGACAATTGGATACCTGCAAAAAAGATATAGCAATTATACTATCCAATTTCAAATTTAATGAAAACGAACTGTAGGTCCCGAACGGGTTAGTGAGGGCAGAAGTCTAGAGGGGAGGGTGAATAGACTTACGAAAACTTTTTTGTGCAGATCAGGTGTGAGGGCGATTAGCTTCGATCGAAAAGCGAGTGAATCGATTTGGTCGATAACCAACTTCTTGATCGCTCAAGGCAGATCGATTCGGTAACTATCGTTTTAGCGATGTGTCGCGGAAGCTTAAGTTTTACCCGTGTGAAAAAACCGGTTTTGATAAATCGATTCCAAAGTTAATCTTTTAATCGGTTGATCAAGTGTCAAGTTTGATCAGATCAGAAGCTTGGTGCTAACTGATCTCAATTTGGAATATGCATGCGCTTTTAAAGGTTGTGTGCGATTGTGTAATCGTTAATCAAAGCGATAAAGGCACACGAGATTTATAGTGGTTGGACAAACCATCCCCACGTCCACTCTTCCCTATCACAAGGGCACCTACTTAACCAATTTGGACTTTGTTTTATGTGTAAGTCCAACACAAGACACCAACTAGATGTTTAAAGAGTTCACACTCAACCGATCCCGAGAGATCGTAACTAGAAACCCTAGTCCGAAATCTTGCTAAACAACTTAACCTAACTTGGGGGTTTGGGTAAGATTGTATTGGTTCAACTATGAAATCTTTTCACAGTATAAGTTGACCCTAATCGCCTAGATGAAAAGATTTATATGCTAAGAACTTTATGGGATGAACACTTAATAAAAATTAATCTTCTTGTTCGTGTTCTTGTGCGGAAGTCCGATATTAGCTTGAGCTTCTTGATTGTTCGGCGTTTTAGTTATTTCACTCTAAAGTGTAATCACATATATATAGACCTTGAAATCAAAGAGAGTTTGAAGAGCAATTTGAATTTCGGGCTATATTTGGTAGACTTTGGAGCTTGATGTGATGAGCTTCAGGAACGGCATGGCCAAAAGCGTGAATTTGTACTTGCCGTGAGGCGTTCTGAGAGAGGTAGCATCGAAATCCAAGAATTGCGGCTCCGATCATCGTGTCTTGTTCTTATTGGATAGAAGACTCCACTTTTCAGGTGTTGTTCTTCCAACTAAGCTTGACATTCTTCTTGTTCGGATCATCGACGTATGATTAGGTGAAACATCGATTTCACTGGTGGTGACTTTGATCGGTCGAATCGATCGATCTACCGATAGAGTCTTCGGTGCGGTTGACTTAGCTTCAACTAGCGGACTTCGGTGATGTAGGTCTTCCGTCCGATCTTCCGGAAGTCATCGATCTTCAAGTATTCGAGTTTGAGCTTTATGACTTAATTGAGAGATATCGATTAGATCGGATCGATCGATCTTCTGTTCTTGTCTTGCATTTCCCCCTGGTCGGATATCAATTTATCTTTTGAGTCTTGGATCGACCTATACATATTGAGTTTCCCCTCAATATGTGACCTATCTATTTCATCGGTTGTTCTATACAATCATTATCAACCTGGTCTCCTATAGCGAGTAATATAAACATCGATCACCTAATGTGTCCGATTTGGTCCTATTACATGTGTTTTTGGAACTTTCATCAAAACTATAAATTTCCCAACAATTTCCCCCTTTTTTGATGAAACCAAAACACTTTGAGAAACCAAAAACAGTTGATAAAAAAATAGAACAGTTAAGAGCATATAATCAGAAGACAATGAGACTTTGTCTTAGGATCATAAAATAAACTTTTCTCATTAATGAATGTTGATTACATGTTACATCAGAAAAGTTTGAAAATAAGAACAGCTGATCCTGAGTAGTCTTCTGATTCTTCACTCTTTGGGCTTGTATCCTTCTGGCATCTCTCTTTGATCTTGAGGTACGTTGAAAATCTGATAAAGTTTCCATTTGACATCATTAGTCTGTTGAAGATCAGTTATATGCGTTTTGCTCAGGATGTCGAAATAGAATCTTTGAAATGCCAGTCTGTCAAATGAGCCATCTGCCTTCTTCGAGTACTCCAGCAGATCATACTCTTGGCGAGATATTTTTACATTGATAAGCTTGGCCTCATTTTCCAGATACTTCAGAAAATCCGGGTATTTATTTTCTAACCAGTTGAGGAATTCTTCATCAGGAGATTCTTCTTGTGGAACAAGATTAAGAACAAAGGCATCCGAAGCCATTCTCTCGATCTTATTCCATTCCTCAAATCTCTTAAGATCTTGCTTGGCAGTTTTTGGGATGATCTCATCAACTCTTCTTTGGCGGCTTAGGTTCGAATGGGATTTTCCAGCCCTTCCTTTCTTCACTCTCGATCTGAATTTCTTGTTCAGATTTTCTGCCTCTGTCATTTTTTCTGCCCTTCTTTCTTCTTGGCATTTTCGGGCTTCTTCAGCTATCTGTTCTTTGGACATCTTTCCAGTAGACCGAGTTTGTGATGTCCCCAAGACTGTTATGTCGATGGTTTCTCAATCTGCCCTTCCCCTTTTTGGTTTGATCAAAAAGAGTAGTGAGGTGGGAGGTGAGAGAACCAAAGTTGACTGCTATGGCCTTGTTGAAATCTGCAACAGATATGCCTTGAGATTGAGCAGTTAGATTTTGAATCTTTGATATCAGCTCAGTCTTGACGGATTCCATGGCAGTGGAGAGTGTTTTAATCAGTTTGTCAAGTTTATCTTCTGTCAATTCTAGCTTGTCAGTGAGCATCAGAAAAGAAACTTGTTGTTTATCCACCTGAGTCAGTTTGGTATCAACGGTCTTTATCGGATCGGTAGCCTTGATGGGACCTGATTTGGGAGAAGCCCGATCTTTGATTGCCCTAACTGGGAAATAGCCAATTCCTTTGATCCGATATTTCTTTGATGGCAATCGCCTTTGATCGCCTATCGATCCCTCAACTTCTTCTTTCGGGAGATCTTTGAGACAAGATTTGATCTCCTGAAGTTGATCAATAGTGACGTGTGATGTTGGAATGTTGGGTGTCACTTGATCTGATTCAGTTGTTTGTGCCTCCAGTGGTTGGTCATGAACTGCAGCACCAGCTCCACTATCATCGGCAACTCCTGTATCCTTCATGATGGCATCTGTTTCAGGAGCTTTGTCGCCAGATCTCGATTAAATCTGTTCCGCAACCCTAGCTTCCTGTGGATCAGAGCTTTGACAGATTTAGCAGTTATCAGCTCAGCTGGTGATCCCACTTTAGCAGATTTCCTCATGTCGAAATCGAAGTCTGCAAACTCATCTGCACCGCCCATCTGTTCAATAATTATTATAAAGTCTGAGAAGCTTTTTAATCGAAGATCTCTCCAGGTGAGGATCTCCAAAACTTCCTCTCGTATGGCAGGTTGGGCGACCAGTTCTGGATACGACTCATCAATTTCTCTTTCGATTCGCATTCTGATCAATTTCGATTATGATCTTTGTTGATGCGGACTCAGGAATTGTCGGTCGGTTGATTTGATGAGATGTGGAAGGTTTAAGTTTGTGCTTGAGTCGACGGAAGATGGTGATCGGTTCGACTGCAGATATTCTTTGCGGAGGCAGGTGCTTGGTTCCACAACAGTAAGCTTACAGCGAATCGATGACGATGCGATTTGAGTTATTTGGCGAGGTGGAAGAATAGGAGAGTCATGCTTTCGCAACCATTAGTTTGAGTGGTGAATCAGATTTGTATTTTGGGAGGAGAATCGTTCGTTAAATGAGCTTCTTCCTCATAATGATCTGGCGAGCTCTCGGCTTGAGAAACTGCTGGCCGATGCTTCACGATTTTTGTGGTGCAACAGTGATGCAGGGCTCTTCTTCATCGACTCATCTTCTAGCATCGAGTCATGGAGGCTTGCTTAGCCTTCTTGACCTCTTCTCCTTTGCCTTCACCAGTTTTCTTTTCTTCTTCTGGGGGGCATCTGGTGGGCCTTCTGGGGGGCCTTCACCAGCTTGAGCTGATTCGCCCGCATCTGGTGTAGCTTTCTTGCTCTTTCCTTTCTTTGACTTTGGGGGGGTTGGCCGCATATCATCGTCTGGTGGCCCAAAAATGAGTGAAGTGGCTGTGAGAAAACCCTTATAGGACTTCACCCATTCTGTTTCCCATTTGGCCCTTGGCATTTTATCTTGTAGGATAAGCGCAACCTTGTTGAGATTCTTCGATCTTTTTCTTCGAAAATACCGCCTCCACTCATCAACTCCAAATTTATCATGTTCTTGGAGTAGAATGGCCTTCAGAAACCCATGCCAATTGATGTTCTTGGCTTCATCAATTATTTGACCATCTTTGTCTGAGTTTGACGGATGTAATAGCATCAAAATTTGAATGCAATACCCATAATTGTTTTTGACAATATGTCAAACAACAATCGGTATTTCCTCTTGAGCATCGGGCGACAAAACGACGTATGATGTTTGTCACCTTCTCAAGAGCTTTTTTTTCGATCGGCTCATCTTTGTTCTCCCTGTAATGAGCAGGCGAGATTCATCCTTTGGGTAGGCTGAACAGACGAGTTATATCCTCATTCGACAGTCTGATTTCTTCTCCGGTGACTGTCGAAAGTAGTTCTTCTCCTGGAGCATCCGTATCCACTCTTAAATTCCTTAGGAATTCTAGTGCTTTCATTTGCATCATCGGATCGCAAAGTGAGCGTATAAAATTTCTCAAGGCCTTTTCTCATAATTTGTTCGACCTCCATGGATCCGGATCCGAAAGTGATATTGAATCGCATTTAACTTATCATCCACAATCTTTGTTGCCAGTTCCGCATAGTTGCACATTATCTTACCCATACCGTGAGTGATCTTCTACATATAAGATAGATTCGGTTAAAAATTGTGCATTAATACAAAGAATATCACACAAGCGGAAACTAAGAAACAATAAAGCATAACACAGGATAGAAACATTTAAGATCAATGGATTAAAAAAAAAATACATCAAATAAACATAAATTACCGGATTACATTTTTTCGGAAAGATGATTTTGAAACTTAGGAAAACACTTTGAAATCGAGAGAAGTAATCTGGAGTTTTCAGAGAATAAATCGCAAGTTTGTGAAATGGAAAACTCTGGTATGTTTTTGATGAACTTTATAAAGACGAGGAGGGAAGAAGAAGACACGATTTTGAAGATCAACCGTTTGAAAAGATTGAACGCTCCAGATTAAGTGGTTTTGATCGTAGGGTCAGGAAAAAGCACGTACGAATACCTTTTGGATTTAAAAGCACATTTAGTAGCAGTTAATACATGTTCCCCACGTCCGCATTAAATGATTTGCGGTGAAATACGCCACAAGGATAATTGGGTACAATAAAGGCAAATAATATCGGATAAGATCGATAAATAAGCAAAGAACAAGAGAAAAGGAAAGAGTATCGGTTGGATCGATATTGTAATCGGTCAATACCACTTGTCCATGTTGATTTCACTTGTTGATCTTAGTGATTCGCCTAAGCCTTAAAATTTCCCAACCGATCCTTTTAGTGATCTTCTTCACTTGCATCGATCTGTTGAAGTTCCAAGCTCAACCGATCTTCCTTGAATACGTCGATTTCTTCCGATCCTCCTTGATGGGTTGAAGTTCCCCTTCAACCGATATTTCGCTTTTTCCCATAGTGATGTATCTAATTTGTTGGAGTTTCAAGCTCGGTGATCTTCCTCATCGATCGACCATTATGTATCGATTTTGGTTGACCTAATCGATTTTTTCTCAAGTCAATCAATTCTTGGAATAAGTGTTACCGCCAAAACTTAGTCTAGAATAGTAGTCTCTATTCCCTAAGTTGGTGCGATTTGACATATCGTAATTATAAATGCAATCTTTCGATATGTCAATCCGTAGTAAATTTATCCAATTATCGGTCGCGTGATTCCTACACACGTCCTTTTGGTGCGATTTCTCTAAAAGGTTTTGAGAACTCGAATTTGCATTTGCACCCTTGCTTGGCCTCTATAAATTGGACCAATTGTTTTACACAACATAACCCAATCACCATACTTATCTTCTTTGTAGAATCATGTATCCTGGTGAACCCTTATATCCGGTGAAACTTCCCAAGAAACACCTTTACCCCTTTTTCAATGATTTCAAACTTCTCAAATCAACCCTCGCGTCCCCTTATCATCTTTTTTTTCGTTATCATCAAAGATTTCACATACGATTGTTGCAAAACTTCTCTACCACCATGGCGGGAACTTTCTTTATTTAACCGAGAAGACACTTCTCCTAACCGTATGCACCTTGTGTGTCTATCGTTATGATGTAACTACCATCAACAGACTTAGTCTGAAAATGAACGTGAGTTTGATATGCGATCTTGATCGACCAACAACCGATCTTCAGATATTAACTCACCATTTAATGTTGGAGAGCCCATCGACTCTTTCTTAGGGCTCCCGGCTTAAAAAATCCTATCAAGGTCATTTGTCGCTCCTTTGGTTTTTAGCTTTAGCTAGCGGCTTTAGGATTTTTTTTAAAGCCTCTCTCACCCCTTGTTAAGTGGGGGAAAATGAGAGCATCGATTTAAAATCTCTCTCTCCCCGCTCTACTTGGGTTAGGATGAGGGTTTAGGGTTATAGGTTTAGGGTTTTTGGTTATTGCTTATGTATCAAGCCTCGGGTCCTTTGTACTTGTATCTTGTAATGTAATCGGACCTTGGTCTTTATCAATGAAAAGTTCTATTATTCCATTGTTGTGTAAAATTCCTGTATCCTTATGCGATTTTAAGCTTTAATCTTGTGAATACCACTTGTGAATCTTGCTTGTTGAATATCAGCTTAATCGACTTACAAGGATGTAAAATAACCCAACTGATTTAATCAGATATTCCTTTAAAATTGAGTGTTTCCTTTAATCTAATAAACCCTAAATCTGATAACTTGTAAAAACTGAGAAGTTCCTTTGAATCTTGTTGAATTTCAGCTTAATCGACTTTCAAAGTATAACCGAAGCATTTAATCGAGATAATCCTTTAAACGATCAGTTCATTTAATCTGATAAACTTTAAATCTGATCGGCATCTTCTCATATCAGTTCCTTGACTGATCTTCTGATCAGTTGAGATACCAAACTCAACTGATTCCTTTCAGCCTGGTTAGTCTCTTAACCAGCTGGTTCTGGAGAACAATCCATCAAACATTTTAGGTGCATTTTCTCCAAGATCCGGAAGCCCTAGCTCATTGCATAATTCTCTCGAATCGATCTCAGCTAGTGGCTTGGTTAGAATATCAGCTTTCTGTATATCAGTATGAATCTTTTCCATTCTGATATTCTTCTTTTCAACATGATCTCTTATAAAATGGTGTCTGACATCCACATGCTTGCATCTTGTATGTAGAACAGATTACGAGTTATTGCAAAAGACTTACTATTACATCACGTAAAATAGGTACATTTTTAGCTTCAATGTTATAATCCTCATTGCCGACTAAGTCGAGCGATTGGGGAATTTCTTCCTTTGGGAACAACGACTTCCTGCAGACCATATATTCTCGCTTCAAGTAGTAGATGTCGAATCGATGTCCGCTTTTTTGAAAACCACGAGATCGTTTTACTTCCTAAGAATTGACAAGTTCTCGAGGTGGATTTTTCATCAATCTTGCAACCTCCATAATCGTAATCGAATACCCACTAAGCTCTAGATTATCATCGATGGGTAAAATAAACCAAGATTTCTTGTCCCCTTCAGATACTTAAGAATCCGCTTAGTCGCTTCTAGGTGACTTATCATTGGATTTGCTCGAAATCGCACATACACCCATCTGAAGGTTATATCGGGTCTGTTGGCAATCGGTATAGTAGATATCCAATGAGAGCCCTATATTCCTTCCGATTTGTTTTATGACCATCCTCATCGGATCCATCTTGAATCCGGTCATCATAGGAATTTTGGCTTCCTTACAATTTTGAACTCCAAACTTAGCCAATAAATTCCTAGTGTACTTTGCTTGGCGAGATGAATATCCTTCGTACTTTGCTTTACTTGAAGACCCGAGAAAGTAATTCATCGACCCATCATGGACATCTCGAACTTCCCTTGCATCGATCTTTTTCGAATCTTTCACATAGACTTTTGTTGGGAGATCCAAGATGATGTCGCCCACGAGATCCGAACCATCGAATATCTTCTCCATCTTCTATTCGAATAAGGTTCTCCCATTGTTCCTTTAGTGAACCCACTTTCAATCAAGAAGCGAGAGAGTGTATCATACCAAGCTCGAGGAGCCTGTTTCAGGCCATAGAGAGCTTTTCTTAGACGGTACACCTGGTTGCTCTTTTCAAAGCCTGGAGGTTGTTCGACATAAACTTCCTCTGCTAGTACCCCGTTTAAGAAAGCACTCTTTACATCCATCTGATACACAGTGAACCCTCGTATAAAAAGATATGCCGTAAACAACCCGAATGGCTTTTAGGCGAAACGATGGGTGCAAAGGTCTCATCATAATCAATTCCTTCTGATTGTGAATACCCCTTAGCAACAAGTCTTGCCTTATTTCTGGTGATGACGTTTTTCTCATCTCTCTTGTTCTTGAATACCCACTTCGTGCCAATTACGTCTTGATGATTTGGTCTGTCTACCAGTTCCCAAACTTGATTTCTGTCGAACTGTTCCAGCTCTTCCTGCATTGCTAGAATCCAGCTTGCGTCTTGTAGAGCTTCCTCTATAGTTGTTGGTTCCTTCATAGACAGATAACAGCAATACATGGCACTTTCACCAATTTGATGTCTAGTTTTAACTTTATCAGATGGGTCTCCGATTATCAGATCAGTTAGATGACTGGTTATCCAGGTCCTTCTGTTCTAATTTGATTTGGTTTGGAGAACATCGTCCGTTTCTGATAAAATTTCATTACTAGCGATTGGGAGTGGTGCAGAGTTATGATCCACTTGATAAGAACAAGTCTCAGCTGATGTTGGACTCATCATGTGCTGATGTCGCTCGTGGGAACTTCAGTGTTCCCCGAACCGGATGGTTCGATTGATCTTTATCTCCAGATTCGCTTCTTCACAAACGATTTTTTTCGTACCTTAGGATCTGAATGATCTGGTGAATCAGCTAGATCTGGAATGTATACCGTTACGGTTTCTGATTCTTTCTCCTTGATCATTAGCTGATCCATTTTCTGAGCATCAGGTACTTGTTGATCAGGTACATTTTGTTCTGAGGCAGATTTCTCTTGATCAGAAGATGCTTCATCAAAGACTACATGGGGTGTTTCTTCCACAAGTAGGGTTAAATGCATTGTAGACCACGAAAGCCTTGTTAGATGAGGAATATCCTAAGAATATACCCTCATCTGACTTGGCTTCAAAGGTTTTCAACTGACTCTTCCCATTGTTGTGTATGAAACACTTACACCCAAAAACATGGAAGTAAGAGACACGAGGTTTTCTGTCCTTCCACAGTTCATAGGGCGTTTTGTAGTGAGCCTTAGTCAGAAGACATCTGTTCTGAGTATGACATGCAGTGTTGATTGCTTCTGCCCAGAAACGGTTTGGTATTGCATGTTCAGCTAACATCGTGCGAGCAGCTTCTTTGAGAGTTCTGTTCCTCCGTTCAGCTACTCCATTTTGTTGTGGCGTCCTTGCAGCTGATGTTTCATGCTGTATACCAAACTTAGAGCAAAAATCGGTAATAAAAGAGTTGTAAATTACGTACCTTTATCCGATCCGATTTTTACTACACCCGACACCCTTCTCATTTTGTAATCTTTTTTTAGCATTTCGGGTATCTTCATTGTCGTCTCATTCTTCTTATGTAAGAATATAACCCGTAAACTTGGAATAGTCATCCACGATTACGAGTATATTTCGTTCGTTGAGACCGGTTGGTGTAATCGGGTCCGAATAGATCCATATGAAGCAATTTGCGAGACTCTCTTTGGATCTTGGGTCCGAATTCCCTTGAATGAAGCTTTGACTGTTTTTCCTTCCGACATGCGCAAAGACATGTCCGATCCTTTGAAAATACTTCATTCGGAAGTCCTTCCACTAGAGACATCCTTGCTATCTTATTAAGAGTTTTAAAGTTCGGATGGCATTCATTTTTTTGTGCGAGCCAATCGCTACTTTTGGAACTCTTGACAATCGTGCATGCATTTCTTGGGCAACTGTTCCAATCATTTGTGTAGATCGTCCCTTTCCTTAAACCGATTAGCAAAAAATCGTTGAATGGCTCGATTCTTGATAGTGCATTGGTCGGTCGAGAACTCAACACTTGAATCTGTTGTCGCATAAGAATTGTGAAACCGATAATAGGTTTTGCTTTAGACCTTCGACATACGAGACTCCGATTATTTGTACATCATCATTCTCTAAGGTTAGAATCCTTTGGTATAACCAAAGTTATCATCACCGAAAGAGCACACGCGGCCTTTCGTTTCTATGTATGAACCGAGGAGGTGCTTGCTTCTGTCATGTGCCTTGAGCATCCACTATCGATGTACCGGATAGTTGCTTGCACACCTCCTTTTTTGGCGGACCCACGCGATCCTGCTGCCCAAATCGGGCTTTTAGGTACCCCTTTTGGATTGGGTCCCGAGGGGTTAGGATTAGTTTTGGGGATCCATACAAAAGCGAGCACTTCTATTGTGATCGGTTAGATCGAAGGCCCGATTTGTCTCCCATACCTATCAACATAATCATCGTCTCTCAGTATATCTTTTCGATTTGTATGATTATTAGTGTGAACCTTGGATGACTTAGAAGACTTGGGATTTATCTTTTCTGTTTGTCTTCTTTTTATCCAGTGTGGTTCAGGTGCAGCAGCCCTAGATTTCTGATTATAGGGGTAGGTACGACTTCTACCATCAAAAGATTCATATCTTTTCGGCATAGGTGGTTTTTGCAGTTTACCTGAAGCATGCTTATTAGGCAGCTGACCTTGATTGGGTCTCAGATTGGACTTCCCTTTTACGAGTTGTCTTTTTCGATTCTCGATCTGTTGATCGAGTTGAGGTTTCTTCGGAAGAACGGGTTCTTCGTTGATTCCTCGATCGATGCTTTACCATTGAGGTCCATTTCATTTCTTCCGTTGGGCATTTGCCTTACCCGCTCAACGGGTCTTTTTTCCTTATTAGATACATGTTTGGCTTTTGGTGTATCTTTTGTAAACTCGTCGATTACACCTTTTTGAGATGATGAATCGGTAGGGGCTTTTTGAGGATGTGGAAGGGTTCTCATAGCCAAGTCCCTTCTTGTTAATCGTTGTTCGAAAATAGGCGTTCATGTCTTGAACGGTTTTAGATGATTTTGAAAAAACCTCTATTTTCTTACGCAGATTATCCTCAGATGATTTTAAACTTTCATGCTTTTGGAACAGCTCATCGAATTTTGCTTGCAGGATTTTGAAGTCATCGAACTTGTTGTTTTGTTAATTGCCGGTGATCTTTGATCGCCTTCACCGATCGAAGCTTTAACTTCGAGAATTTTAAATTCCTCGGTTGCCTTCGAAAGTAGTTCATTTGATCTAAGTTCGGAGGCTTTCTTGAGATCATTTTCTTTAGCAAGTGATTATTTTCGGTCCTCGACTTATCATTTTCAAACTTCCACTATAGCATAAGTGTCTCTTGTATTGAGAGATCCTCAAGCAATTGCTCACGAGTAGAAATTTGCAGGTCAATCTCCCGGCGGGTGTGCTAATGATAGCGGTGTAGAAGCGAATGAAGCGAGGTTTGGAGGTTACTGCCAGATTGGTCCTCCCGGCCATCGGCCAGATCTCATCATCAATGCGAAGAGAATATCGATCTTCATTTTCATAGAAGTCAACAAAGATCAGCGATCGGCGGTAATTCTTCTCAGAGGAGTATCCAGAGTCCTCGGAGGGCGATAGGAATCGTCAATTCTCGACGATCAAGAACCATGGCTCTTACGTCTTATAACGTTGCTCTCTTACATTCCTCTTTTCTTCCCTTTCTCTTGGCGTCAGTGCAGGCGTCTGCGCTATAGTGACTGGCTTCTCACGGTTGAAGCACGCTCCTTGATCCACGAACCTTTCCTTCGGGTGAATCACTCCGTCTGTATGACCTATCGGTGACTTCCCTTTTCGATAGTAGTCCGAGCTTCTTCGTCGTCGATTTGGTTATCTCTTCCTTCCTCCGATCGATTATCTCTTTTCCTTTCATCTCTGTGATCCCTCCGATCATCGGATCGGTTCTTCACGGAGATCTGTTTGGGCGATCTCCTATCTCTCCCTCGGCTATGTTGATAGTCCTTATAAAATCTTCGATACTTACCAAGTTGGACGTTCGACTTCTCAAGCTTTCCGGTAGCGAGCGATCTGATCGGCCGACTTATTATATTCCCAAGCGAGTTCGTTGGTCTTCGATTCTGCTTCTTTGGTTGCCTTAAAAGCAATCGATTTTGAAGTTGAGGCTTCTGCAGGCACCTCATCTTCATCAACTTGTCCTCTTTCAATCAAATCGAACTCGTGAGCTTAGGACTCAAGAATAAGCTACTTGGCTTCATTTTTGAAATGTCTTGGCAATCCTTGATTACCGCGGACCTTCCTATCCCACTTCTTGGTGAGAGACCTTAGGATCTTGTAGTTTATATCTTTATCAGACATCTCTCTACCAAGTTCTCGAAGCTTGTTTATAGACATTGTAATCCTTCCATCGAAGTTCGTTGATGGTTTTTCGTTGAAAGATTCTTGATTTTTTGAACTTCACCGTTCGGCTTGTAGACTACTGTCTTTTATCATTCATTTCCCTCGATATCTCGGCCCGGAGTATCCCACATTGCTTTCGCAGATTTGAGATACTTAATCTTTTCCTTGGTGACCTTATCCATGGTTTTCATGATAATATGCCTTGCGATAGTATCTAGAGAGTGTGCGACTTTCTTTCCTCTGCATCCATCAAATTTGGGCTTTTACGCATAAGACTTCCGGTGCAAAGTCCGGATCTCCTCAAACCGCGGGGTTGTCGTAGTATATGATGATGGGTCCTTTTCGATGACTTCCATCATTCTCGCCTTCGATCGAACCTAGATGGTTGGACATATATATGGCCCATCTGCATACTCATCGATTGAGAACTTTGGCGGATCATGATACATACCGAGGTGTTATCCATGCCGAAAGTGATTTTGGAAAATGAATGAGTTTTAAAAATGGTTTTTCAAGATCAGTTCAGTTGACCACAAAGATTCTTCCTTAAGAATCGATGATACACAAAGTCAGTGGTCTGTAGAACCAACTGCTCTGATACCACTTGTAGGTCCCGAACGGGTTAGTGAGGGCAGAAGTCTAGAGGAGAGGGGTGAATAGACTTACGAAAACTTTTTTGTGCAGATCGGTGTGGGCGATTAGCTTTGATCGAGTCGCGAGTGAATCGGTTTGGGTCGATAACCAACTTCTTATCGACGCTCAAGGCAGATCGATTCGGTAACTATCAGTTTAACTGATGTGTGCGGAAGCTTAAGTTTTACCCGTGTGAAAAACCAGTTTTGATAAATCAGATTCCAAAGTTAATCTTTTAATCAGTTGAATGAAGTGTCAAGTTTGATCAGATCAGAAGCTTGGTGCTAACTGATCTCAATTTGGAATATGCATGCGCTTTAAAGGTTGTGTGCGATTGTGTAATCAGTTAATCAAAGCGATAAAGGCACACGAGATTTATAGTGGTTCGGACAAACCAGTCCTACGTCCACTCTTCCCTATCACAAGGGGCACCTACTTAACCAACTGGACTTTGTTTTATGTGTAAGTCCAACACAGTACACCAACTAGATGTTTAAAGAGTTCACACTCAACCGATCCCAGAGATCAGAACTAGAAACCCTAGTCTGAAATCTTGCTAAACAACTTAACCTAACTTGGGGGTTTGGGTAAGATTGTATTGGTTCCAACTATGAAATCTTTTTTCACAGATAAGTTGACCTAATCAGCTAGATGAAAAGATTTCTATGCTAAGAACTTTATGGGATGAACACTTAATAAAATTTAATCTTCTTGTTCGTGTTCTTGTGCGGAAGTCTGATATTAGCTTGAGCTTCTTGATTGTTCAGCGTTTCCGTTATTTCACTCTAAAGTGTAATCACATATATATAGACCTTGAAATCAAAGAGCCGTTGGAGAGCAATTTGAATTTCAGGCTATATTTGGTAGACTTGGGGGCTTGATGTGAGCTTCGTGAACGACATGGCCAAAAGCGTGAATTTGTACCGTAGCCGTTATAGAGAGGTAGCATCGAAATCCCGAATTGCGGCTCCCGATCATCGTGTCTTGTTCTTATTGGATAGCAGACTCCACTTTTCGGTGTTGTTCTTCCAACTAAGCTTGACATTCTTCTTGTTCAGATCATCGACGTATGATTAGGTGAAACATCAGATTTCACGGGTGAATTTGTCGATCACCGAATCGATCTACTGACACCGATAGAGTCTTCGGTGCGGTTGACTTAGCTTCAACTAGCGGATTTCGGTGATGTAGGTCTTCCGGTCCGATCTTCCGGAAGTCATATGATCTTCAAGTATTTACGAGTTTGAGCTTTATGACTTGGTGAGATATTCGATTAGATCGATCGATCCGATCTTTCGTTCTTGTCTTGCATTTCCGCCATGGGATATCACCGTATTTTTGAGTCTTCAGATCTGACCTATACATATTGAGTTTCCCCCTCAATATGTGACCTATTTATTTCATCAGTTGTTCTATACAATCATTATCAACTGGTCTCCTATAGCAGGTAATATAAACATCGACCTAATGTGTCCGATTGGTCCTATTACATGTGTTTTTGGAACTTTCATCAAAACTATAAATTTCCCAACACGAACTAAATTACAATTTAAAATTCAGAGCCCGAAACCGAGGCTCTGATACCATTTGTTGGGGAATTTAATTGCACGGATCTATTCGGGATGAATATTTAAATACAAATTTAATTCTAACAATTATTACTAGCATGAATTAATCTTATATTAATTCAAATAATAATTCAACAACAAATCATGCATATAAACAGTTCACATAAATCCTACTCATGCGGAATTGCTACGGGTTTATGTGAACTAACCTCTTGGAGTGGCAATGGTCTCGTCGATAAAAACACACCAAAAAGCCTTCCCAAGTATTCCTTAGTCCTTGCTCGTCAATCCGGTGGAAGGAAGCTCACGAACAATTAACAAAAGGGAAAACAAAAATTTGTTGCACCACCTTTGTGGATTTACTAATTTTTCCAGCACATGGAATTGTACTTGGGATGAAGAAATCATCCCCTATTTATAGATAGGTGGTGGCCGATTTTTGTCATGGAATAGGGAGGAAAAAATCTTTTCTTGATCTCCAAGAAATCTTGAATATATCTCCAATATTCTTTTCTCCATAAATAAAATATTCCATAAAATCCCACCTTCTCTTGTTATGGTTATTTTCGAAAAAATAAGGATAAAGATTCCAAGATTTGGATCTTCTTGAATTTATGAGATATACATGTATTGCAAGAATACATATCTTCCATAATATCTTTTCAAGAAAATAAAGAAAATATTTCTTTCCCTTATTCTTTCAAAATTTTCGAAAATAACATATAAATAACCAAGTGGGAGATTTCTTGAATTTAATGAGATAATCTTGTATTTCAAGAATACATATCTTCATTCCATAACAAAATTCAAAGAAAATCTTTCTCCCCTTTTATTTATATTTTTCGAAATTAATGAGAAAAAATAGCAATAAAATTTATTTTATTTTTAAACACCTTTTTCAGTTATTGGACTTTATGTTGGGCTACTTGAGGGGCCTTTAGGAGAATTAAGATTGGACCTTCCAATGGATCTTGAATTATCAATATTGAGCCACAATATTATTCAAGCCCATAAATATTAATTAATCCCACTACATAATTAATATTGCACTATCCATCTTAACCCATATTACAGTCAATATGGCTCCCGGTTATAATTTCTCGTGTTTAAGATTATCTAGCCCATTAATTAATTCAAGCCACTGAAATGACTTTCCATTAATTAATATCTTTTATCCTTGGTAAAGGAACGGTTCAACATTATTATCCATACCGGAAACTAGTTCCACTTGCAAGATTTGGTATGATAAAACTTATGAACCTCCCAAGGGGCAAATCGAACAAGCGTACTTGCACACGATTCTCCGTATTAAATCTTAGCAATCGCATGTGACCAATAATATTGCCCAAGATATAAAGTATTGAATCTCGTTGATTCTCTACCCGTAATAAGTCAAAACAATAATTACTAACCACACGCGATCCTATTTAAGGGACGAAGATTAAGAAATAATGAACCACTGAGGTCTAATTCTTCCTAGTTCAGTTCTGAAGAATTTGTCCTCCTGTAGGTCCTATTCAGTGCACTAAACATGCACTAGTGTAATCTCTTGGTCAAGACAAGCCAATCTGAGCCTTACACTTCAACCTTTCACGATGGATTGTTCATTTCCATCTAGGTCGTGAATGGTGTACTTTTGGTTAAAAGGGACTGTTAATTTAATCTTTTGTGATCTGGTATCACTAAATTAACTACAATGTAACACGTACTATTTATTGAACAGTTATGCAGTAAATATATGTAACATTCGATGATATTTAAAGCATCAATGATAAACAATTTATTTCAGTAAATAAGACCGAAATTCAGTTTGATTATACAAAGTAAAAGCATACTTTCCAGTATAATCCCAACAACCATGATATGTCCAAACGGTATATGTTTTATCAATACCGTGAATCATCAAGTGGTGGAACAGACTTTCTCGACCTCTAACGGTTTTTCCATTCATACATTTCCAATACGGACATGGAATGTACCGAGGGTCGGTGTTGTGTCTAATTGCATGATTACAAAATTCTTCCACCCCATTCCTATACTCATCTGATAATCGATCTGCTCGAACCCACTTTCGATCCATATAGAACTAGAAAAGACAATATGATTGCAAAAGAGATGAGTTCACCCCAAGATAAGTAAATTTATACATATCCTAATGTATAAAAACCTAACATAATTTGTTGCTATTGAAACCTACGTCCTTACTTATATTACATATTCTCTATTTTTATCCTATCTCAAAAATATATTCCAATCCTAATTTTTGCCTAAATCCTACACACATGCATTTGATCAAACACTTGGAGTGCATCATGATCATATCTAAATTAACATAAAAAATCACCAACCAACTCAAAAATATATTTCAATCCTAATTTATGCTTAAATCCTACACACATGCATTTGATCAAACACTTGGAGTGCGTCATGAAATTCATTTCTAAATTAGCATAAAAAATCACCAACCAACTCAAAAATATTACCCAATCCTAATTTATGCTTAAATCCTACACACATGCATTTGATCAAACTTGAAGTGCATCATGAAATTCATCTAAATTAGCATAAAAAATCACCAAACCAATTCAAAAATATATCTCAATCCTAATTTATGCTTAAATCCTACACACATGCATTTGATCAAACACTTGAAGTGCATATCATGAAATTCATCTCTAAATTAGCATAAAAATCACCAACAAATTCAAAAATATATCACAATCGTAATTTATGTTTAAATGTTACACACATGCATTTGATCAAACACTTGGAGTGCATATTAAATTCATCTCTAAATTAGCATAAAAAATCACAAATTATCTAAACCAAGTCAATTAATCCTAACATATAACAACAATTAAAACCAAGCCAAGCCAATTATTCTAACACTAATTATATAACAACAATTATCTCTAAATTGAACAACATAGATATATACATATATATATATATATATATATATATTAAAAAGCAAAAAAAAAATTACCTATCCATTAGGGAGGGGGGGAAGGCGATGGCGGAAAAAGGAAGGGACGACGTGAAGGAGGAGGAGGAGGAGATGGGAATGTGGGAGCAGAGAGGGAGGGAAGAGGACGACGGCACGAGAGGAGGAGGAGGAGAAGGGCGACAGTGAGAGGAGGAAGAGGAGGACGGGCAATGGCGATGGCGGGGCGAAGGAGGAGGAGGAGTACGAAAATCGCGTTCGATGCAGATGGGTAATGAATTCGAATGCATAAATGGGGCTGGAGGCTGGGTTTAATTAATTCAGGGTTTTCACTTGCACATCGATTATGAACCGCTGTCCAAGCTTTACCTTGGACAACGGTTCTAAACCGCTCTCCAATATACGTTCTACAACGGTTATGAACCGATGTCTTTTATTTTATTTTATTTTTTTTAAATAGAACCGCTCTCCAAGAGACCACTTAGAGAGCTGTTCGAAAAAAGGGCTGTCCAAGTGGAGCTCTCCAAGCTTAAATGTGTAGTAGTGTATTCTTCCAACTTATCCAAGCAATCATATTTCTATTTTCACTGCCCCCCCCCCCCCCCCCCCCCCACACACACACACACACACACACACACACACACACACACACACAATTGCATTGTAAACAAGTAAGGGCTTTAAGAATAGATTTAGGTAAGCTAAAAAAGGATAACTGGTATATTGGCATTGATGAGAGAACTGCTTTCAGAAGAGTAATACGACCCCCAAACGAGATCTTCTCATCTTCCCAAGACTTCAACTTTTTCCTCATTTTCTGCACTAGAAAGTCCCATTCAGTCGACCTTTTATGGGATCCTCCAACCTTCACTCCCAAGTAAGTGAGAGGGAAGGAGCCCGCTTCGCAACCCAAGATAACTGCCATTGAATTCAGAATGTCCGTATCAAGATAATAAGCCGATTTCCTAACATGCTCATATTTAAAGAACAGTATTGTATGAGATGGTCTCACGGTAAGACATAATTTGAGCATTGCCGCTTTAACATTTTAGGAAAGACGGGTGTTGATTAATGTTAGAATGTACCCGTCTCATACATGAGACCATTTCGTACGAGTTTTTGTCAAATATTATACTATAAGCAAAAACTTGTATACACAAGTATTACCGTATAATTGGTAGTGGCGGAGGGAGAGGGGTACATTAAATACAATTGTACCCCCAAAATGAAATGTACCCCTCTTTATATCTTGTATTAAAAAATAAAATTATATTTTATTATGTATAATTAGGAAAAAAAATACTTAAATGTATCCCCAATTTTTAAATTCTACTCAAATGTATCCCCAACTATCGAATCTTGGATCCGCCACTGATAATTGGTATGTATTTTTAAAAAATACTAGTTACTTCACTTAATTATATTAGTTTAGTAACATTGGTTGTTTCACGATTTTTATTAAAAAAAAAAATTACCAAAAAAATGACAGTTGTGCATCATTGTACATGTAATTGATGCACAAAAATGTTATTATATCATGTAAAAAATAAAATTATACCACGAAGATTGATGAAGACATGGGGCGTTTTAATTTAAGCAATAACTTGGGCTAAAAGCTTGGGGTTCTCACGAATTGAAGTATATATATATATATATATATATATAAATAAGGATCGTGCATAGATCTATATCAATAGTATCCTGTGGATCTTTTACAAACACAAATAGGAGTTTACTGAGAAATTCCATAGTCCATGAGTTAACTTCAATCTAATGCGCCTATTCATTGGCATTACGGCAACAAGGGCTAGCCCACATAGTTAACTCATGAATATCACTGGAAAGCTCAAACCTACTGGTTAAACCAACTCTACCTTTGATATATCAAATTACAGATCATTATAGGAATATAATTCCAAATGCACATGATAGTAGAAAGGTCATGATTCAATACAAATATTCTAAAAATCCATAGAGGGCGATCATCGAAAATAAAATTAAAATTACGTAATTTAAATAACAATATACCTTTAATAAGCCACTAAGCATAAACAAGATAATGTCTGTAAATATTACAAAGTTTACAAGCTTGCACACAAGAGAGGATTTAGAGAGAAAAAAAGGCATGAGTCTAATCTAGGCGCATGCCTTCAAAAGGAAAATACAAGCCTATTTATAGATGAAAGAGCCGGACATCAAACCCCGGATTTCAAAATAAAAAAAGAAATAGTGCATAAAAAACAAAACCACAAAAGGACAAAAAAGTGTGAATAGTAATTACTATTCATGAAATCCGTTGATGTAGCAAAGGATTTAAAAATCGAAATCGTAGCCACATTTTCTTTGGAATGTGCTAAGTCCAAAATCTTCATTAAATCGCCAATAATGAAGCTTGCCTTTTTAAGAGTTTAAAATTCTCTGAAATTAGCCAATTCTTGACGATGGGTTGGATAGACATTTCTTCCTTGATTTCTTCTTAGTGAAGCTTCAAGCCATGGAATCCATACTTCCAAAACTTTAATCCTTTTCTTAAGAATTTTGATATAATTCTTATCATTAATAACATTATTCTCATTATCAATAAGAATTTGAGAAGGTATTCTCCAAATGTTATAATGTAAGCCTCCTCAGATTCTGTCTTGGAAGATAGCATAATGAAACTAATTATTCCATGTGAATATCCCAATTGTAAAGGATGTAAAGAAACTATCGAGGATAAGATCCTTCCATAAAAACTTTGCTTTATTTTAATTTCCTTTGAGAGAATTCTTCAAAAGATCGAAGCTTTCTTGAATAGAAAACTCCGATCATCTTCATTTGGATGCATCTTGAAGATCGGATCAGGAAATCATTGAAGTGTCCGATTTTGAATCGAAAAATCAATATCTTTGAATAAATCATTTTTAATATGATCCATGTAAAGATCCATAATTTTTCTTTTGAGAAAATACCAAAATACTTCTTAAGTATTCGAGAGAATGTTGGAAGAGAACTAGAAGTCTCTTAATGTAAAACGTATTCTTCCATTTTTGATTTAATCCGTGAAATATATTGGTGACTCATTGGAGCCGGGGGGGCAATAACATTTAAGTTATTCCAAAATCGTTGTATGGATTCTCCATAAACAAGGTGTGCCATGTTCAAAGATAACCAAACTCGGGTCTCCATTTTAGAACCCATGGGATTCCGAGAATCCATTAAAGAACATACAAGTAGTTTTACCACTTGTATTATGAGACTTTAAGTCGTAATAAACAATAGTATATTCTTCCAAGAGATTTTTAACCTCTTCTCGGCAAGATATCCGCCAAAGCCCCAAAGCTTCCCCACCATGAGAACAACCGGTTAGAATTTGATTTCGCCAATGTTTTCACATATTTTAATTAACCAAGTATGAGAATGCTTAGCATTACGATACAACAACGTTTTATAAAAACTTTGAAGGTAATCCCAATAATTGTATTGGTAAATGGTATGTGACATCATTGGTCATACTTTTTTTCGTGAAAGGTGAAGTTCCCCATTCTTGGATGGAAATAATCTTCTTGATAATAAATTTAGAGTAATTGATAGCTTTACTCTTAGGAGGGAAATGCTGAATTTCAACACTTCCGAGACTGATGAGGATATTCTCATAAAATCCTCTGGGGACTCTTTGAATTTCTCATGGGGACTCTTTGAATTTCTCATCATCATTTTCTATAATAAGAATTAATTCTTTCTTAGAAGAATCAAAGAATTTATATTCTTTTTGTGCAATTGAAGAATATGATTCTTCAAACCACGCTTTTGAGGAATTGTCCTCTACTGGTAGATTTTTTCCCCTTTGTCTCAGGAATTCTTGAAACTCCTTTTGAACATTGTCTCCTTTTGAAGAAGAGCTACTTCCAGAAATATTCTGGTTGAAAAGGGATTTCTTCCCATGTTGTATAATCGGAGGATGGCCTCTTCCTCCCCTTCTCTATAAGAGGAATAAGGATTCCTTCCAAAGATGACTCATTTCGTCATGAAGAAATAAATTTCGAGTTAAAAAATCTGGAAGATGATTATCCTTCCCTTGCTTATAAACAATATCAAAATCAAAATAAGCAAGATGTGATTGCCATCGGGCAAACATTTGTTTAGAAACATTATGTTCAAAATCTTTGAAGAGCATAAAAGTAGAAATCCCAATAATCCTTTTTTAATAGTAAATTTCTGATTATATAAATCATCCTGAAATTTAAGGACACATTTAACAATAGCAAGAATTTCTTTAGCAGTAGCAGAATAATTTTTCTGACTATTATTCCATTTACCAGAATAAAATCTAATGATATAATCCTTTTTATTATCAGGATTAATTTGTTTAAGAATACCTCCATACCCTAAACCGAGGCATCGGTTTTCAACAATTTTTTTTGAGGATTAGCCAACATAAGACAAGGAATATTTTTAACCTTATCTTTTATCCCGATAATGACTTTTTAGTATGATCATCATTCCAAGGAGAAGGATTCTTCTTAAGTCTATCATATAAAATAAGCGGAATCTTCAACAAGATTCTCAATATAAGAAGACACATAATTAAGGCTTCCTAAGAATCTTTAGAATCGAAGTTTTATCAGTTATAATATCAGGAAATTTATTACCAAATTCAATACTTCTTTGAATTGGAATAATATTTCCTTTATCAATAATATGACCAAGAAATTTTATTTTAGTCTGGAATAAAACCATTTTAGGTTTTGAGATGACAAGACCATTTTTAATGACCAAATTTTTAAACATATCAAGATGTTTAAAATGTATATCAATATCTTTAGAAAATACAAGAATGTCATCAATATAAACAATAATAAAATCACTATAAGGATTAAAAATGTCATTCATAATTTTTTGAAATTGGAAGGAGCATTTTTAAGCCCAAAAGGCATAACAGTCCATTCATAATGACCAAATGGTACATTAAAGGCAGTTTTGTACCTATCAGGTTGATTAATCTGAATTTGCCAAAAACCTGATTTTAAATCAAATTTAGAGAAAATAAGAGCATTGACTAATCTGTCAAGAAGATCCTTTTTATTAGGAATAGGATGTCTAATCCATTTTAAAACCTTATTAAGAGGTTTGTAATTAATAACTAAACGAGGAACTCCGTTCCTCTTTTCGAATGTTTATTAACATAGAAAAGCAATTACAAGACCAAGGAGATTTAGAAGGAGTTATAAGCAATTTTTTGTAATAAGGAAGATATTTCCTTTTTACATAACTCTAAATATTCAGAGTTCATCTGACAAGGTCTAGATTTAGTAGGAATTTTATTTTCTTTAAAATCATCTTCATAGGGAAGAGAAACTATATGTTTCTTTCTATCCCAAAAAGCATTAGGAAAATCATTACAAATTTCAATGGAAAATTTATTTATTAAAAATTTAATTTTATCTTGTAGTTTAGAATTATTTAATCTATTATTTATAGTAATAGAATTAAGTTCTTCTTTAAGAAAATTGATTTGACAATTTTTATTATTAATTTGATCTTGAATCAAATTAAGAACCTTATGAATAGGTTTGGTAATAAACTTAAAAGTAATAGGTTTACTATTATAAGTACCTGTAATTCCCTTTTCACCAACAAAGGTCAAAGGATATATTTTAAAAAGAAAAGGAAGACCAATAATCATTTGACTAGTGATGTCTTCAAAGAATTTTCGTTAGGAATACAACAACCATCAACACAAACATAAGCATTTTTAAGCTTATAATTAATCTTTAAAGATCCTCCACCTGCATGAGAAAGTGAAAGTAGTTTTTTCGAAAAACTTAGTAGGAATTATTCCTAACTGTATAACGCTCAAATCAGCACCACTATCAATCATGGCAATAAAATCTTTCTTATAAGAATTATTTATAAGAAGAGAAATCTTAGTATACCACTTCTGTGATATAACCATATTAATGGTAGATAAATGATTTTTTCTCTATTTTAAAATTATCATTAATATCTAAGTATTGTGAAAGAGTATTATAATTTGGTTTCACAATCTTCAATTTTTTCTTTACCTTTCTCCATAAAAAGAAAGACGAAGAAATCCAAGATTCGGTTTTGAAGTATTTTTACATCGCTTTTGAGATTATTAATCTCATGGACTAAATCATTTAAAGTTTCTGAGGATTTTTTTTCCATATTTTTTTAGGCGAAGAAGTCTTTCCAATTCACCCATATTATAATAATTACTATCAATCTTTTTAGAAAGACTAGTTTTATTATTGTCTTCATTCTTAAAAGAATCATGAAATTGTTCAATGATTTTATCTCTTAAACTAGAATCTTTAATATGTTTAAGAAATTCAAAAATATTATTATTAGTTAAGACACTAATATTCATATCTTGAAATTGATTTCATAAGTTTATAAAACTCATTATCAATATTATTTACATTATCGTATTATCGATACAATTAAGACAAGGTTTTCCAAGTATACAATTATTGCATTTCTTTTTTCGATTTAATGTAATTATCATCATCCGAAGAGGATTCAAATGAAAGAACAATCATTATAAGACTTTTTCCGATTCAAGATCATTATTAGGACTCATGACAATCTTAAAAAGAGTTTCTTTTAACTCTTCAAGAATATCAAGATTTTTAATCTTATCCTTCGTGATAAGATTGATTAGCATAATGACCAAATCCTATTACATTTTTTACAAATAATTGTATCGTATCTTTCTTTTTAAAAGACTTCCTTTTACCTTTATTATTATCAAAATCTTTCTCTTTTTTGTTTTGCGTAATTATGTTTTCTTTTTTTATAATTAGATTTATGTTTTAAATCTCTTTTATTAGTTTTATACAAACTATTTTTTAGGATTAGGATTATCTAATCCAAATTGGAAAAAGATTATCTTTTTTAATTTGGTTTTTTAATTTGAGTTCATTACAAAGATTTATTCCTTCCCTAACACAAACACTAATGATTTGACCAAAAGTATAAGACCTATAATGGATCGAATCGAGAATCCTTTCTAAGAGTTTTCTTAACTCTTTCAAAGAAAAAAGATTAGGAAGACCATCAACAAATTTATTTTTCCAAATATCCCGACATAATCGGGGATCTCATAGATACTGAGACAAGAAAGTATCTTTGTACCATCTAAAATCATTAAAGAGTTTTACACCTCATATTTAAAAAGAAGGGTTCTAGTATTTTCATATTTATTGGTATATTGACCAGTAAAATGATCCAAAATAGTAAGAATCAAAAGAGTAAACCGCATTGGTTTTAGTTTCACCATTTTCAATTTTAATAGAATTAAAAATTTCCATTCTATTTTGAGGAGTCAAATAATTATCCCACCAACCTTTAAGTTGACCGATTTTTGTAATAGCAAGACTAATATCACTATTACCACAAGTTTGACAAAGCGGAACTATACATAAGCATACGATGACATTGAGTGAAAATATGATTATCACTACCACCATCAATATTCCATTCATAAATACCTTTTCCCGAATAAGAATTATTGAAAAAGTTTTTTGTTCTTCATT
This sequence comes from Stenogyne calaminthoides, assembly GCA_037126765.1. NCBI lineage: Eukaryota > Viridiplantae > Streptophyta > Magnoliopsida > Lamiales > Lamiaceae > Stenogyne > Stenogyne calaminthoides. The sequence continues at coordinate 35,053,471 of JBBCBC010000020.1, read as the reverse complement.
AAGAACATCCATAGGGGTAGGTCTCTTATAATAATAAGTAGACATGGTAGGTCTATCAACCCATTTCATTTTATTAATACTATCAAGATTATTAAAATTACCATTATTGGATTGAATAACATGATTATCGGTTAAATCATCATCTAAAATTTGAAATATTAAGATTTCTAAATTTATCATTAATAAGATTTTCTAAATCGTAAATAGAAGCTTCAGCTTTTAAAATCTTTTATCTCAATAGGAGATTGAATAGAAGAAAGTCGCTTTTAATAATAACATTATTATTATTATTATCATTTTTGATTTATTTTGAGAATCTATTTTAGAGATAATTTTATCAACTTTATCATGTAGAGAAATAATTTCTTCTCCAATAATAGATGATAAAGATTACAAAAATTATTTTGCTCAATCATCGATTAATATGTTTAATAAATAATTTGTAAAACCTCATTTTCAATGATTCCGGAGAATGGGAGAAAATTAAATATCCTTTCTCCGTTTTCAATTTGAAAAGGAACATGAGGAGGGTAAATTTATTTTTTGTATACCACCGTAAATTATTTTATAATCTCTTTCAATAACTTGAAATATAATCAATATAAAAGGTTTTAATAAACCAAGGAACGTAATAAGTAATTTCATTATGCTTTTTTGAGTAATTTGTAAAATCGTTAACAAAAGTAATTTAAATCATCTTTTGAGAATGATTTAAAATACCAAATTCTAAACTTATCCCATTTAGGATTATTAAACTCATCATTAATATGAGCTCTAGTAGAAGAACCTTTAGAAAAATCTAAAAAGTTTGTGAGATCCATAAAATTAAATTTTAAAGTTACAATCCGAAATTGTTTGGGATCAAATTCATCTTTGTGAATAATATTAATTAATAATAATTTTCTCATTGTTATAATTATCATTTTTATAATGAGTATTATCTCTATAAGTTAGAAGCTCGGATTTCGAGGGAAATTCTACTTCATAATCCAAAAGGAGATATAAAAGAATGACTAGACATTGATCTAGTATGAGAATTGAATGTCTTCTTTGATTATTTTGAAAACCAATATTAATAATACCATCATTACTTTGAGTAATATGTTTAAAATCACTATTTATAATAGGATTTTTTAGGAACAATTGTTCTATTATCCAATTTTCGGAAAAATAATTTCTTCCCATTTAATGGATCTTCCGGTAGTAATATTAGATTTTCCAAAATTACTTTCTATAAGAATAGTCTCATTATTATCTTTCTCAATTCTCTTACACATAGGATTGAGTGTAAATAAGGGCTTATAATAAATATTATAAAAAACACATAACCTCTCAGACGGGTATGTAATTATAACCATGAGTTTTAACATTTAATGTTAAAGCTTCTAAAATATTACTATCGAGATAAAGATAGAGATAAATTAGGATATCGTCAAAATAGACAGTCAAAAGCCAAACTAGACTCTATAATTCCCATTAAGGATTGTTTCCAATTAAGATTTCTACCATCCCTAAGAGAAGCTAGAAAGCTTTTACGGTAAACCATTTAAGGTAAAAGTGGTCTAAAAAAATTTTAACACAACCAATATGTAAGAACTTATGAGTTCTTTTGTAAGGTAAAATATCATCTTTACTAAGCAATTTAATAACCATTTCTTCTTCATGAAGAGGTATAGAACGAAGAGTTTTAACAATTTGTTTAAAACCTAATCTTTCAAAAAGCTCCTAATTTATAAACCATTTTAGGCTCAATTTTAGGAATAGTCCATTTATTCAATAAATCTAGATTTTTGAATATCATAAAGCCATATTTTTAACAAAGATCCTTCAATCGAAACAGATTCATAAGAATCAAGATGTATTGAATCATGAAACCATATAACTTATATATACCCTATTTCTTAATGCTTTGAAGAGTTCTGAGATACAAGATTCAATTTTTTGGGATTACATTGAGTAGGGAAAGGGTATTTTAAAATCTAATTCTTATTTTGAAGTTAGACGAGTTAGTCGAAATGTTAATATTTTGACCACATTCTTTCGCTAGGAATTGTCGTATTTATAAAGTCCTCCATGTTGGGATCAAGTCTCCAATATTTATGAATGACCTTCTCGATAGATGTCAATTTTGCGCCTAATTGTTCTTAATTTGGTTTAAAAAAAATAAATAAATAAAGAATAATATATATGTGAAATGAAATAACAAGCCTATACATGGGAGGCTATTAACAGTACGCGGTACGCCTAGTGGAGCTTTTGGTCCATAATTTGGATTGACTCAAACTTCACTTCTTAATTAGTCTTTTCTTCTAGCTGGCCGCAGGGCACACACGCACAAATTAAACAAATAAAAATGTGTGTATATATATTAAACATTAAGACAAAGTCTAGTGTGCAAATTTGTATAGATACAAAAATTCTAATTTTCAACTAATTAAATTCTATAATTGATGAATGTAATACAAAATTGAGTGGTTCATGGTTCACTCGGCCCAACTAGTTCATGGTTCACCCAACTCAAATAAGTCATAATTTAGGGTTAATTATTTAGTGTTTAGGGTGTAGTTGGTTGATTTATGGCAATTTTATAGATTTTCATATTTACAAATTTGCACACTAGACCTACTCAAACCTTAATTATGACATCTTAAGAATGAGTAACACACTAAAAAAATAAAATAAAGAATTCACTAAGAATTTTTCAACATGACTATAATTTTTTTAAAAATAAAATAATTTTATCCTTAAATTGTTGATTAAATAATACTGATCACCTACGATTTGCCTATAAATTTTTCAAAACTAATATTTGCTTATGGAGTTCATTTATTTTGATACTCACTTACTAACAATAATAGTATGAATTTGTCTGTACGTAATTGGTAGACAATTTATTCGTAGATAATTTATTTTCTTACGTAAATATAATTCACTAGTATCCACCAATATGTGGCATACTCATTAGAGGGTTGTTAAGCCTGAAATTATTAGCTTTGCAATATATAATTCAGGTAATTCCATTTCCTATAATTAACCAACCTACTAAGATGCTGCACTTTATGAATCAAATTAAGATGCTCTTTATTCTCAAGAGTCAATCACTAAAAAACATCTCCAGCACATTTTTTTTAGTTTAACTTTCATTATATTTAGAGAATATGTTTCACCCTCCAAATTTCAAAAACAAACTTCCATAATTAAATAAGAGAAAAAGACTCTAAGGTACAAAAAATAGGAAGTAGTAACTCTAAGGTACAAATGCAATTTTTAACAACTCTAAGGTACATAAAAAATTGCATTTTGTTTGAAAAAAAAATTGCATTTTATACAAAAAAATTGCATTTGTACCTTAGAGCTTTTTGTTTTTACACTTTGTACCTTAAAGTTTTTCCCCATTAAGTAAATGCATTAAACGGTTCATCATATACCATTCTGATCTTCATATTTGATGTTAGATGTAATAAATTGAAGGATCGAGATCACCTGATAAAAATTCAATAGAGTGAAATATAAAAAATGAAATAGGAGAATTGAACCTTAAATTGAAAGGCCACGTATAAAAGTTAATATATGTAGCTAGGAAGGGATACTAATTATGGTGTTTTTCCTTGTATTAATTTCAAGTAATGGCTCATCTAAGCCCATGTTGGGTTTCTATTGCAATTTTGGCCACTTCATAAAATGTGTTTTACATGATAAGGTTTCACACAAATATTTTGTGATATAAATTAGGAAAATAGTTTTAGGTTTTGATATTTTTGAGTGGGTGTACATCGTTCAACTCAAATGTATTTTTGAACATGTAATTTATTGCTCCAAGACGTGTAACTTATTTACATTGAAACATGCAATTTGTGTCAGTAAAAATAATCTTAGTGAAATTTTCTCCCTAGATCTTAGAAAGGTGTATAAATTATTAATTCATTTACAATAATTCCCTTATAACGTGAATAACTTGCCTATTAAGAAAAAATGTCTTATCTGGGTCGCCTGCTATTTCTGGAAACTTCAAAAGGTAAAGTCTCGAAGCTTGTTTCTTTCGAGTTGTAATCTGCAATTTTCCAATTTTAGATTTCTAATTCTTTTTTCCAGTTTTACATTTGTTTTCTATATATTGTAACTAAGTCATTGTTTAAGTGTTTTAAAACGAAACACTTTTTTTTAAGGTAAAAATGAATCTTATTAACTGACTATAAATAGTCGTAATAAAGCAATCAATGTATCATAACATAACCATTACAGCTTAACCGGTAAACAGATTAAAGGTTGATCTTCCCGAGGCGGAAAAGGCAAGCGGATAGTGAGACCGAATCTATTTTCACACACTAAACTTAATTCCGTCGATGAATTTCTCCAAAGTGTAGTTTCTCTCTATGAATATTAATTAGCTCGTTTCTAAATTTTCACAGCTTCCAAATGGGGCATTGCCAAATTACACTATTTACAGTCATACAACTGATGAATCGAGTAAATATGCTATGCATGTGTGAGAAATTAGTTTGTAATAACAAACGAATTGCGAGATCCATCAAATTAAATGTATCTATTGACATTTTTCTTTTTTGAGTAATCAATGTATCAAACTTAATTACCTTGACCTGATCAATTATAAGAAAATTAAAAACATTAATTGTAAGACGCGTATATATATATATATATATTTTTTAGAATTAGATGTCAAAAAATAAAATGGAGAGTTAGGCCTTGGCATGTAATGTCGGCAGAGTTCAATACAACAGAGCATTTGCAAGTTCAATAATAATAATAATAATATCAACCAAGTGAATATTATGAGTTATGAGTCAATATCATAAATTCTCTTAATTGAAGATTAAGACATGAAAAATGATAGTGATATATATATATATATAATTTTATTTTATTTCGAGTCAATCTCAATTTGCAGAAAGTGGTACCTATTATTTGGTACCATGCATGAGATCTTGCATGAATCAATATGTGGTCATAATATTAATGTAATTTGAGTATATAGGGTATGGACCATCTAACTTATTATCAATATGATCATATGCATCATCTTTATCCATGCCCTCCCATTGGGATTGGATGCTTTTATATAAATATATAATCATTTTATCTATTTATATATATGTATATATGTCACAGACTCACAATAGAAAAGTTTGACTTCGACTTATTATATATTATGAATTTTGGATAAACCGTGTCTTCTACTTAGTATCTGATATATTTTGAAACAAGTATTTAAGTTAAATGAGTTTGACCGAATTAATATATTTTAATTAATTTTAAACTTAGACATCATGAATTGGGTAGTACGTAGTTTGCAGATTAGTATTCTAATATAGGATTATCAATATTATTTAAATGCATTACATTATTAAGATAATGCAAAAAGAGATTTATTCAACCGCCCCATTTTTGTTGCATGTTATTCTCAAATCTCAATACATAAACTCCAAATTGGGTGAAAAATCCATGTACTTAAAATTATTGAATCTGCTTAATTTCTTTTTCTCAGAAATGGCCAAAAGAGTAGGAGCCGTCTAAGCTCCCAACCCCTAATTAAATCAATTAAAATAAAAAAGTTATTTTATATATAAAACATGTATTTGTTGAGGTTTACGCGTTGGTATTAATTAGTTTAGTTTTAGTAGGTTTTGTGATCAAATTAACTTTATCTGCGAGCTTCTGTGTATGTTTTAGCTGCCCACTATCCAACTAATTAATATATATATTTATTGTTAGTAGTAGTACTTGCAATTATTGTTACTTTGTCTTCTTACAAGGAAACTCTTTCGAAAAGCTTAGAGTTAAAACCACTCGAATTTGATCCAATTTAGAAAACATATTAAAAGTTAAATTTTTTGGAGTATCAAACTATAATTAGCACATCCTCAAGATTAGTAACAAACTAGTATAGAACCTGCGTATTATGCGGAATTTAAAATACAATATATAAATATTCATACATCGATCATAACACTTATTATATTTGATGTTGAAATTAATGTGTTTGAATTTAATATATTTTATTTTTTTTCAAATGAAAATTGTTATAACATATGTCATTCATTATATTTTATAAATAGTCATTTCATTAAAGTGTAATAAAATTATTTTCTCAATGGTTATTATGATAATCATATAATCAAATGTTTGTTTAGAAGGTAAATAGATTAATTAAAATTTATTTTTAATAATTTTAGTACATATAGCTAGTCCAATATAAAAACAACCAAATATTGCACCGACATCCAACCAATTAATTGAAAATTTTGGATAATTAATAAAATTTAAACAATATTAACTTCATTATATGAATTTGTCATTCGAAATTGAGAAACAATCCTTTAAATCAGGTTTGTATATGAATTATATCACTGTTATGCATATAAATTATCATTGTTTAAATAACAAATTTTTTTTGAAAAGTGATAGTTTTTATGCTAAAAAAGATAGAGCTAGTGTATAACAGTGATAGTATACATAACACTAATATTTAAGACTAAGAGTTTATGATGAATTTGGGTGCACATAAATTTTTATCTTCGAAATTAACAAATTAATTTATATATTTATGAATTTTAATTTTTGATGCGCTCAGCAAAAGTTTTTATGATTTAATAAGTCTGTCCAAATTTTCAGCAACTTTGAAAATAATATAAAAAAATTCAGTCATTTAATTTGTGTATGAATACATTAATTAAAAAAATAGATACTATGAAATTCAATCATGTTTGATTAAAATAATTATAAAATATAAATCCTCTAAAAAAAGAGTACTTAATAAAGAAAATAAATGACAATAAATTTAGTAAAAACTTCCAAACATAAAATTTTTCTTTTGTTTGATTTTTTAAATTTTTTAGTCAATACTCATTATCTTATTTACACATCATCAAATGTACTTTAAGTCAACCAATATCATCATGCCACATAATTCAATATATAATGATATTTAGGTGAGACTCTCTAATAATACGACACATCATCAAAATGAAGAAGGAGATGGCACATCAACATAAAAAACTCTCAATTAGTAATATAGAGGATTTTAAATCAAGTTTAAATATTAACTTACAACAACGCTTGATTAATGCATAATATGTTCTTGTTAGTATTTGTTGTATGGGATGAAAAATATATCTTGTGCTCAATTTATATGATACTATAAATTTGATTTACCATTCAAATTAAAAAAAAAAACTTGATTAATAGTATCTCATTTTAAAGGAAAAGCTCTAAGGCATTAACTCTACACGCACAAATATTAATTGCATTAATTAATCACAAAATTAAGGTTCTGATTTAATTCAATAATTACATCGTATTTTGACGACATATTTATAATTAACAATATGCCATGTGGCATAATCTCATCATTGGGCATTTTGGTCAAAATCAGGTAATTAGCAGCTGAGAATTTAAATCACAATTAATTATCATAACAATAGAAATAATGGCAATATTCTTTGAACCCATTAATTAATCAAAGCAATCAATGCTGTTTGGTGAAGTCCATAATTTTTAATTTTTTATATCGAAACATCATTTCTTAGCACATGTTAGTTCACTACCATACCTATTATGTATACCCCAAGAGGGAATTATATATTTTCAATATATATGTAAATGTATATAATAATAATTCAAAAATATCTCTTTTAGTTACACAGTTTTGATATGAAGCCGATAATATAATTTTTAAGCCCAACTAAACATACTTTAGGCTGTTATTAGGTTCCATATGAAAATTCCATCATTGGACCCCATATAAATTATATGTATATACATATTTCGTAGTTAAAATAAAATTAATTATAAAATTTAAGAATATATCAAAACTTGAGTAAAGTGATAAAAAAAATAATATTGTATTATGTAAAAATAAAATTCATTTGGAACGGAACGAGTAGTTCTTTTAAAAAATAAATTAAGTTTATTGACATGTATAGTGAGTGGCATGGATAGGCTTATAGATAATTATGGGCTTAATTAAGTAATTAATTAATAGGTTTGACTAAATTCTTGCTAACGATGGCCTAACGACTAAAAACGGCCAATGCCATGTGGTCTCATGTGTTTCCGCAGTTAGTTTCTACGACCTCAAATTCCATATTTGGTCAAACCTAATTCACCACTCAAGTAAACTCTAGTCATGTTACAATTAGACCTATATTAATATTTTATGTTAATTAGGAGTAGTTTAAAAAGAATATTAGGTTCAATTAGCTCGAGCTGGCCTTATAGCGGTTGGATTTTCCTATTTCACTTTTTATATTTTATTAGTGTTTCATTATAATGCACATGATTCTTCTAAAAAAATTAACATGCAGTATCGGATACCTCTAGGGTGCGGGTGCGATTCGCGTCGGATACGCACCGGATACGCCACGTGATGAGTTCGTGAATATATAATAAAAAAAAAAAGAATAAGCGATTCCGATACACAGGGTTTTCGGTGCGGGAAAGGTGCGTGAGCGATTATTTTTTTAGAAAAAAATATTTTTTTTCATTTTTTTTTGTTTATTTTTGCAATTTTTCAAGACTAAAATTCTAAATGATCATGTTATTAAGTACTAGATGTGTTATTTCAATTGAATATTATTATGTAATATAACTTACGTTGACAATATATCACTTTTTTTTTAATTGATGAATTCCTTATTATAGCTTATCTTTTGAGCTGATGTTATTTGAATTGGTGTTTTCTTACTTAATTACATTAAATTATTGAAAATGTTTATGTTTTATGTGAATTACATACATTTGTATATTAATTTTAAAAATTCTACATATTTTTATAGGTGTTATATATAATAAAATATAAATAAACAGATATACCCTTGCCGTATCGCACTTTAAATTTTTTAAAATTCGTATCCCCATACTAGTATCTTATCGCCCCTGACCCCACGCCCCCTTACCTATGCAACATAAATGTTTCACCTTGTTGAATTTTTAATATATAAACTCACAATATGGTGATTTATTGAGTACTTTTTATTATTTAGCAGTAAAATAGAACAACAATATGTAACAGGTGATCTCATTCCGCCTCACAGATATATGTTGTATGAGTATGACTCGTTGGCTTATATATATAATCCTATTCATATTATGTTCTAAAATAAAGTGAGATCTAAATATTAAAGTGAAACCCTATCTTATGTATATGATGAAACAGTCTCGCACAAGACTTTGTCTAAAAGACGAAGTCTTGTGCTATATTAGTTGTGAAACGAATATAAATTAATTAAATGTATTTTCACCTCATTAAATATTTATTCACTAACCTGTATCTATTTTTTCTTTTATTGCAAATAAATATTTACAGTCAAACGATTTTTTGGAATTTAAAAAATTTAAAATCAAAAGAACATGGTGGAGCTCTTGTCCTCAAATTTTACAGAAATGATTATTATCTTGTCCTCAAATTTTAATTACAAAGTGATAGCTGTTAATATATTGTCGTATCACGAATTTGGTAAACCAGTGGCTGTTAACCGGTGGCTCATCCAGGAATTGTGCTGACGCCCAAATTTATAATATATTGCAATTAAATGGACTTTTGAATTTTTTATATAATTTCAAAAATTATTAGGACTAAATATCTTTATATTAATCGAGTCAAATACAATTAATACGCATATTAAAATGTGAATTATACATATCTATCTCTTTTTTGCTCCCTCTTTCTCACCCGAAGAAAAATGAAAAAAATTAAATGAACAAAAAGACACACTTTAAAATTAACAAAAACCTCCAACCTCAATATGTTAAAAATAAATAATTATAAATACATATAAAAAAATTAAGTGTGGCCAGGGGGCTCAGTGGTCCCCTTGGCACCAACATGGTTCGCCACTGATTTTAACCCATATATTTTTTATCTTTACCAATATTAATAGTGAAAATACATTTTTTTGTCTTGTAATTTTGACCCACTTTGATTTTAGTCGTACTAACTTACGATTTTTTATACTGGTCCTGTAACTTTACAAAATTCGATTTTTTAGTCCTGTCACCTGCTGTTGCAGCAATAGCAGGTGACAAGACTAAAATGTCGAATTTTTCTAAGTTACAAGACCAATTAGAGATGTTAATCCGGGCCGGGCTAAACGGGCCGACCAGTTTAAATTTATTATATGCAGGGTTAGGGCCGAGCAATGGGAGGCCCGTTTAAAATCGGGCCTTTTTGGCCCGGACCGATTAGCCCGCGGGCTAAACGGGCTAGCCCGCGGGTTAACCGGGCCAGCCCGTTTATATTTATATATACTCAAATTTTTTATTATTTTTTTTATTTTCTAATTTTTCAATTAATTTTTTTTAAAAGTTTTTTCACAAATTTAAATAAGGCAAAAATCAATTATGGCCAATCAATTACAAATTAAATATTTTTATTTGATTTAGTCAATTAATAATTAATCCTCTCCAATTCAATATTTTTTAACAGTTTTGAATTTCTATTGAATTGAATAAATAAGTAAAATATTAATTCAATATAAAATAATAATATAATATTTTTATAAATTCTATTATGAAATTTGTTCATAATATGAAACTGATATCATTATAATTATAAATTAATATTATGGTATTAATTTATAAATGTGATGATACAAATTTTATATTATTAATTAATTTCATGGGAACTTTGCTTAATTATGTTATTAAAGATGATAGGAACTAATTTTATATTTTGAACATTTGTTATTAAATATGATGGGGCAGTCTGGATCGAATTTTTGTCATTATGTAATGTTAATGTTTAAACATTTTTTTTTTAATTTTTTTCGGAGCCCGTTAGGTGGCCCGTTTAGCCCGTAACCCTCTAGGGTTAGGGTTAGGTCTCAACTATTAGAGGCCCGTTTGAACTGAACCGCTTAAGGCCCGGGACCGTTTGGCCCATAGCCCTGTAGGGCTGGCCCTAATGGGTTAGGGCCGACCCGTTTAACATCTCTAAGACCAATATCATAATTTACGGATTTTGATTTTAGTCCTGTAACTTAGAAAAATTTGACTTTTTAGTTCTGTCACCTGCAATAGCCGGTGATAGGACGAAGAAGTCGAATTTTGTAAAGTTACTGGACCAAAATCAAAAATCGTAAATTAGTAGGACCAAAATCAAAATGAGTCAAAGTTATGGGACAAAAAAATTAATTTTTTCATATTAATATATGTATATAATTTTTTTCTAATAAATAATATTCATACTCTTAGTTAGTAGTTGAAAATTTTCATGTCCCATTTTCCGACAAATGTAGATAATTACGTAAATGCAAAAAGTTTTTTAAAAAATGGGACGTAGACGGTAGGCCGCAGTTTATTATTTTTTTTTTCTCTTGTCATTTTCACCTATAAATATAATTGAAAAATGGGACGTACCCCAAAAACATACTCCCTCCATTTTTAATTGGGAGTAGGTCTAGTGTAAAAATTTTCATGTATAAAAATTTATTAAATTGCCCTAAATTAATCATCTACACCCTAAATTCTAAATAATGAATTCTAAATTATAACATATTCGGGTCGGGTGAACCATGAACCACTTGAGCCGAATGAACCATGAACCATTCAATTTTGTCTTACCTTCACCAATTACATAATTTAGTTGTAAATTAAAGTTTTTTCATGTATAAAAATTTTCATACTAACTTTGTCTTTAATTAGATGTCGTTTTAGCCTTTTAAAATATTTTTAAAGCAGATGTCGTTTTGAGATTTTCTCCCACTTTATATCACATTTACCCTTAATATGGTAATTTTAAATTTCAAATTTCCTATAAAAATGTTATGTGTATATTTTTTCAGCCAATAACAATTATTGTTAAGAATATTTAAATAATATTAATTAAGGTTAATTTTGAAAAAAATATGTCCTTAATTTATCTTAAAAACCTCATAATGACATCTATTAAAAAATAGAGGGAGTATTATTCATTTTCTTTAAAAAAAAAGAAAGATACTATATACATATATAGATATATGTATACATACGCATGAAAATGCTTAAACACGTATACTTTGAAATTTATGGGGCCGTGGACATGCAGTCGCCCATAGAGTTGAATTATGAGCTAATTATTTTAATTATAGGGGCGGTTGGTATATATGTGAATTAAGTAAATTAACAAAGAGGAAATATGGGTTAATTATGCATGTTATAGGTAACTAGCCAACTAAAGTCACTTCTAAGCAAACTTAATTCATTTCTTCGTGGCATGTGCGACGCAAAACACTCTCATAGCATCGGGGAATTACATTTAATTTACAAATTCCACTTTGATTTAATAAAAAAATATATATATATGTAGATTATCGAGGGATAAATAGTGAGGTTAATTGAGGAGATAGCGTGTTTTGGCATGTACATAATTTGGGAATTCGTAATGGGTGGTTTTTGATAGACGTGGAATGAATGCACAGGACCTACATTATTCTAAAAGTTTCACGTCATAAAATTAATTTTAGGGATTAAGTTTTTTTGTAGTTCTGCAACTTTGTTTCATTTTAAAATTGGTCCTGATTGTTTCGACTTTTTGATTTTGATCCTGTAAATTTTCAAAATTTTTGAACAAGGTCATTTTCACCTGCTACAACAATACAAGCTGGTAAATGTCACATACGTAATTATTTTGTTCTTTCTTTTAATTTTTAATCCTAATAATCTTGGTCGGATTTAAAATTAATTCGTATACTAAAAGACAAAGCAAATCAGGTCAGTTTACTGAGTCTAAATTGACCTAAAAATAAAAAAATAAATCAAAATACGTAGAAAACCACTATTCCTCCCTAAAAGAAATATGCAAAAAAATCACGACAAAAAATTATTAGAATTAAAAAACTCTAAGCGGCATTTCGAAATTAAAAGAAAAAACAAAATAATTACATAGGTGACGGTTATCTGTTTGGTGACCTGTTACAACAGGTTAAATGACAAATTTTAAATTTTTTAATAACTTACAGGACCAAAATCAAAAAGTCAAAACAATCAAGACCAATTTCAAAACGAAGCAAAGTCACATGACTACAAAAAACTTAATCCCTTAATTTTATATTTAGTTAGCATATGAAATACCTCTTTGATTAAGTAATTATGAATATTCACATGATATATATTTTTATTATTTTAGTCTGTGTTTTCATAATCGGATCGACGACCAAATCGATTAGGCACCGATTAATGGTTCGATCGGTCGAACCGACAGTCCAACCGTAAAATGATCCCTATTTATTTTTTAAAAATATTTAGTATATTTAAAAAAATATGCGCCTATAAAATTTTAAAATGATAATTTATAAGTTTCATATTAAAAATAAATACAATAGAATCATAAATAATATAATACAATACAATTTAAAATACTAAAATTTAAAATAAGAATAATTGAAATTAGGATTAAGTTTTAAATTTTTAAAAAAAATTAAAAAACCAGTTTTACTTGGTTCAACCAGTTTCCCGGTTTTGGCCGGGTTTTATCGGTTCAACCATAAAAATAATTTTTTTGATGGTAATTGAACCGATTTTATAGCCGATTTCCAGTTCAACTTGATGAACCAGTCAGTTCAACCAGATTCTGAAAACACTGATTTTAGTGCATGCTATTAAATACCTCGTTCAATTAAAGATAAAAAAAATTATGAACCCGAATTCACGTGAAGTTTTTTTCTTTAAGAATCATTGTTATACATTTGAAATGTCATAGTTAATCATACGCGCGCATTATATCTCACTATTATGGATACAAAAGTATCACCATTTAAAATTCACTTGATAAATAGTAACAAATGACACTCCGTATACATAAAATCGAGAATGTTCATGTATAACAGTGATACTAAAAAAAAAGAGTTAATGTAAACTCGGATTCACAAAAGACTTGTTTTAAACTAAAATATGCGAGTGTTGTTTATAGATAATTTTTTCGAGTTTGCAGTTTCATCACACCATCCCGTGTCCAACCTTCCACATTGAATTAATTTTCGGTCTAATGTTATTTATTTAATGATACTCATAAGAAAGCTTTCTACCGTCAATGAGGGCGTCGATGAAGTGAAATAGTTCAAGTGGTTAGAACATTATTATTTATATTGTAAGATCATGTGTTTGAATCACTATTTGTCTGATAAAAAAAAAAGTAAAGTGTTGAGGGATAATGTAATAAACATTTTTGTATAAAGTAAATTAATTAATTGGATTGAGCTTATGTGTGGGCTCCAAAAGTAATGACATTTGGTGTGAATATATGAATATTGTGAGTAGAGGTGGGAATAGGCCGGACCGGGTCAGGCTGCACATAAAAAAGTTTGGGTTTGATATTTAATTTTGGGTCCAAGTCTTGCCTGTTATCTATCATAAATTTTTTTAATAGGCTAGACCTGACATTTTTTAGTAAATATGTTAGACCTAAAAGCCTTTTAAAAGTCTATATAAAAAATATTCTTCATTAAAAATCAAAATCACAGCTATCAATTTTTAAATGTCTCAATAGCACAAATAACAATATTAAATGTTTCAACAAACCATCAAAAATAAAACATAGCAAAATCATTATAACAATTAATAATTGTTAATAATTGTCAAAATATTTAAAGCATTATAAAAGTTAATAGTTGTCGTGTTGTGTTACTTGCATTTGCATACTAGATATATTACTATTATTAAATATTATCTATTTTATTAATATTATTATATAATTATATATATATATATATACATATAGTTAAATATGTCGGCATCTTGGGCCTAAAAGACCTACGAAAAAACTCAAGTCTGACCTATTTAAGTAAATAGACTTTTATAAAGGCCTGGGCCTAACTTATTTATTAAACAAGCTGAGCAAAACTAGACTTTAGTAGACCGGACAGTATGCCCCTGTCGAGTAGCCTATCTATTCCCACCTCTAATATGTGAGGATAAGAGATTTCCTTTTTTAGGTATGCAGATTTTTGTGGAACGTCTAAAAAAAAGAACAAACTTTTTTGGAACGAAGGGGTAATAGTTAATCAATTAATGCTTTAGAGTTGCATTTTATTAGTTCCCAATAATATTATTCATGTTTTAGTAATAGTTGATTTGAAGCACAAAATATGAAATAATTTTTTTTTTACTTTCTTTATTTGATACTCCTCATATTGCATCTATAAAAATGAAACTCTATGTCTCTATTATGTAATGTTTTGATTTAATATTTTTTTTCTTGAATTTAAATATGATTTTCTACATCGATCCGTTTCACTACAAATTTCAAATTAGGTTGTTTTAAGACATGAGAGCCCACTTGGAGTACAAATCATTTGTCGAAGAAATTAATCATCTCGTAAGACTTAAAACCATGCAAGAGTGCAGCCCCTAGAGTTATAAACCCCCCAACCACAAAAATAAAAATAAAAATAATTAAATAAAAATCACTAAATAAAAAATATAGAAATTGTCAGATGCAATGGTTCAAACATGCATGTCATTTGGGTCAGACAAACGGTTTTACCGACCTCATCAACCGAACATCGTTACTGGAAAGCGTGGTATTAATTTGGTTTTATTTATTTAATCAATGCATAAGTCATGAATATTTATATAAATTAATTAATTAGATTAATTATTGGACCACCTTTCAACTAATTAAGTTTTATTTTAAATAAAATCCATGTTCTCTGCCATGTGGTTTATCAACTTTAATTATTTCATTAGTATTTCTTTATTTTGGAGTCATTTTAGCTAGTACTTTAAAAATAATCTCCTAATTTATTGGATTAATTCAAATCACTATTAATGCGCGATCTTTTAATTTGAAAGCACTAATGGTGTCGTTGCAAAGATTGTGATTTATTTGGTCGGTTTGACTGTTAATTCATATAAATTGTATAAAGAATTTATTATATATGGCAAAAATTATTGGATTTCTCAATGCATTTCCAAAACCCAATTGAACTTTGGAATCAGGTTAATTTTTTACTCTATAGCTTTTATGATTATTTTTATATCTTAAACATACATTTCAATTTTCAACGCTCTATAAATAAATGTAAGCTATTAATTACTATTTTCATAATTTCATTTTGAATTATTGAGATCCATGATCAACTATATATAAATAAAGTAATTGAGCCTGATATAATTATATTCAAAATAGATAATTTAGTTGAGACTCACAACCTTTTTGTTGAACAGAAAATATAATCCAACCTATATATCTTCCCGTAGAATTCGAAGTGGGAATGACTATACCAATTTTGTCTCTTTAATAAATTAATAGGTATCATTTTTAAAATAAATTATTTCAATAAAGTTGCATTAGTTTCAATTAAACTATCAATTCAAAAATTTAAAGTACGAATATTCTCATTAATTTAGGATTTACATGGAATCTCATCCTCAACTATTTACCCAACTACTCAACAAAAAATTAAAATAATTAATTAAATTCAATTTCTTAATATAGGAGTGTTGAAATAAAAAAAATAAAAAAGTAAAAATTATCACTTGCCAAACAAGCAGCTAGCCGAGACCGTTCAACCAGCACTGCACAGCCAAAAAGAAATTTCAATAAATATTCTTAGCATTACTGAAGTATTATAATTATTAGTATCAAAAGATTTAGTGAGTCACTTAGCAATTTAAATAATCTGATCTATATCATAATCTCTACTCAAACATTTATTCGAATGTGACCGGTTAGATACTCTTAGATTATATTCAGTTTAATATTAAATGAATCCATCTTTTATATTCTTTGAAAAGATTCACTTATTACCATGTGCCATAATTATGCTCCACTAATAATCACTAATATACTTATACGTATGTGTGTATATATGTATGCTTTACTATATATAACCGTTCATATAATCTATCACGTTCTAGTCAAACCAAGTCTTTTTTTTTTAAATGACTAACTAGAAAAGGGAAAAATGTTTAGGGGAGTTTTAACTTTTAAGTTGAAAATAAAAAGGACCAAGTTCAGGCAAAAACATACACACATAAGGTGAATCGTTCGGGTTAATTCATGCATGACGCATATTAGTCAAATATTTGTAGACATTAGATGCATCTGTGTGTTTAAAATGTATTAGTCCCCGACCCATTTTAACCATCTTTCTTATAGAGAATAATTTATAGGAATAATGCATTAAAAGACGTGTAGGTTTTGTGTGCATCAAATGCACCATGCACTTCATAATATATTTTTAAAATATACAATTTGAAGTATTAAAATACAAATTTATTTACACTGAAATGTGCAATCTGTGTTCGTGAAAGACGTTGCATGTTTCAGTGCAACAAGTTGCATGTTTTTAAAATTCATTGTGCACTGCACGGAGCACCTGGTGCATATAACAAAATTCGCTATGAGATCTGTGTTACTATAAAGACAAATATATGTTACGGTGAGTACATGTATGTGTTACTGTAAGGATTGATCCGTGAAATATAACATGTGTGTTTGAAAGAGAAGCGCATATACAAAGAAAGAAAAATATGTGGATCCCATGTGGGTTGAACATGCTCAAACATATTTTTCTAAAAAATTCGCGTGAAGGCAAAACAACAAAACTTGCTCCGAGATCTGTGTTACTATAAGTACATGTATGTGTTACTATAAGGATAAAACGACATTCCCTCTATTTTCATCCACTTTCTCCCTCTGTTTTTTATCCCTTCTCCTTCTGACATGCTACCAACAGTTTTGAGTAAAAATCCATACCACCAGATTATACCATTGAATTAGTTAAAAAAAAATCATCACGTAATATCACATACTTGTCTTTATAATAACACTGACTGAGAGCGAGTTTTCAAGTTTTGCTTTTGTGTGAATTTCTAGAAAATATCTGCTTGACCCGGTCCGACCTGCACGGGATCCGTAAATTTTCAGTTCCTTCCTATTTTAACTAATATTTCACAGGAAAGTCCCTCTTCAATATTACACCATATGACATTACTTTTTTCACATTAAAGTCAACTTAAAATCTCATTTTATTTACACCACATGTCATCATTTTACCATTCAACCCTCATAATTTTTTTTTATTCTTTTTATACTAATAAACAACTCCTACATTAAAACCCGTGCAAACTAATATTTGTACAAATAAATAGGGACAAATGAAGTAATTTATTGTGAGACAAATTGCAAAAATAAAACTTATCATTGGTACTAATTCCACTTTGAGGATTGAACTTTTGACCTTTACAGGACATGTACCGAATTTTGAAATTGTTGCAAAAGAAGAACCTCAATCAGATTTTTGGGCAAAAAACAAGCGCTGTTTTCGTAAATTCATATACCAAATATTTTTGCACGAATTTGTCCTAGATCTTATATGCATCTAGGTGCACTTTACACTCATAGTGCGTTTTAAAATCGTGCAACTTATTTACAACGAATCATGAAAAAATATTTGCACTTTTCAGTATAACAAGTCACACGATTTTAAAATACACTACGAGTGCTCAGCGCACTAGGTGTACATGAGGCTCACTCAAAATACATAATTAAATATGCATTTTAAATATTATTTCACAAGCTAACTCAGAGTTAGACAAATTGAATTTTATGGAATTTGACATTTTCTTTCAAACAAAATATGTCTAACTTAATTAATTAAATATTTTTCAAATACTTTTCCACGTAGTTAATGAGTCAAAGCTCATCTCACCTACAACACTAATCCCAACCGAGTATATATATTACGCCGCCACCCTCCAACCACCGCTCACCGCCACGGCTCACCGGCGAGCATCTCCTACGTAGAATTTTCCTTCCAACAAAAATATGTGTACTATATAACAGTGTTTTCATAATCGAACCGGTGATTGAATCGGACAGATCACTGGTTAGCTGTTCAATCGGTCGAACCGGTTCAACCGACGGTTCAACCGCTATATTTTTATGTTTAGTTAAAAAATAAAATAAATATGCACCTATAAAAAATTAAAATTTAAACTAATACTCAATAATCAACAAATACAAAATGCATCGTAATATCACACATGTCATCCAAAATATAATCACTACTACACATTTGAGCTTGCACAGCTGCACTTGGACATCCATTTTTTCAAACAGCTCTCCAAGTAACAGCTTGGAGAGCGGTTTTATAAAAAAAAAAAACAAAGACAACGGTTTGAAACCATTTGTCTTAATATAAACAAGCGGTTTAGTAAATTGTCTAAATAAACACTTGAACAAATGATTAATTTTTATATATATATATATATATATATATATATATGAACCGAGACCTAGCTCAGACTTCATTTCTTTCTCTCCAATTTCCTCTCCCCCCAAAATCGCCGCAAAAAACGAAGACCAAATCGCCGCCGTCGTCGGTTTCCCTTCAACCAAATAAATCATTGTCGCCAGATTGACTGTTGACCTTTATCCGCCGTAAATCGGCTTCTCCCTCTCCCCCAAATTGTCGCGCGCCCTCCCTCCCTCTCCTACCGCCGCCGCTGCGCGCTCTCCCGCCGCCGCCGTCGCCATCCTCCCCTACCGCCGCCGCCGTCGCCTCCATAACACTTAGTTGGTACAGTGGATTGTGGAATCTTTAATTTTGCTTTTTTTAGCTGAAATTATATATTTTGCTTCAATCTTAGTTTAATTTGTTTATATTATTTATGTGTTGTGGAGAGAGAATTGGTGGGTGGGTATATATGTGTAGGTCGAATATACATTGAATTATCCATTGAGTAATATTGAACCAGAAAGTTTTTATCCTTAGCTTTCAAGCTTTAGTTTTATTCATAATGACAAGTCACTTTCTAATCAAATACTATTTAAGAGCAATTAACTGGAGGCCTCAACTGCTGAAATAGGCCTCAACTCAAGTCGTATTTCCATTGAATTTTTCAAGCTTTAGCTTTATTCATATTATATATGTTGCTCTTGTTGTTTTTTGAACTCGAACTAATCTTGTTGTTTATAACACTTAGTTTTGTTTATATTATATATGTTGCTCTTTTTTTTTAAATTTGAAATATTATATTTTGCTCCATAACACTTAGTTGCTCTTGTTGTTTATATTCTTGGTCTAATTAGGAAAGACAATGTCATTCAAGCCTAATACACATGTGTTCATAGTATAAGAGTATGCTATCAACCCAAATTTTAATTTATAAGTAGATGATGCAGATGTAACTTATAAGTAGATGTATCATGTATACTGCATAGATAGTTCTTATCATGTATGAAACATCCGGTTGTGAATATTGTTTGTTTTTTGTTTATTAAATGTTGTTTCTTCTGCTTTACAGGATCATGTCTCGTTTGCCATATCCCGGAGATGATGGAGATTCTGATGGAGATCATGGCGCATATGATCATGGTGCATATGATGACTTGAGAGAGTGTGACACTGATGCTCCCACCACCACTAGCAGCTCCGGGGAGAAGCGCACTTTCGGGAATGGGTATAGTTACAATGTCATCTATTAAGAGAGCTCGTCATAAGGGAAAAACACTTCGTAATTTTATTACAATTGAAGCGGTTTGAAATCGATAAATATATTGATTGATCGTTGAACCTAATTAAATACTATGTTATTGCACTTATCGTTCAATGAGTTTGGACAGGCAATAGGAAAAGAGAGTGAGTCGTTGTCCTTCTACATTGGAGCTCTTTTGTCAGGAGCGTGATCCCTATCGTCTTTGCCAAACCAAGGATCGACGTAATTTCAAACTCCTTTGAAGGAAAGATTATGGGACGAGCTTACGGTATGTTAATTATATATTTATTGAAAGTTGTAGTATGACCCTTAAATTTACTAAATTGTTATGTTATATGCGTATAGACTACCTTCAGAGGTCTTGACCTCACAAAGAAGAAGCAAATATTGTCGCAAGCTGGAGTAATGGCCAAGAATTTCCGGACTTGGTTGAGAAGTAAACACGAGATCCGGGCCGGTCTTTTTACTCGGCTAGTCCGCCTCCTGCGTATCAGAATAGCCCTATGGTGGCTCCATACTGGGAGGAGTTTGTGAGCAGAGCTATGGAGGATGATTTCCAGGTAAAATTGATCAATGTCATTTCCTCAATTTCTAATGCCCTAAGTTTTTCAGTGTTTATCATATTTCTATTATACTGTAGGATCGAAGCAATAAAAATCGCGATCAAGCCAAGTCGATGGAGGCGCGATATCGTGGATCCAACAAAGGTTATGCACGAATAAGAGAAAATATGGTGAGATCAAAATCCTAACTTTTTTTTTTATATATATTCACTTTTAATATATCTAATAAAGGGACACGTTCATCACTATCGTAGAAAAAGAAAAAAGAAAAATTTGGAGAGAGTGAGCCTATTGTTACCGATTTTGACTTATTTCGGACTACCGGAAAAGGGTCGAGGGGAATATTCACGATCCCAATGCACAACGCATCATCGAAGAAGTGGTAATCTATCCATTAATTTATCTTTCAATTACAAACTATTATTTATAAACAAATAATTAAATAATAATCTTTTGTTTTTGTGATTTAGGAGCGTCTATCTCAGACCATGACGCTTGATGACATTCGCATGATCGCCCCGATGATCTGTTTGAAGCAGACTATGGGTCGCCAGAGCATCCCCGCCGCCACGGAGTGTCGGATATGGCGTGGCGAAGACATCTTTAGCAATGACACGGTCTTCAAGCCATGAATATGGTGGGTATACTAATCGAACAGGTTGCCAAGTTGGCTAAAGATGCGAACGTTGAGGTCCGAGAAAAGATCGAGCCACGGAATGTCGTCGAGTGGAGCAAGATGTGAACATAGTGTCATTAATGCTATGTTTTCAAATTAACCCTAGAGACGACTTTATTGAGGCACTTCAAAACGTCTCGCTTGTGTATCGGATATGCATGTCTCACATTTGTTTTAATTAAAGACTAGTGTATTAAAATTTTCTAACTAAATATCTTATTCGAGCGACCAACGACCTTTTTGCTACCTCAGATCCGGAGGATCCCGACGGTTGGTGGCCCCTGTGCTCGACAGACAGCTCCCATGGAATGATTCATGGTCATCCCATCACTCTGGTTTTCGTGAGGGTCACACTCGATGTACCCGTGAATCGGAGAGGAGGATTCGGTGGTGCCAAAATCAATCGATGAAGCCGTCCACGATGAAAAAATGATCGGGCACTTCATCGAATGGCCGAAAGCAACTTGGTCTCTAGCACCATGAGGGTAAAATATTTGTTATTAAAGTTCATTATCTTATTTGTGGTTCTAAATAATATTGTAAATTAATTGTAGAATCTACCGACCCCACATGAGGCTAAATCGAGGGACTCCACCGCTTCTAAGACTTGGTTATCCCATGATGGAGACTTAGATCACGATGATCATTTGATCTAGGGTGCACCGGATGGTATCGTCTAATGCTTTTCGATATCGTCACAGTTCCATGCTTGCTCACTTTCATCGAATACTTTCCAAGAATTAAATCAAATGAGGAACATGTCTTGTGAAGTCTTGAATGACGAGTGGTTGAGTGCAACCACCATAGCCCTTTACCTCGGTATGTGTTTACTAATTCTCAATATTCACTTTTCAGTATAGTTTAATTTTCTTTTTAAATATTAATTAAGCGTATATATGTTGGTTAAAGATATTTGGGTGAGCTATATCTCTCCGAGAGATAACCGAGCAAGTGGAATGTACTCCTTCGTCTCCCCAAGTGTCTTGCATAATGGGTGATAGGCATGCACCATGGATGGGTTCGATTAATCACATCTTTGAATCTAAGCGGGAAGCGATCATCTCATTTTTTTGGCCAACAAATGTGGGGTGAGTGATAAACATTTTGTTAAAATTTGTATTCATGTTTATAATATTTGCACATATATATGCTAAATTTGCGATTAATTTTAATACTCTCAATATAATATAGGAATCATTGGGTCTTTCGGGTCGCCATACACATGAATACATTAAGTGTGTATTTTATGGACCCAAATTTCGTGATGGAGTTTATTCTAATCGCATACGATCTCGTTTTTCATATATGGAAGCGTAAGTTCATTTTTAATATTCTATACAATGATTTGTTTTATTTTTAAAATTATGCATATTTAATATATTTTTATTTTTTAATTATAATAATAATAGTGTGATGACGATGTATCGGAGTCGTAGCCAGAGTAGGGCTCAAGATCCGGTTAAATAAAGTGAACTGGATTAACATTAAGGTAAATTTAATTTAGTAAATTATCAAACTAATTAATAGAAAGAAATCATAATTGTAATACGTGATTATATTGTTAATCAACAGGTTCCGAGGCAACGAGATAATGACCATTGTGGACATTTTGTTTGTTGCTTTATAGAAGATATAATCCGAGCTTCTATAACGAACATTCCTCCCAATGTAAGTCAATTATTGATTTATTTAAATTATTATTGATTGAATAAAAATTCATACTATATTGATTGATTCGTTGTTTTGCGGTTTTGTCTATGAGCGTGAGCTCAAGTCTTACTCTAAGAAAAAACTGGAGAAATGGAAAAACGATTGGACGGGGTACCTTTACAATCGTTTCTTATATTCATACTATCAATATTGAGAGAATGTTGTTTGAAATATTGGTAGCATGTAATTAAATTATATATTTGTGATGATATATATTTCATGTTTTTGGTGTATTGGACGTATGTTTATGATTGTATGTTTATATATTTCGATGTTTTGGTATATATATGTGGTTTATGGTTTTATTATAGGATTTTTGGTTTATGTTATATGGTATTGGACGTATATATAAGTTTTGGTTTATAGTTTTATTATAGGATTTTTAAAATATAAATTAATAATTAAAAAAAAGATATTGAACGGCGGTTTTCAACATTTGTCTATGTAAAATAAAAAATTAAAAAAAAATATATCGGCTTGGTGATTTATCAAATCATTCAATCTAAAACTTCAAAAGCGGTTAAAAACTGTTGTCCAAGTGCTTTTCTTGGACAACGGTTTTTTATCAGTTGTCCAAGCTTGGACAGCTGATGCTTGGAGAGCGGTTATAACCGCTCTCCAAGGTCATTTTTCACAGTTGTCCAAGCCCAAATGTGTATTAGTAAATATATATGTATATTATTTTAAATTTTTATTTAATTTCGCTCAATATCTTTTATTTAATTAATTTGCTAGTTACCAAAGTGCATATCCCCAAATCTACTATGTGGTCCACCAAATTCAAATTGTAAATTTACAATCATTTCCATTTTCCTACTAAACCCCATTTTCACTCAACCGTCAAAAGGAAACCCTCTTTTTACTCTCTCTCCCCCAAAAAAATCTCACCCTTTACTCTCTCTCTCAAGACTCCTATCTACCAAAATAAAAAAAGCAGATCCTCTACACACAGAAAAAAGAAAATGGCCCTCTTCTACGTTGCTAATCGCCGGTTATTTCGCACCAGTTCCGGAGCAACGCATGCCACAACCTTCACGTCACAGGCAATATTCCAGAATGCGTCAGCCGTGTCTACTTCAGAAACAGTGCCAAACGAGCCGATAGTCGGTCACCACCTCTTCAAAGGCGACGACAAGATCCACGGCGTTTCACTCACCGACGCGAATTCTACCACCTACGCGTGGCGGTTCACCGAGATGCATGGATGAAGATGCCCTAAAATCCGAATTCCTAATTATTATTTTTTTTTTTAAAAAGAACCGGTCGAACCGATTTTACCGGTTTCTACCGATTTTGAGCGGTCTTGACCGGTTAGACCGATAAAACGGTTATTAGAGGGGTTTCGGACCGGTTCCGGGACCGGTTCCCGGTTCAACCGGTCGAACCGACCGGTCCGGTCCGATTATGAAAACACTGCTATATAACCTTCGCATTCATGGTATCTATTATATATATATTTACGTATAATAATAAATCACCGCCGAAAAGCCAAAATTTGATTGATGATATTAATACCAAACTTTATGCTGGAAGTTCACTTTATGAGCACAATTACATAGTACGCTTCCACGAACTAGACTCATGTAATTAATGTTAAATAATCACATTCTTTTCTAATTCCCATTGAACCTTTTTCTTTTACGCGTGGTTGCACCTCATCATCATTATTCATTTCAATATATGGAATGGAGTACAACTTTTCCAAGTTTATTTAATTACCAAAACCACACACATTCACACACATATATGTGTCTACATACATGTAGGAGTTTATACAGGAGTTCGAACCACAATGGTCCCATAATTTTGACTTAAAATAGATTTAATCTTATAATTTTTTTAAATTATCGATTTATTCTCAATAACTTTAATAATGTCTAATTTTAATTCCAAATTGGTCGGAACAACGTCATTTTGTCGTTTTAATTTGTGGCTTTCTGGCGAACGTTGTGACTGGACTACCAAGTGTATTTTTAAGTGTGTTTGATTAATTCTTGCCGTCAATTCTATTTTAATTTTTTTTTTAAATTATATTCCTAAAATTTCAGTTAAAAAAAATACTCGTGGCAGTCCAGTCACAACATATCCATCGGAAAGCCCCAAATTAAAATGGCAAAACCACGTTGTTTCGATTGATTTGAGACTAAAATTGGACATTTTCAAAGTTATTGGGACTATATCAACGACAAAAAAACTTATGAGACTAAATATATTTTATGCCAAAGTTATATGACATTTTGTGATTCAAACTTATACAATACATATAGTATGAATTGTTTACATGTGAAATTGGATCCATATTTGACGAAGTTGAATAGTTCGAGTGATTAGAGCACTATTACTTCTATCGTGAGTTCATGGGTTCAGGTCATTATTTGACCTTTTTTAAAAAAAAAAACTGATCCATATTTACTAAATGGATTCAGATAACAAGAAATACCATTTTATAATATAAGTCATATTTTTCACTATCGTGAGTAATACTCTTTTTGTAGTAGTAATTCTTACGCTCCAGTCTCACAACTAATACATTTTTATAATACAAGTCATACCCTTTAATTATATCATCCAATTTTACTGATCCCTTTGTGTAAAATATGTTCATTGTATACTTTTTCATATAATATACACAAAAAATCTTATATACACTAGGTGCACCGTGCCACTCATGAAGTGCATTTTAAGCAATATCAGTTGTTTTCACTGAACAATAACAATTGATAATTAAATATTGTTCAATGAAAACAACTGTAACTATTCAGTAAAAATAATTGATACTGTTTAAAAATACACTTAAGTTACACGCACATATAAAACACTCTCTCTCTATATATTATAAAATATCTCTATATATATTATAAAATATACTTAGTGACTAGGTAGTGTGTGTATTTTTAGGAGACGCGGTTGCTTGGAGGTGAAAGATAGCATATATAGCGCCGACCCACACAAGCATTGGGTTGGGGGAGGGAGGTGGGACTTTACAGATTTTTTTTTTTTTGTGAGGAAGAGACGAGAAACTCCCTCCATCCGTGCCGTTGGTCCCTCAGCCGGGCGGGTTGTAAATCGAAGGATGTGCCCAAGTGGCAGACACTTGTGGGAGAGAGCTCCAATAGCAAGAAAGGAAGGAGAATACATATATATATATATATAAATGTAAAAGTAGTAATTTTTTTAAATAAAAATCGTCTAATTTCATCCGAAAGTAGTATGTATACTAACAACAACCTGGCTGGCAGTAGAGCATACTTAGCTGCACAATAAACAATATGTGGGAACGTGCGCACATCTCTATCAAATCATGCATGGCATTCATTTCTCTATCATCTAGTAAATAAAAAATTACTTATATAAATGATGAAATATGAATTTGGAAACAACAAAAAATATCATACAAAAATGTGCCAAATTAATAAAGGTTTTTTAATGGTTTTTTTTGAAATATATATATTGCTCTCATGTGAACTAGAGTTCACGTGAGTTCTCCTTTTCATGTATCGTTATTGTGCATACGAAGTGTCGTTGTTTAGAAAATGTGTCTTGAATAGTGATCAACTCTTTCGTTTTAACAATTACCAACTATTTTTTAAACAATGACACTTAAAAAAAAAGTTCACTTAAATTTGGGTTCACATAAATTTTTTGTCCTTATAAAAAAACATGAAGTAATTATTCTATTGTAAAATTGGTTATCAACTATCATGGTATAACAATTAATACTTTCGAAGTGAATAACTAATACTGATAAGTTAATATATTACACAAAATGCAAACCAATTTTCTGATAAAACTGATTTAGTTAAGACTTGTCAAATATATAATTGCAAATATACGGTTTATATACTTTATAAGCTATATATCATCATTCATCATGTAAATGATAGATTTGAACTCATGATCTTTGATCATCAAGATCTCGCTCACATACATATATATTTAACCAATTTAAATGTTTGTAAAGTGTTGTATTGGTTGTATTTATATAATTAAGTAGATGGAATAATTAATAAACTCCATTTAGATTTGAGAATTTGAATCAAAATAAAAGATCGTGCAGATTTCGGCACACATATTATTGAAGGAAATCTCTAGGTATTTCAAAATGCTTGCCTTTTCATTTTTGTTTGCATATAAAAATATACTAGCGGATAGGATCAGAGAAGAATGGCCAGTGCAAAAGTGGAAGGATGAAAATACTAATCCTAAAGCCCCTTTTCCCAATAAACAAATTAACAACTTGGCTGAATGAATCTCGCATTATTACTTGTACTTTATTTTCTTATCATAATAGCATCAATACAATTTCTGTGGGTCTAGGTGAAATGCATCGATACAAATGAATTTGCACAAATATATATGAGTATGCATGTGTGGGATGGCATATATGCACATTTACAATAGATATTATAATTGTGAGACAAAAATTCGTATGAAAAAGTCTCATATATGTAAATACCAATGACAAATTTTCTATACAATTAGGAATGTAAATGAGTTGAGCCGAGCCGAACGGGCTATATTGTTTGAATGGTTATCGAAATTTGAAATTCATGTTTAAGCTTGTTTGTTAATTTATAGAGTCGAGCTCGAACAAGCTTTAATAGAGCCAAACACGAAATAGAGCTCGAGAAGTTTGATATTTTTTACACATATTTTATCATTTCTTATAACTTGCCAAGTTCGAGCTTGACTCAAACTTTAGACTGTATTGAACATAAAATTTTGTGTTCAAAATTGTTTCAAATGTATGTCGAACCGAGTTCAATCAAACTTTTACTTAACGACATCGAATGAATTGAGTATCAAATAGATTGGTTTAATTTTCAGCTCTAAGCTATAGTAGACCACATAAATAATTCAACCTTCAAACTGACTGGTACATAAATTAAACAATATATATACACAAAAGTAATTCAATAATTTTAAACTAATAGTACTTGATTAACCTAATTCAGACACTGAGAATATTTACATGAAAAGGAGAGATTAATCCCTCCATGAAATCCAAGGTTAATTGGATCCACATGCAACCCCCTAAATTTTACATTCAAGAGCGTTTCCAACCCACCATCCTTTAATCATTTAATAAGGCGCTAAATTAAATCTATCTAAGTACTAGCCAAATCATCATCATTAGTCATTAGCATACTAATAAAATCTTAATTAGGATTTCCTTTCTTCTACATGACGACGCGTGTCCGGATTAGAAACCTATTTTATTAGGGTTTCGTAAAGCAAGTACTAATTTAATGTCACCTAAGGTGTAATTAGGGCTTGGTAGTTATAATTTTGGTGGATTTCCACTTAAATAATTGAGTTTATGTGCTATTTTTAGTTGTCCTAACTAAACATTATGGATGAGTGTTTTCTTCACTATCACATGGGATACATAAATCTATAAATATGGGAAAATGATAGGTTCTAAAAACACTTTAGGAAATGAAATCCACATGATGCTTTCCTTAATATATATATGAGTGATTAATTTAAAATATAATTATATCTCATGAATTTAAGTGATATGGCGATTAAGTAGGAAATCTAAGCACTATATATGCTGAAGAATATATTGGCAAATATATTTTAAATTACGTTAATCATATACCAGACGATTGCCTTTTTATTGTAATAATATAAATATACCTTTAAAAAAATTCGATATTTCTAACAAAGTGTCTATATTAGCAATATTTCTAATACTGTAAAATTATTAACCTATATATAATCATATTTCTTTAACATCGAAGTTTGGGACAAAAGGAATTATATATCCACCATCAATCCTTTTGATATATATTGGGAATCTGTCACTGGCAACACTTAATTTGTCACTTTCATTAATTGAATAGAAGTTATTTCTCTTACAGATTATTCTAAATGAATGCAATTAAATGCGAAAGTGATGTATAATTGCCATATTACCTTCATCAATCCGTTAAAGCAATGTTTTTAAAATCGGACCGGACATCGAACTGGACAATGAACTGGGTCACTGATTCACTGATTCGACCGGTTGAACCGTTTCAAAAACAACGGATGACTTAAATATATATATATATATATATATATTGTATCGTATTATTTAAATCATATCAATATCATTGAATCACATAAAAAAACCTACACACTCATTAAAAAAACAAGCATCCTAGCATAATCCACGAATCTGATACTAATAAAAACAGAAATCGGCTGCCATTGAATACCATCCCAGTTAGCAACAAGACTAAAATTAAGGTAATTATGCAATTATCCATCACAGCGCCAACACTTTCTAATAGAAAAAATCAATGCAGCTAAATCAAAAGGCAGTACCAGGCTTACAATTCCCAGTTTGCAACCAGACTAAAAAATTAAGGCAATTTATGCAATTAACCACCAACACTTTCTCCTTCATAAAAATCAAAGCAACTAAATCGAAAAGCATAGCAGTACGGCAATCGACAGCTTAACATTGAGAATAAAGTGAAAATTGAAGATAAAACCGGGTTATCCGAGTCAATGGTTCGGCCGATTAACCCGGTTTTTAGCTGGTTCGAACTGGTTCGTCTATGAACCGCTGTCCGCCAATAACCGGACCGGTGCCGCGACCGGTTCCCGGTTAACCCGGTTGAACCAGCCGCTCCGGTCCGGTTTTCAAAACATTGCGTTAAAGCCGATCCAGTTAGATATTGAATTTATTAATTATAAGTGCGCCCCCATCCATATATTTATTTCCTCAAACCCTAATAACGGCAAAAAAGACGGTAATTTACGACGGTTTTCTGACCGTCGGAGAAACGAGGGTCGCTAAAATATAGCGAAGATGTTTTCCAAGACCGTCGCTACTAACGACGGCAGTAAATTCGTCTCTACTTATCGACGGTTTTTTACCGCGCAATATAGTGACGGTTTTGTCGACGGAAAAGTGGGCCCGGTTCCCGGGCAGAATAATCGTCGCTAAACCGTCGATATATTGTCAACGGTTATGACGTCATAATACCGTCGCAAACAACGACGAAAATCCGTCGTTATTAGCGACGACATATACCGTCGACATTTGCGACGGTAATACTCCGTCGGTCTTAGCGACGGTAGTTTCCGTAGCTAAAACCGTCGTTACATCGGGAATTTTCGAAAAAAAAATGGCTCACGGTGGTTCGAACCCGAGCCCGGGTGGACACTGAACCACCCGAGTCACAGACCATCCACGGACCATCTCAAGCCACCAAGTCTCCCAATTAAATGAGGCATTTATTCGCTCCCGTGGGGGACCGAACACGGGACCTTGGGCGCCCGAGCGGGGATCAATTCCGCTCGGGCACTTGCTTCTTTGCGTTTACTTAATGAATTTAATTGTATATGTCCTAAAATTCATTTTTTTTCAAATTTTTTTTAAATTCTTTATTTCAATTATCTTATTTAATAATTCAATTACATTTTAATATAATAATTTATATTTTTTATTTATAACTTATAATTAAATTAATTAAATTAAAATCGTATTTTTTTAATTTATTTTTAATAAAATTAATTCTATATTAATTTACAATTAATTTTTTTAAAATTTTTTATTTCAATTATCTTATTTAATAATTCAATTACATTTTAATATAATAATTTATATTTTTTATTTATAACTTTTAATTAAATTAAAATCGTATTTTTTAAAGTTATTTTTAATAAAATTAATTATATATTAATTTACAATTAATTTTTTTATTTCAATTATCTTATTTAATAATTCAATTACATTTTAATATAATAATTTATATTTTTAATTTATAATTTATAATTAAATTAATTAAATTAAAATCGTATTTTTTAAAACTTATTTTTAATAAAATTAATTCTATATTAATTTACAATTAATTTTTTTTCAATTATCTTAATTAATTAATGATTCAATTACATTTTAATATAATAATTTAGTTATTTTTATATTTACAATGATTATAGTTTTTAAAATTTATATTGGATAATTACAAAAAATAAATTATGTTTAGAACAAAATTAAATAACTAGTAATATCATAATAGATCGTCGTCCTCCTTATCATCCTCCTCATCCTCCCCCTCCTCCTCCTCCTCCTCATCCTTCACTTCCTCATCACCATCTTCATTCTCTTGTTCCTCACCATCTTCATTCCCTTCCCCGCCGCTGTCAATCTCTATCAAATCTGGATTTGCAGCTGTTAAGTCTACGAAAAGATTGAAATCTCCTGTATGCACTAAGTTTGAGTGGCATTTGTTTCGATTTTGGAACGAGCGTCAACTATGGCGCTTGAATCCGGTTTAGAACTTGCACCAAATGATCTCGCCTTTACTTTGCAAACAGCCATCCATTCATTATTTGCTCTCAAACACGGATACGTGCAGTAGTATACTTGGGATACCTGAGTAGCAAACACAAATGGATCATAGCAGGATATCTTCTTCTTCTATGAACATCGGCCAGTTTGTATTCGGGATGAATCCTTGTTTCAAGCGGATGGATCATACCGGCCACACTTGAACAACACAACGATCTTCTCGGGGAACCCCGGATATCCTACTTCAACGACTTCTTGCAGTGTCGAAGTAGTCACGCTTTTCTCCATTGAACATTGTCTTTGTTAATGCAAACACCATTTGTTCACAGTAGATTTGGTCGATGCATAATCCACTATATGAAATTTGTAACCATTTACATAGTATCCTTGGTACGTGTTGACCACACGTAGTGGTCCTCTACTGAGGTCCGGCATGAATGGGTTCACAATTCCACCATTATAGCCTTGTGACGCGATTATTTTAGGTTAAATATATAATTGTAAACATTTAATATGAATTTATTAATAAACAACGGTTTAGAACCACTCACATAGTTTTGGAACCACTCTGCAAAACCACGAGTAATATATTCACCTACTTGTGCATCTGAGATGTTTGGATCTATATGGTGTAGCTCTTCAGTAAAGATCCTAATTGAAAGCAATATATTATATTAATCAACTATTATATAATAAATTAATATTCTAATTATGTAAATGATACGTATATGAAATACTTACTCAATGTACGGTTGGACTTCCTCACAATTGAATAACACATATTTATGTGCAGCTTCAATCTCTTGTCGGTTCAACCATGGTCGTTCATTTGTCTTACCCAAACATCGACCTGGAAACTTAAACACGGACAACATACCCTCAATATCATCAGCAACATTGTATGTGCCTCTACCGTCGTAATTACGAGGCTCGTTTCTCAACCTTGTTCTAACATGATCCTCGAAATAGTAAGAACAAAATGTTGTAACCTCCTCACACAAGTAGGCATTAACAATTGATGCTTCAACTTTTGCCTTTTGTTTAGCATTGAGCTTCAAGTTATGTAGATACCTATAGATATATAATAAAAAAATAATTATAAGATCAAAACATAAATATATTAATATTTGTATAAATAGTTGTGAAGTGAAGGTTTACCTCTCAAATGGATACATCCACCAGACAGACGGGGACCGACAATTTTGGCTTCATATTAACAAGTGCTCCATCGAATCAAAAAGACGCTTGGAGGAAAATTTCCAACTTGCATAAAATAACTGGAATGTCTTTCTCCAAACGGACCATGTTGTCCCATGTAATCATTGTAGGCGTTAAATCTTTGAAGAATAAATCCGCTTCAGTTACAACCCTCCGGATATTGTTTATTTAGGAATTCCGAATCGCGAGGGCAAAATCGTTGCATAAATGACAATCGTGGATTTTCATCCCGACACCTTTTTGATGTGTACACAACGACTTCGGATTGGAGACATAGTCATCCGAAATCTCGATCTTCAATCCAATTACACAAAGCCACTTTATGTCTCTTATCAAGTGTGTAATTGGCTTGGGGATTTTAAATCGTTCATCCTCTTCAAGTGATCACGTTTGCATAATCATCATCACGCGACTTTGTAGTGTCTTTTATCTTGCCCTTTGTGTTCATGATTGTGTGGAACAAGTTATCGAACACATTATTTTCGATGTGCATCACATCTAAGTTGTATTGAATCAAAAGTGAGCTCCGGTCGAGGGCAAGTTTTTACCATTTTATTATGCTCCTCCGCATGTTCTTACATTGTTTTAATTAATTTGATTTAATGAATGCAAAGAGTTATAAGTTAATTAATTTATCATTTAGATAGAAATATATTAATTAATTTAAAACAACTAATATAAAAATACGATCTCTTTTTCAAACCCTTTTTTATAACGATCGAAGTTCTTGATAAAGTCCTTTTTATTCTTTCGAAAAGGATGATCTTGGTAAAAACTTTTCGATGGTTATCAAATCATGAAACTTTTTCGCTAATTCCGAAAGCGTCGAGAATCCTCCATGCAAGATAAGGACATGCTTGTTTCCAACCCGTCCTCCATCCCAGGACAACATGGAGTACGCAGGATCGATAGTATATTTTCATCGTGAAGTTCGCTTTTCGATACATCGTATGTCAACACTCCATTATCCCATCCGGATGTATTAAGCCTCTTATCGTGGGTCAAGGAAAACATCTAGTTTGTCCTTTTGGATTCTTTGGACCGGTACCAATACCGTGAGAAACATCGTTTGGGGCTTCATGACATCCACGGAGGTAGATTATAAGGAGTCAATATAACCGCCATAACGAATTCGCGGCATTCCAAATTGACAAAAACCATCGGTGTTGAGACCTAACCGAACGTTCCTAGGTTCTTCAGAAAAAATAGGAAATACCTCGTCAAGATGTTTCCATGCCATCGAGTCAATAGGGTGTCTCATCGCTAAGGTATGAGGATCAGTCTCTGTATGATGTCATGTCATATCTTTGGTTGTGGCACTAGATTGATTCGAAGACGAGGAATGATCGGGAGGTAATACATTATTTTATTTGCCACTTTCTTTTCTTCATTTTCTCGCTTTATCCGTTTAATGGCCTGGTCATGGATTACTTTTATACCAAGAGTGCCCACAAAATAAGACTTATCTAAATTCACAACCCAGAATAACATGCGTTATTGGTACAACAATAATACTCTCTACTAGTAGACCCATACTCTTCAACTGATTTTTGGTTTGATATTCTGTAATAGGCACCTTATTACCAGGAGGACATACCTCATTGATCAACTTACTAATCTGGTTATAGGCTCTTTTGAGAAAGTTTGTTCTCGGCCTTTGATAGTCATGAGTCGAGCATTGAATGACAACAGAGAGTGAGTTTGACAACCATCATCTGATTTTTCGTCGTACCTTTGAGTATTCGTAAAAATTAGTTGCTTCCTCATTTGGTTCCTCCTCCATAGCCTCATCTTGAATCCCACGACTTCCACGATCATCGTATGATACATATCCGGTGTATCCCGGTGCGGTGGCTCAAATCATACTCGGGATCATCGAATCCATGATCATCGTGTGTCTCATTGTATTCGAGAGTATTATAATACACTTCAAGGTCATTGAAATCAACATTCAGTGTACTCCAGGATCATCGAATCCATGATCATCGTGTGTCTCATTGTATTCGAGAGTATTATAATACACTTCAAGGTCATTGAAATCAACATTCCACCGCTCTTCACCATGACATGTCCAATTGTAGTAATATGGAACAAAGTCATTCATGATGATATGTGTCTGAACATCCACAGTCTCTCTGTATGACTTGTTTTGACATTTTTTTGCACTACACAGACATCTTATACGACCTTCTGAATTTGTTGCACCATGATTAATTACAAATTGAATGAAGTTATTAACTTCATTCAAGAACTCCATATTTATACTTCCGTTGATAAGTCGAGGAGTCGAATACATCCACTGACGATTCGGATATTCCATCTGTTTCAAATCATGCATTATCAATATGTTAATTCTACAAAAAATTTGACAGAGTTTCGTGTGTATATGTAAATATCCAAATATATTCTTCTATCAAATAACATCAAATACATTCATTTAACATAAACTATCTACCCAATATTCATCTAGCTATGATCACAACATTCATTTAACATAAACTATCAATAAAATATATGTCAATATCAAACTTATAACATTACACTATATGTTGGTCCCGGTGCAAACGAGTCTTACACGTGTATGGGGGGGAATACACGTGTTCAGTGATTTTAAAACTTTTTCTTTTACTGAGGTCAGCTTGGGTCAGGTTGTCCTGATGATTTGGTCCTGAGAAGTACAAATTGCTCTGAGTCAAAGTCTACATGAGATAGTGAACCTGAGCTGCTTTCAGATACCTCAGATAATCCCAACTGAGTCCTGAGTTTTCAGAGATCCTAAGTTGCTTGGATCAGATAACTAACTTACTGAACCCTCGGAAGAGTAAGTTCGGTTTGGTAACTATTTTCGGATGTCTGCGGAATGGTTGGCCCTTAGTTTATACTCGTTTTAAGCTTGAAAACCTTCCTTTAATGAAATAGTGATTAGCCGTGATTCAATTATATGCAACTTTCGATTGGATTGATTCCAACCTGAAATATCGATGAAAATATGCTTTCAAAACAAAGTAATGCAACAGATAAATCAAAAGCAAAACAGCAAGCAAAAGAATTTGCAAGTTAAAGTGGTTCGGAGACTCAAGCTCCTATCCCTCTCGCGATCTCTTGAGAGAAATTCACTAATCACTTCCTAAGGCTTTCCGACTACCTCTTGGTTTACTAACCTTTCTATTTTGAGCTTTTCGACTACCTCTGTGGTTTACTAACCCAAAAACACACAAGCTTTTTACGTACATCCAAGATAGATTACTCACTTCTTCTCTCAGAGCTTTTGACTACCTCAATGTAGTTTACTTACTCTTTACAACTCCAATCTCACCAACAATCACACTCAAACTACCTTCCAAAGGGTTTGGGGTTTCTTGGTTGGTTTCAACTAGGATGAGATATCCTTTACAATTAAGAACAATGCAAAGGCTAGGATATCTCGACTAAGCTTTGGATATATCTTATCAAGCTAGGCTTAGTGGAATGAGCTCTCTTCGATTTAAAAGCACTTGGGAAATTCTCGGTTTTTGAAGGTGCTTCAACTTGCAATAATAAGTTTGAGCTCTTGAGTTGCTTACAAATTTCCGTAACCTTACAATGTAGAAGGTCACAAGTATTTATAGGCATACACCAAGGTCACTCTTGAAAAACTATCCGTTGGAGAGATAACCCGTGAGTTTCCTCTTATGGTGTGTGAGAAACGACTATATTTAGGGTTTGACACTCCCTAACACGTTTTAGGCAATAGCCTTTCATGTAGCGGTCTTCACTTTTTGCGGTCTGGAACTTTTGACATCTTCAAATGACGCATCGTTGTCGATTGTCGGTATGATGGCATGTTGTTTCTTCTCTTTTTGACTTTTGTCTGTTAAAGGTAGACAACTCAAGCGGCTCTTTTCGGTTACAATCTGGTGATATAACCTTAACAACACTTTGTCTTAGTTCCTTTTATGCGCATTTGAATGTCTTGGCAAATATCTATTTTTCTAAGGAATCGCGATCTTCTCAAGATTGCATCCGCCCGGATAGATATTTTTGCCTCGGAAAATTGAGGTTTATCTTGAGCATTCATTATACGAAGTCTTCGATAATTACTTGCCAATATTCTTGATCTTGATTCTTCGGTCTTACGTGTCTTGAGTCTTCGAGTCTTGAGGGTCTTCGAGTCTTCCGAGTCCTCACAGATATCTTGGACCGATATCTTTGAGTCTTCATCTTGTCTTGTTCCTCGATTTCATCTTGAGTCTTGATATCTCGATTTCATCTTGAGTCTTCAATATCTCGATTTCCCGAATTTCTTCGTTTCATACTTCTTGAAACCGGTTTCTTAAACTTCTGAGTTCTTGAATCTTGAGATCTAACCCGATCTA
This sequence comes from Stenogyne calaminthoides, assembly GCA_037126765.1. NCBI lineage: Eukaryota > Viridiplantae > Streptophyta > Magnoliopsida > Lamiales > Lamiaceae > Stenogyne > Stenogyne calaminthoides. Next base: position 35,016,223 of record JBBCBC010000020.1, on the reverse strand, counting down.
TATAGCTTACTATACATTTTGCGGATAACATCACGAATACTCTAAAAACGAATCGACTCAACTATCAAGATTATCATGAACATGTCATACTCAGGGGTTTTGGGATCTAATCAAAATCATATCTTTATTAAATTCATCTCCCAACAATTTCCCCCTTTTTGATGATTCCAAAACCTATCTTGTTACAAACATTTAACCTAAACTCAGGTTTCAGTTTATCCTATTACAAGATTGGTTTTATCTCCAACAATTTCCTAAACATAATGAGTCTCCCAACAATTTCTTCAGTAATGAATCTCTAAAAGGATTCATCACCAAATACGTAATTTCTCAGCAATTAAACTTAGAGATAATCATTCAGGCATATCAAAATTAAAGACATGTAAATAAGATAATGAGATATTATCTTTTGAGCATAAATGATAAGTTTTCATTGATGATAGGTAGACTGTTACAAGTTACAATGAATCTTATCTGAACAAAATCAAAAAGACAAAAAAAGATAAAGGATTACATGAATCTTTTGAGTCTTCATCTTTCGAAGTCTTCATTACGCTCTTTTTCGGCTCTTGATTCGCTCTTGGCGGGGACTTCAAGGTTGAACATTCCGTAATATCTTCTTTTCGGTAGCATCTCTCTCTTTGATGATATCGATTGTTCCTGTCGAACCCTAAGCGAGTGGCGTCTTGAAGTGATTTCTTGAGAAATGACTTTCTCATTTATGACCATTCTCGGCTGGGAGGAGGGTACACGTATGGACCGGGGCGGTTATCGCACCTTTCCTTCATCCATAAGATTTATCCAAACCTTGAAGATATTTAGGATAGAAGGTAGGAGATAGTCAATGAAAGCCTCATTGGGATCCGAGCTCTCCCTCTCCATTCTCTCGAGCACATCATAATGGAAGTTCTCTTAATTTCTTCTCATGCATCGTTGATTTGGATGGCATCCATTTGTCAACATGCGGCCATTTCACATGCTTTTGTGTTCCTCTCCTCTTGCTTGCGAACTTTTTGAACCCACTCATTCTTTTTCGTTTCTTCTTCTACCTTCTTTTCGATCCTTTGGTACACCGAAGCGTGTTATGTTTTCTTTGCTTGTTCAATCTGGAAGTGCTTCGGTATTGAAGACCTTCTTCTTTAAATTCTTCAATATCTAGCAACAATTTTCTCTGCATTGGCTTAGAAGCCTTTGCTCTTTTGCCCTCGGGCTCTTCCATCGCCATAGCCTTTCTCTTGATGGGCATTTCGATACTAGGCTTGTACCAATCCTTTCTACCACTAAGTTTTCTATAGCAACTTCTTGCATTGTTTCCTAAAACCCCGAGTGTAGATTGGCTTCTCCACCTTCTTGAACTTAAGCTTCTCGGTGGCTTCTATCTCTTTGCAATGATCTTCTTTTTCAAACATCTTTGACAACCTTGCCTTCGAGTATGTTCGAGATCGGCTCGTGTCTCTCCCTTTGTTCTGGAGAGTGTTGTGTCCATATGGTATTGTTCTTTACGAACTTCGCCATCCCGATCTTGCTCCTCGCCGAGCCGGGAGAGGTGGTTCTTTGCCCTGAGGGAATTCTCCGCAGATGAGCAAATTGGCTTGAGAGAGCTTCCTTGAACATGTCTGTCATTTTGGCCATGAGCATTGAGCTCATTTCCTCAACTGCGTTCTTCACCAGCATCTCATTCTTCTCTACCAACTTCCTCAGAGGGAATCTGAACATTTTCTGAGGTCTAAGCGTGTTTTTCGCCAGAAATTTGTACTTGCTCTGAGGTCTGAGGTCCTTGAAAGATTTCTTGAGAGAACTTATCAGAACTAAGCGACGTCTCAAGAACCTCAGAGAAGACTTGCTCCTCAGTTTGATCATGTGCCTTTGAGATAGCCTGAGCCAATACAAGTAAAGGCGATTCTTCAGTTGAATCTCCTCAGTCTCACTCTCCTCCTCATCATCATCAGTGAGAACCACCATCCTTTTGCGCTTTGGAGCAAGGTTCTTTTGCTTCTTTAATTTCTCACCGCTCCTTCTTCTGGTTTGTTGGCTTTCTTCAAGAAGCGTTTCAGAATCGGTGATTCCACCTTTTTCTCTTTCTTTCCCTTGATCGTCCTCTTTGCAACAATGGGCTTGAACATTACTTTGGACTTAGGGAATGGAGTAGAGTTGGCAAAGATATCCTCCTCCTCTCGGCACATCTCCAAAATAAATGCTATTTTGGTGGCATGGAGGATCCTGCCTTTGATAGATATTACCCCATCCTCCCTTTTTATGACCTTGGCTTGCTCACTCACCACCTTGATTAAATACTTTAGCCAGTTGAACTCCTTGGTGGGTGAGTCCTCAATCGCCGCCATCAGTCGGAGTTTGGGAGTGCTGATCTGCTCAAAGCTTCCAGATCGACTCATGATGCACTTTCCAACAATATCCATCAACACTCTGTATTTCGGCTTTAAATGCCGCTTATGCAGAGTTGCTTCAAACTTAACGGGTTTCTCAGTAATCCCGTCAAGATACTCTTGCTCTCTTCCCAACATATACAATGAGGGATCATCTCCCCTATCGCACAACTCAAAAACGTCGTTCAAATGCTTAGGGACAATATAAAGCTCTCGAACAAAATCCACAAACTTCATTGATTGTTCAAGATGTGAAACAGAAATCTTGGATTCTATACAATCATCCTCATCTATTTCCATATTAGCGACAAACTCTATTACCTCATGGTATACTCCGCCTCTCATTTCGGTTCGCGACAAAGATTCGTCGGTTCGCTTAATCGGATTAAATGGAGCGCCTCTTCTTCGTGCTTGACATTTGAAGTACTCTCCAAAGAAACCACGTACTCATACCATGGCTTATTTGTCTAGGCCAATCTTTTGAATATGGTAGGAGCCATTTTTGAGATTTGAAGATTTAGGGTTTGAAGCTTTTCTGGGTAAAAGGGATTTTATTTGCAGAGGGTTTTTGGGAACGAAGGGTTTAATAAAATCGGCTTGAATGGCTTTTTTCGAGATCGTGGGAAGTTTATCGGTTTGGTGAAAAACAACGGTTAAGATTAATCCACGATTAATTGGGTATCTGAAAAGGTTGATCTCCGAAAAGTAAGCCGCCATTTTAACCTCATTGGTGATTAAATGTAACTGAGCATTTAATGATTGTTGACCTTCTTAGGAATTTCAAAGATCCCGCCCAAAAAATATTCCTCGGTGTTTTTGTATTTATTGCAAATGATTCGAAGTTTCACTTAAGCAATAAATGAGTTATGAAGTCATTACTTCTTCGACTAATTTCCTTTATGATCTTTTGAGTATTTGACCTTGATAAAATGTCGATGATCTCGATCTTGAATGGGTTCAAGATGCTTTTGAAATCTTGACCTTTAGTAAATCCGAGTTTCGAGACTTCGATTCAAGATTTCAATTTTATCCCGAGTTTCTCGGTAGAATTATGAGAAAACTTCATGCATCCGAAAACCTTCAATTTTTTTGATTTACTCTATACACCGGATCCAACATCCCTAATTCGACCGATAGTTCTGAAATCTTGATTGACCAAAGGTTTAGTCAAGATATCGACTCTCTGCTTATCAAGATGAATTTTTTCCATCCATCGATGTCCTTTTTCTCGACATGATCTCGATGAAGTGATGTCCGATATCCACATGCTTGCATCCGGTGTGAAATACCGATTTTGTGAAATAGCAATGGCACTATTATTGTCACAAAATATTGGTACTTCATTAGCTACAACTTTATAATCCCTTAATTGTTATGCGAGCTAAAGAATCGAAACCACAAAGAACTTCATTGACCATGTATTCAACCTTCGGTAGAAGATGGTTACTATCGAGGTCTGTTTCTTGAAAACCAAGATATCAACTTACTTCCAAGAAATTGACAAGTTCTCGTAGTGGACTTCGTCAATCCTAAACCTCCATGTCAAAGATCTCGAGTAACCGGTTAATTAAGGTTATCATCATTTGGATACCATAATCCTCTATTCATCGTGCCCTTAAGATAATGTATCTTTTTGGCGACCTCCATGTGACTAAATTTTAGGATTAGCTTTGGTATCTTGCACATATGAAAGAAATGTTATATCCGGCCTACTTGTTGTGAGATAGAGCAATGATCCAATGATTCCTTTATGACCATCGATTTGCCTTCTTAATCGAGGATCCATCTTGTAGTTAGTATTCATAGGAATTTAAGCGCATTGAAATTCGATACCATACTTGGAAATCGGATCTACGGTGTACTTTGCACGGGTTGATGAAGATTCCTTCCTTTGATTGTTTTTGAAGAGACAGAAAAAGAAATTCATCTCTCCCATCATTGACATCTCAAACTTGCCTTTCATCGGTGTTGAAAACTTTTCACCACGGTGATGGTTTGAGATCCAAAAATGATGTCATCAACATATATCCTAAAATATCTTCCCCATCTTCTATCCTCAAGCGAGTTCTATCAGCAGTTCCTTTGACAAAACCATGGTCGAAGAAACCGAGAAAAAGTATCATACCATGCTCACGGGTGCTTTCTTAAGACCATACAAGGCTTTTTACGAGCACGTAAACTTGGTCATTCTCATGCGAAACCGGGGAGGTTGTTCTACATAAACCTCTTTCTTAAGCACACCGTTCAGAAATGCACTTTTCACATCCATTTGATAGATCATGAACTTCATGTGGGCAGATATGCAAGAAACAATCGATGGCGTCTAGTCTTGCAATGGTGCAAAAGGTTTCATCATAATCCAAGCCTTCTTCTTGGGAATAACCTTGTCAACCTAGCTTTGTCTTGTTTCTTACAATGTTGTTGTTTTCATCTCTTTTATTCTTAAATACCCACTTGGTTCCAATGACATTGTGCCTTTCGAGTCTATCCATTAGCTCCCATACCTCATTCCTTGAGAATTGATTATTTCATCTTGCATAGCAATAATCAATGAGAATCTTGTAGAGCTTCACCAATCTCAAGAAGTTCTTTTCTCCGATAGGGAAGCGGCGAGAATAGTGCACTCTCACCATGGAACCTTCTTGTTTTGACACCTTCGGTTAGATCACCCACAATCGACTTGTAGGATGACTATCTAACCATCTTCTTCTAGATGTTCCCCCTTCAATAGTATCCTCAACATTTGAAATGTTAGGTTGATTAATTCAATAAACTCGAGGAACAAAGAAAATGAGAAAGGAATCATCTTCCTCGGGGAAATTCCATTGAACATTCACGAGACATTTGTTCCCCTTTGGTTGATAGATTCAGAATTTGCCTCATTTGTGACCACATCTTCACCGGCATCACATACCCGAGTCCGAATCGGTGTCTGTTGATTGGGTCACCAGTGTGTTGGTTTTCCTTCGGTGAAGACTTTCCATCCACGAGTCTCACCATCCCGAGTTCCATCCACGAACTTCTTTATTCGAGTCCGAGTCACTCCAATCATAGATGGTGACCGACTTCTTCTTTTTCGAGTTCATGGATGTTTTGTCATTCCTTTCGAGGGCTTAATCTGGTGATTCTCTTGGTGGGTTCTTACGCATCATGTTCATGTTTCTTGAACACAAGTAGATTCATCAAAAACAACATGAGGTGTTTCTTCCACAATAAGAGTTCTCGGTTGTAAACTCGAAGTTTTCTTGACTTGAGAAATATCCTAAGAATATTCCTTCATCGAACTTTTACTATCAAATGTTTTCAACTGATCTTTACCATTATTGTGTATGAAACACTTGCAACCAAACACACAAAAGAAAGAAACAAGAGGCTTCCTTTCATTCCAAAGCTCATAAGGTGTTTTGCCTTGACTCTTGGTCAAGATTGATGCGTTTACGTGAATAGCATGCGGTGTTGGCAACTTCAAATTTCAAAATCTTTTAGGAATATTACTTCAACTATCATTGTCCTTGCGAACTTTTTTCGAGTTTGTTCCTTCTTTCAAAGAACACCATTTTGTTGAGGGTCCTTTGCGGTGATGTTTCATGAGTAATTCCATTTCTTGTAATAATCGGATATAATATGGTTTATAAATTGGGTTCCTTGTCGGATCGATTTTGACCACACTCGATTTTTTCTCAAAGACTTTATCGAGTCTCTTTTTCTCGAAAGTAAGAATATGACCCAAGTATATCTTGAGTAGTCATCAACTACTACTAGTGTGTATTTCCGCCATTGGTGCTCATTGGTGTTATTGGACCAAAAAAGATCCATATGGTTTGAAGTATTCTTTCAAGAGAAACATCTACTTTGCTTTTTAAATGATGCTCTAATTTGTTTTTTGCACGCATCACAAATATGTTCCTTCTTGAACATCGTCATTAGGCAACCCCTCTCACAAGAGCTAATCTTGCAAGTTTATTGAGGGGTTTTGAAATTCAAAGGTGATTCATTATTTTATGCCATAACCAATCGGTATGTGGAACTCTTTGCAACCAAACATGTATCTTTAGGAGTTGAACTCAATCAAGAAGATACACATTTCCTTTTCTAGTACTAGTCAAGAATACTTTTCGTGAGATATCATCTTTCACATAACATAAGTTCTTAGAGAACTCAACATTAAAACCCTTATCACAGAATTGGCTTATTGAAAGAAAGTTATGCTTCAATCCGGATACATATGAAACACCATGAATATGAAAGTGAGTCGATTTCAAGGTTCCATAATCCCTGGAGTTATCTCCAAAAAGTGATCGAGGGCCTCTTTGTTCAACATAGTCCTTTGAGTATCTTCTTGAATCTGTCATATGTCTTGAGCATCCTTTGTCAAGATACCGCCGGGGGCTTTTTCATCTCTCTTTCATGGTGTTATGTGATCTTTAATCATTTCGGTGCCCTTGTTTGCCTCATTGATCAATTCTTAGGTACCCAATTTGTGTTATCCTACAAGGTTAGTTGTACCTTTCGGAATCAAAGGACAACTCTAATCACTTTAAATCATCTTCCATAAACATCTACATACACATTTACTACTCACGGGTGCCTTAGCGGTTTTCGTGTATGGGTGCTAGCCTTAGCATGAACATGAGCTTTTGAATTTTTCTTTGGTTCGAATCTTTTGGCTTATGTGCGGTGGTGCGAATCTTTGTTATTTCGGGTTGGTAACATTTACCCTTAGGCAAGTGGGGTTGGGTTCTGTCTTGAAATTTGGGTCTTATTATATCGAGGACTTTGTCTCTTGATTGAGAATGTCTCATTTGAGTGTTTCTCTTCGAAGATTTTCTCGATGGTTCGATGAAAATCCTTTTCGAGTTTGCATTCGAGGCTTTGTACTTACGAAATTTTCCAATCGAAATCGGGTTTTTAGCCTTCTTCGAGGTTTGGGCTTTCTTACGATCATTCGGGTTTTCTTCGAACCATAGGTCCTTTTCCCTTGTCTACAACCTTGGGCATTTCTTTAGTTTGAAGTGTAGGTGCTTAATTTGGTTTTACAAAGATTGTTTTCTTGCTACTTGACCAGATGACCTTGTGAGGTTCCTGGAATGTATCCCAATCATTTTAAGATTGGTAACTTTCGAATTTCATCTATTACTTTAACATATTCAATAGAGTTAGCTTCTTCGTGCACTATCCTCACATATCTTACATTTTTTTCATGCTTCTCGAGAGATGTCATTGAATTCGATTACGATCAATTTGAATCTTTTGGATTTCTCTAGCTTTTCGATTAGGGTCACTATCAACTTCTCTTTCTTCGAGTTGTAATAACATCCAGTTCATCGGTAGCTCCCATTAATTGAGAATGATTTAATTGCTAGAAGTCTTTCCACTTAAATTTTCAAAATGATTCCTTATTACGCTCTTGAGTTTCATTCAGCAGTTCTTGTGCATAGTCCTTCATGATTCTCAAAAGAATCCATCAGTCAAAAAATTTTATATAACTCTTTCTAGTGTAGGAGCAACAACGAGAGAAAAGAAGAAGTTTAAATAGCCATCGGATGTCATACGAGAATATTTCATTTAGATCCTTCCTCGAGAATGTTCTTCTTACGCAACCATGGCTTTTTACATTTGGAGAACTTCTTGTATCTTTTAGCTTGCCTTTCTCTTCTCTCCTTCTTTTCAGTCGGAGTCGGTCATCTTTGGAAGTGACCTTTCTTTTAATCAAAAAGATTGTTGGCATCATCATCCCGATCACTTTCTTCTTTGGACTTGGAGTCCTTCCTTTTGGATGAAGATCCCTCAAGTCCTTCTTCTTCTCGGTTGATTTGTCCTCGGGTTTCTTCCGGTATTGTGATTCTGTAATAGTTTTTGTATTTTTCATATCGACTATTAAGTCTTTCAAACCTCCTTGCCATCGGTCTTTAGCTTATCCTCAAGCTCATCCACGATTCTTGGCAAGAGAGTTTTCGAACTCTCTAGTTTTACAGGTTTTATCTTTGGCCTTAAAAGCCACATTTTTACTAGATGATGAATCATCTTTGCTGTCAGCCTTTTTAGATTTTTTATCAATTACAAACTCATAGGCCTTCAGCTTAGAGAAGACTTGTTGATATGGCATTCAATTAATGTTTTTTGTGTTTTCAATCACCACTGCATGTATATCCCATTTCTTAGAAAGACCTCTAAGAATTTTCAATGCAACTTCTCTCTCGTGGATATTTCTTCCAAGTGCATTTAGATCATTCATAATCTTTAGTGAATACTTCGGTTTTGTCTATAGATTCACCTTCATCCATTTCAAAACTATCAAACTTTCCAATTGCAACTGAAAGTTTGTTTTCCTTGATATGATATGTGCCTTGGTACATTACATCTAGTGTATCCCAAATTTCTTTTGCAGTGTTGTAGTGAGAGATCATTACCATCACACCATCATCAATTGTACTGTATAGTGTGTCTTTAGCAATGTAGTCTAGATTGACTAACTTCCTCTCCTTAGAGTCAGGTTGGTCATCGGACTTAGGAAATTTTTTCGGGATCGTTTTCTCATTTTTCTGTTCCTCTGGGATTCACCACAGTAAATTGGAATGGCCCTTCAGAGACCACTCTCCACATACGTTCATGTTTAGAATACAGGTGAGCCTGCATTCTCAGTCTCCATAAATCATAGTTCTCTATTGAGAACATGGGAAGTTTCTTAGAAGACATTTTTATCTGTGTCTTTTAAGAATTCAGCAAATAAGATTAGTTCGGATAGACCACAAGTATTTTAGCAAATAAAACTTTGTTGGTCAAGTTGAACCCTTTGCTCCGATACCACTTGTTGGTCGGTGCAAAGCGAGTCTTTGCGTGTATGGGGGAATACACGTGTTTGATTTTAAAATTTTCGAGGTCAACTTGGGTCAAGTTGTCCCGATGATTTGGTCTTTGAGAAGCACAAATCGCTCTGAGTCAAAGTCTACACGAGACAAGTGAACTCGAAGCGAGCTTTCGGATACCTCCAGATAATCCCAACCGAGTCTGAGTTTTGAGAGATCCTAAGTTGCTTGGATCGGATAACTAACTTTAAAAATAAGTTCGGTTTGGTAACGATTTCAAATTTTCGGACAAAAGCGGAATGGTTTTAGTTTATACTCATTTTAAGCTTTTCTTTGAAAACCTTCCTTTAATGGAATAGTGAAGGTTGTGATTCAATTATATGCAAAAATTGGATTGAAAATTGAAAATATGCTTTCAAAACAAAGTAATCAACAGATAAATCAAAAAACAGAAAAGCAAAAACACAAAACAAGTTATAAGTGGTTCGGAGAAAACGTCCTCTCTCCCCGATCTCTTGGAGAAATTCACTAATCACTTAATTAAAAGTTTACTAACCTTTCTATTTTGCTTTTCGACTACCTCCGTAGTTTACTAACCCAAAAAACACACACAAGCTTTACATTTCATCCAAGATAGATTACTCACTTCTTCTCTAGAGCTTTTACGACTACCTCAATGTAGTTTACTTACTCTTTACAACTCAATCTCACCAACAATCACCTCAAACTACCTTCCAAAGGGTTTGGGGTTTTCTTAGTTGGTTTCAACTAGGATGAGATATCCTTTACAATTAAGAACAATGCAAAGGCTAGGATATCTCGACTAAGCTTTGGATATATCTTATCAAGCTAGGCTTTAGTGGAATGAGCTCTCTTCGATTTAAAGCACTTGGGAATCGAAGTGCTTCAACTTTGATAATAAGTTTGAGCTCTTGAGTTGGTTACAAATTTCCGTAACCTTAAAATGTAGAAGGTCACAAGTATTTATAGACCAAGGTCACTCTTGAAAAACTATCAGTTGGAGAGACTCCCGTGAGTTTGATTTCGGGTATATTTAGGGTTTGACATTAACACGTTTTAGGCAATAATGTAGCCGGTCTTCACTTTTTGCGATGGAATTAATTGAATTAATTTTAATGTTGTCTTCCTCTTTTTGACTTTTGTCTATTAAAAGGTAAAAATCTTTTCTCGGTTACAATCTCGAAAGTGATATAACCTTAACAAACTTTGTTTAGTTCTTTTACCATTTGAATGTCTTGGCAAATATCTATTTTTCTAAGGAATCGCGATCTTCACCGATTTTGCATCCTTCGGATAGATATTTTCGGTGCCTCGGAAATTCGGGTTTATCTTGAAAGCATTCAAAGATAAGTCTTCGATATTCTTGATATTCTTGATCTTGATTCTTCGGTCTTACGTGTACGTTTCTTGAGTCTTCGAGTCTTATCTTCGAGTCTTGGCGTCTTCGAGTCCTCACGAGATATCGAGTTGGATATCTCGGTTTCATCTTAGAGTCTTGATATCTCGGTTTCGCTTTGAGTCTTGATTTCTTCGTTTCATCTGAAACTTGAAACTTTAGTTTCATCTTGAAACTTCGGTTTCTTGAAACTTCTTGAGTTCTTGAAATCTTGATCTAACTTTGATCTATATCTGGCCGACTATACATTTTACTATAACACTGAACATTAAAAATAAATCAAGATTATCCCGAGAACATGTCATACTCGGGGGTTTGGGATCTAATCAAAATCATATCTTTATTAAATTCATCTTAAACACTATATATATTTTTAAGCGGTAGAAATGTGAAAATTATTAAATATCTTTCCCTATACACAATATGCACTTCAAAAAATAATTTTACGCTCTATCTACACAAAATTTGGTGTTGGTTTTTGAAAGTTTTTGTTTGTTTTTCGGATTTTATTGAGGTGAGGTGCACAGGGTTTGTTTTAAATTTTAGCGACGGATTAAAGAACGATCACTAGAAAGCGCCGCTAATAGCGACGGTCCGGCGATGGATATTTTTCGTTAATAGCGACAGTTTTAGCGACGGAATTTTAAATCTAAATAAAAATGAATTTAAAAAAAAAACATAAATTAAAATTGTTCAATGCTAATTAAAAATTAAAAACAAAAACATAAAATAAAAAATTGTTCATAACATAATTAAAATAAAATGATCTAGAAGGGAAAAACCTACAATCGACTCCCCAAAGCGTTGCCCAAGTTCTTCCGATAAATTCATCCGTGTTCCTCCTTTGTGTATGCCACTTGTACATCATGTCATGGTAGAGATGATTGAGCAAGTTTACAAAATGCCTCATAAACTACATTGGTCTCGAGCTCGGGACTCCCGTAGTTTTTTCTATATTTTGAAAATAATACAATAATTAATTAAATTAATTTTAACAATATATATTAAAATAAAATATTTTAAGTAAATTTTATACCTTAAACTTCCTCAAAATACAATTGGCGTTGATCGGTTGACACATTTTTCCAACGATAAGCGTTGGACAATTCCCCCAGATAATGGCGTTGTTGGCTATGAGGAAGCCTCGTGACCGGTACAATACTATAACACATTAAAAAATAAATACATAATTAATAATTATTGTATTAAATTAATTAACTATGTAATTATTATTGTATAAAACGACAACACTTACGCTCCATTAACAAACCAGTAGTAGGCCTTTACGGATGAGCGAGAACGTCACCACTTTGTTGACCATCTAAATAAAATATATAATTTATTTATTAATTATATTATATAAAATTAAATTAAATAAATAAATATCGAAAAAAATAATTAAAAAAGTAATCAGTGAATATCGAAGAAATCTACGGATGAAGGAGGCTTGTTTGTATTGCTTTTCGATTTGATTGGTGAAACAAATGGGCGGTTTGGCGTGTATTTATAGAATTAGATTTAGCGACGGTTCAAAAAACCGTAATCATTAAAGTCTACCAAAATTAATGATCCCCGGCGGGTGGATCTCTCTAGCAGGCGATCTCTTCAAAAGTATAGCGGCGGTTTTCAAAAAACCGTCGCTAAGTCCGTCGCTATATCTTTGTCGATTCGGACTATCCGTCGATGAGCCGCTTCGATGGCAGTTACGCAGTAACCGGTTTTATAATCTGTTAAATGTTGTGATTTTGACGGTTTGACTAAAATCGTCGGCAAAACCGTCGCTATTACCGATGGCCTCGTTAACCGTCGTTAATTTCCGTCGTTAAAAACGCCTTTTTTGTAGTGAATGCAAATGATCAAGAACTCTTAACAACCAATTTTACTAGAGCAAACACTTGCGTACGTCAACAACTGATTCTCAACTAATATTGTTAAGTGAAAACAAAGAATAATGTTCAAATGTTCACAATAATGCACCATTTTACTTCCGATTAACGTTCATATATACTAAATCGAATCGATTGCTAATTAATCCCCAATTAAATTTGGATGATTTCAATTCCAACTGCGGTCCCAAAATGTATTGCACAAGGTCAAAATGGATAGGGGTAGTAGATATTTGCAATGACAATAATTTAAATGGAAATTGGGGGTGGGTCCCAGGGGGACACCCACGTAATGTGAAGAATGGGTTGGCAGGAATGGGCTTTGTGGGCCGAAACAGAGTTAGGAGTCGCAATCGCAAAAGTGGGGGTCCAAAAGGAGTGGGTGGCGTGAGTCCAGTTTCTGTTCGGGTGTTATGCTCCACGTGGGCATCATGTCCAGGTCAGCATCCACGTCAGCATCTCTTAAATAATTCTGTACGATTTCAGATTTTTCTACTCTTCTCTTTTCTGTGGGCCCATCAGAATCAGCTGTAGATGTGGATGACACATCACTTTCATGACTACATTATTCTCCTCCTAAATCCTAATTCATGGCTTCTAAATTCAAGTATTTCTAAACCCAGTTCAGGGATTTTGGCCACATCTAATTATCTTTAATGACCACTTTACAATGTATTTTAAAATCATGCAATTTATTATATTGAAATATGTAATTTGTTTACATCGATCCGTAAAATTAATAACATAATAATTGCACAGTTTAGTGTAAACAAGTTGAATATTTTATTATAACAAGTTGCATGGTTTTAAAATACATTATGAAGTGCACGGTGCAATAGGTGCACATGAGACCAGCTTATCTCTAATCTATTTTAGTTAAGTTAAGATTAAGACCATGTACTTCTTTTTTAGTTCCATTGATTCTTGAAAAATCATTAATTTTGTATATTTGACTGTTTTTAGGAGCTCCAATATAAAATATATTTCATGCTAAAATTAAACACTAAAACTTTTGGTACGTATATGCAACTTTAATTTAAATTCCGCAACTTCCTCACACCAACATGTTAGATATTAAGCCAAAATATGACATTATTTGTATATGATATTGATAGGCCTTTAATATCATGTAATCATAGGCATATTATCAACTTGCTTCATAAGGAAAGCTATTCATAAAGAAAACCTTACAAAATTAGAGAACTTTCTTTAAACAAACTGAGCAAATCTATTGTGTATTAGGTGCATCATACAATTTAAATATATTTAAAACAATATCAACTATTTTTATCGGACAATGTTAATTTATCGAATGAGACTGTTCAATAAAAATAACTAATAATATTTTAAAATACACTTAAACTACACAGTGCACCTACAACCCACAACAACCTGTCTTTCAAGCTTAACATACTCCAAACATTAAGAAATGTAAAGCACAATTCCAAAAGGCACAAAAATGCAAAAGTGAGCTTAAAATAAAACTAGAGCCAACCCCACGATTTGATATTCATAACCAACACCACACCACAATCAAGTAGTAACACTTAAGCCTCAAATTTTAAATACTCCACCCCCAACCCCAAGTTCAACAATTAGAATATCATTAGCAATTTTATTTAGCTCATGATTTGAAAAAAATAAAAAAATAAAAAAAAATTGGACCCCACCTAAAAAGTCATTAACTCCCACCATCCATCACATGCACCTACCCCCCTCTATTTAAACCCCCTCTCTCCCCCTTCATTCTCATCAAACACATTTCCACACAACAAACTAACAACTTCTCTACTCCTTCAAATCTTCAAATTTTCATCAATTCAATCAACAAATCAAACCACATTTCATCTCCGAAATCAATCAAATATGTTTAGTTTCTCATCCGATAATTTCCGGCGATGCGTCTGGGTGAACGGGCCTGTCATCGTCGGTGCCGGCCCGTCAGGCCTCGCCGTCGCTGCCGGCCTGCGAGAGCAGGGCGTGCCGTACGTCATCGTTGAGCGGGCCGATTGCATCGCATCTCTGTGGCAAAAGCGCACTTACGACCGATTGAAGCTTCATTTGCCTAAAAATTCTGCCAATTCCCCAATTTCCCCTTCCCTGATCACTACCCTGAGTACCCCAACAAGAAGCAGTTCATCGAGTACCTCGAGTCGTACGCCGGAAACTTCGAAATTAGCCCTAGGTTTAACGAGTGCGTCGAATCGGCTAAATACGACGACGTTTGCGGTTTGTGGAGGGTGAACACTGTTTCCGGAATCGACGGCTCGGAAATCGAGTACATTTGCCAAATGCTGGTGGTCGCCTCCGGCGAGAATGCCGAGCGCAATTTGCCGGAAATTGAGGGTTTGAGCAATTTCGGCGGCGAGGTTATGCACGCTTGTGATTACAAATCCGGTGAGAATTTCAGGGGGAAAAAGGTTCTGGTGGTAGGGTGTGGGAATTCCGGGATGGAGGTTTCGCTCGATTTGTGTAATCATGATGCTAAGCCTTCTATGGTTGTTCGTAGCTCGGTGAGAATTCAATTTCTCTGTTTTTTTAATCAATTTGATTGTTTCAATTGGAAGGAATAATTGCTAATGTGAATTTTTTTCGAATTTTTTTCCAGGTTCATGTGTTGCCTCGTGAGGTATTTGGAAAATCGAGCTTCGAGCTCGCGATGTTGATGCTAAAATGGCTGCCGTTATGGCTGGTTGATAAGCTGATGCTTCTGTTTGCGTGGATGGTTTTGGGGAATATGGAGGAATACGGGCTGAAACGGCCTGCGGTCGGCCCGTTGACGTTGAAGAACACTCAGGGGAAAACACCTGTTTTGGATATCGGAGCGCTTGAGAAGATCCGATCAGGAGACATTAAAGTGGTGCCCGGAATCAAGAGGTTTTCGTGTGGGATGGTTGAGCTTGAAAACGGCGATAAGCTCGAGCTTAACTCGGTTATTTTGGCTACGGGATACTGCAGCAACGTACCTTTTTGGCTCAAGGTGGGAACACGTTTTCAAAAGCATGAAAAAGAGTGATGGTGACCAACTAATACCTTTTGGTTAAACAACTAATACCTTTTGGTTAAACAACTAATACCTTCTGGTTAAAGAAATAATACTATTTAAAAATTCAAGTGGTGCATAAAAGTGGAGTTATTAAATAAAGGGCTAATGATTTGTTGAATTATTATTTGCAGGAAAGTGAATTCTTTAACAAGAACGGATTCCCAAAAGCTCCATTTCCAAATGGGTGGAAAGGAAAAGGTGGACTGTATGCAGCTGGGTTCACAAGGAGAGGTTTGGCTGGTGCAACTGCTGATGCCATGAAAATATCTCAAGATATTGCCAAGATTTGGAAAGATGATTTGAACCAAAAGAAGCAAAAAGTGCCTACACATAGAAGATGCATTTCCACTTTTTGATCGGCTTCAACTCTTAACCGTTTCGGTTTTCGGACTAGAAGGGTAACAGAAGATGTTACGCCATTGTGCGACGGAGAATCGGGACGGAATTCTTTCCTTATTTTATAGAAAAGCAATATTGTATAGATATACATATACATACACAAAAATCAGGCATAGCATAGAGACCAGCCCTCTCCAGGAATCCCAAATAGTTTTTGAAGTTTGGGCATTTTGTATGTGGAGGATTATGAGGCTCCTTTTTTCACTTTCCATTTTCACCATATGTTTATTTTTTTATAGAGTTGTATCTTGTAATTTGTCAAAAGTTCAATCAATGAAGCTTCTTTTTTCCTCAATTCATAGAGACATAAATATGTACTATGAAGTTAATTACTATTCAATATCATAGTGGAGTTACATCTCATATATGAGATGTCGTTCATAAATCTAATTTGTTATTTTCTCAATTCACATTATATTTTCAAATGCTAATTTAGTGTGAATCTTTTTTAATTGGATAAACATCAAAGAGTGTGGGAGGAAATAACTCCTTAAAACTTGGAAACCACCTCAGGGGCTCTTTAACTGGTGGAATCATTTAAATTTTTTAATGTTTAAAAAAGTGATAAAAATCTATTTTGGAAGGGTAGAGTTACACAGGCAAATAGAATAGTTGGAGTATTTTTAATGAGTAAAAATTGGAGTTTAAAATATTTAATTCCACAACTAGAATAGTTCATCTCCTGTGGAGATAATCTTGATTGAAGCTACCTGACTACACACTCAAAAATGCTAATATTCTCGTTGGGTAATAAATGAAGTGTATAGTATATTGTTTGTTTGGGTTTGACTATTATTCCATGTGTATAAATAGGATAAACCCTCTCTCCTCTGACTAACTAGCACATGGAAGAGATATAGAGAAGTGAGAGAAAATCACTTTTAAACTTTTCATGTAAAATATGTTACTCGCATCGTCCCGCACTAGTTTGAACGTTTACAGTAAATACGTACGATATTTAATGTATGAATTGTTTATTAGTATTTGAGGGGATAAATGGGTTTTAAGTTGAGGGGATAAAATAATTTTTAAAATGTATAAATTGATGACATGAGATGTAATTTTTGAGATGTTAGGAGGATATAGTTATAAAAAACAATGTTGTTTTATTGTCATTTAAGAAAAGGGAAAATAAATGTGGGAAAATAAATGTGGGAATATGGAGACGGAGGAAAAAACGAAAAAATTTGGTGAAAGCGAATATGGTATGGAAATAAACGGAGGGAGTACTAGTTGGGTCATACCAACTTTAAAAAAAAAAAAAACTGTAAGTATAGGTGTTTTGAAGCTAATAAGAAAAATGAGAAACTTATTATTGTTTTCACATCATTATGGTTAGTTTCATTATTGAATTTTGTGTATGTTTTTGAAATACATTATTTAAAAAAAGGGTTTTTTTTTTTTTGTTTAATTGTTTTAGTTGTTTTTCATTAGATGTAGATGTAATCTCTAGCTATTTTCCCCAACTAATATGATGTCTAGAAAAAGAAATGAATTAGTACTATTTTCATCAGACCCAACGATGATTGACACATTAATTTGTAGCTTCTTTCATTTGTCCAATTATATTGTTCGACTTCTTCATTTTTCATTAATTTTGTATTTTATCATCTAGTTTAGTCTAGATATAGTGACACTTATGAATTTATTCTCAATAAAGTGTTGAGTGATGGAACACGTAATATTCTTTTGCTATATATAGAACAAACCTTCATTCACATCACTCGATCTGTATCATTCATTTTTAGGAACCTTTTTTAACCCGTTAAGCAAATGTATCTAGAATTTGAGAATGAGTCTAAAAAGCTACATCACATTTGTTTTTACTTCAAAAATTTTACAAGTCATGGAAAACGTAAAAATTAATGTTGTTGTGAGTTGTGAGTGGGTCGATGTAGACAAAAGTGAAAGGCAATTGTGATTCTCATATCTAATTGCCATGAATTTATCTCAAGATATTGCCAAATTTTGGAAAGATGATTTGAAGCGGAAGAAGCAAAAAGTGCCTGCATATACGTACGCAAACGTGATTAATGTTTCTTCGTCCGGTATTCGTATCGAATCAACGGAATTAAACGTTTGCGTACATTTATTCGGGTATTCTAAGAATCAGCTGATAATACGCATATGCTTCCTATTAAGGAATAAATCACTTAGTCAATTAGTCAATGTAAATTAATTGTCTTGTATTTCCCTTATTTATCTTGTACACATTGTAATTAAATAGTGGATTAGTGAGTATCGCCAATCAATCGGAGATTTACCAATCTTGTTATATTAGAAAAATACAAGATACAATTAATTGACAAAAACTTGTGTACACCTGGTTCATGTTATGAAGATTGTTTTTAATTCATGACATTTTGACCCTACTAGGGTATAATACAGATCAAGTTTAGTGATTTAGAAAAATGTGTTGAAAATGAGTGAAATGGGTTAAGTAATCCAAGTTCATAGCATAGATCTGGTTCATGAGAGACCAACTCCAATTAATTTACATTGACTAATTACAATAATCATGCAATAAATCATTGACTAAGTGATTTATTCCCTAATACCAGCTGCTGCATAACAATAATATTGTAATTAAAGATATACATATGGATATGGATTCTTTACGCCTCTCTCCGAAATTTACAAGAAATTTACAACAAAAAATGATAAAAAAATGGAGAGGATGCATTTCCATATTCATATATATACACAGAATTCAGGCAGTAGCACCAGCCACCAGCCCTCTCCAAGAAAATGTAAGATGCATTTTGGGATTCAGGACTTTGAAATCCTCATACTAAAAATATTGATACATAGATAAAATGTATACAGTATTTATTATGAGATTTAATGGAGCATGTATGATGGTTAATTGATGGTGTATACTTGTACTATTCCTCCACTCTCAAAATGAGTCACTTTCCTGTGTACCCCATGCACTAATTTAAATTAATGCAATTGAATTTAATTTTAATTTGGATGAATTATGCATTTTAAACCCTAACTTCTGAACAATGAACCCTAAATCATATATGAACCATTCGGGCCGGGTGAATCATGAACCACTTGGGCCGAGTGAACCATGAACCACTCGGGCGGGTTTGGATCCGGATCGAAAAAAAAAAAAACTAAAAAAAAAAAAAAAAAAAAAAGAGCTCCTAAAATTAAATTGCATCAAATTAATTTGATGCAAATGGTGCACAAGAAAATTTGCCCCCTAAAATATATGTCAATTTTGATTGCTGCACATATATTGAGAAAATCCTTAGCTTCCTAGTATATATACCTTAATCGCTTTGAAACTCTCAATAAGATTTAATTTTCAGGTTATAACTATCTAGGTAATTTTAACAACACCAAACTAAGTATAAATTAAAAAAAAAAACATAATTAATTGACACTAAAAAGTACACAACGTAATTTAAATTGCAAATTGGATACTTAACGGTTAACTTTTATTTAAATTGGATTAATGAAGAGTAGATTATATTATTGTAAGTATATATTCAGATTATGTATTGTATTATTTAGTCAAATATTTATATGCACCAATTACATTACATTCAAGTGTCACATTAATATTTACTCCTATTTACTATTCGAATTTGTTATCAATCATTACATATTTATTTGAGACTAAAACTTGAATTTAACAACTCAATATGCATGAGGACTATAATCTATATAGCTAAAACTTGTCCGAAATATAAAAAAAAAAAAAAACTCGATTGGAGCCAATTTTCACTCACATGATAGTCATGTATTACGTACATTGACAATTAATATATCCCATTCTATTTCTCCCACCTAATAGGATTCTATCTCGAATTTGGAGAGTGATTTTAAAAGACTTCATCATAATTTTTTTTTTTTTCACTTCAGAAAACCAAATAATATTATTACAAGTCATGAAAGGGTCCAGAAAAATTGTTGTTGACAAGAAATGTAACTAAGTGAAAGGCAATTGTGATTCATATTCCATCACATATTTCTGCAGCTATATGTTACTTAGAAGAAAAGCCTAGAGTTTTTCCTGGAAAACGATTGTAATGCAATTGATATATCACTCATCACTTTTGTCAGATATCACAAATTAATGTTCTTTTATTACAAATTTTCAAGTCATGAGAAATGCACGGTCCAAAATAATTGATATTGCGAGTGAATATACATAGTAGACAAAGTGTGAGGCAATTGTGATTTTCATATCATAAATTTCTCCACCTTTCTTATCATTACTTAGAAATTTGAAGAATGCCCTAGAGTTTTTCCCTAGAAAACGATTGCAAATAAAAGTATCTATATACTTATGGTGTATAAAATCAATTCAGTATTTGTAACAAATAATAACGCTTTTGTGCAGTTGGTGCATAGCTAATACTCTCTTATTCATAAATGATGTTTGATAAAAATTTATATGACACGAAGTACAAATTAGTCCAAATCAACACTCGTCATGCTCAAATTAATTATATCTCATCGTGAGACCGTCTTATGTAAGTGTGTCTCATGATGTTTTGATTATTCACTTAATTTAATCTGTAAATTAGATGACGTTTTGCACGTTTCTGGATAAATTAATTACATTTCTTTCTAAATTACTGATGCAGGCGAGATCGCGAGACCTATCTTGATCAATTATAATGATGATTTGATTAGAAAATTAGTAGTTAATATATTTATAATTTGTTAACATTTATTGTATTTTCATAATTAGTGTTACGGTTTTCTTAATTAAGAGACAATCCTATAATCCTAATAAAAAAAAAGACAATCATATAAACATTTTAAGAAATTAATTTTGAATATGAATAAAAATTTATCGAGAGTTTCTCGTAATTTTCTCATTGTCGGTATTCCAATGAGATTCAGCGAAGATTGAGAACTGTTTCATTGTTCATGCTTTCCGGGCATCAATTACCCTTAACGTTATTACAACATTCAGATAAATTGTTATTTTAATGAACATTTATTAAGTTTATTATAGATGCATTCATCTAAAATGACATATATTTTAATTAGAATAGAATGGAGTATTATTCAGGAAAAATAACTAATATTAACTGATTAATATCTTTTAATAAAATAAGTAATATCATTTAAAAATATTCTTAACTTGCATGGTATAATTGATCGCGTATTTGCCATAAACAAAAGATATAAAACTGTAGAAATATATAAATTGGAAAATGTTGGTTAAGGTTTATTGATATTGGATCAGAGTCCAGGTTAATTATTGTAGCGTTATATTAAGGGTGTGTTTTGAAACACTTAAAACAACTTTCCAGGAGCACTTATTTTCAAAGTTCCCTCTCACAACTTTTGAAAATAAGTCTTCTAGAAATTGTTTTAAGTGTTTCAAAACACACTCTAAGTTTCGCAAATTCAATGGATAACGAGTGAAATTTAAAGCACGTACAGTTGATTACTTAAAATGTTGAAGGAAATTGAAATGAATGTAGTATCCTGCATCAACAAAAATAAATATTTGGTTCACAATATTTGAAGTTGAGAAGTTATATACTCTTTCCCGTCTCTAATTAGATTGCAAATTGCACAAATGGGAGCGTTTGTTTATTATTAATATTTTAAAGAAAAAAAATGATTTTTTAAAAAGAGTATAATAATCAATTTAAGAGAATGAAACAAAAAATAATAATTATATATATAATTATTAGTAATATAAAATGTAATTTTAAAATGTTAGGGGATAATTGGTAAAGGTTGAGCAATTTTTTTTTTTTTTTTATATGAAAGATTTAATAAAAGACGAATATTTTTGTAAATGGGAAATCTAATCAATGATGGAGTGCGTAGTGAATTGGGCAGAAAATATTGATAAATGTGCTTTATAGGATCCAATAACAGAAACCCACACATCTTGAAAATGCCCTGTAAACAAGAAATGGGCTCATTTGGATTTCGGGACACCCATTTGGCTAAACTTATTTTAACTATTTTATTAATTTTAATATTTTATAAATTGTTTTAAGAGTTTGTAAAATATAACTTTTACGTAATTTATAAAGTTGTTAAAGTATTTAGTTAATAAAATTTATAAATTCTTTGATAATTTAAAAAATAAAAAAATTTAATCCTAATTTAATACTCCTTCCATCTCAATCTTAAAGTATGTTTACTGTGTGCTCGGAGTTTAAAAAATAGTTGTTTATTAGTAGTAGTATTTTAGGTGATAAAGAAATAAAGTGTTGAGGGTAGAGAGGGGAATTCAACTTTATTAAAAAACAGAATAATATTTATTAAATGTGATAAAGTGTTGAGTGTATGAGAGAGTGATATATGGTAAATAAATGGGTGTTTGAAGGGAGTGAGTTAAAGTGAATATTTTCATTTAAGGAAATGTGCAGTTAAGATTGGGACGGACCGAAATGGAAATAGTGCAGTTAAGATTGGGACAGAGGGAGTATAATATATAATTTTTGTATACTGAGATGCTCATGCTAGGTTCGGGCAGGTCTAGACCATGTTCGGGCCGGGTTCGCGAGAGTTAAGTGGTGGTATGAAGTATAACTTATAAGATTTTATTAAAATAAGGTTGTATATCCCAACTTAATTTTTTGAATTTGTAAATTGTAAAGGGCAAAGTATAGCGTGAACAAGTTTCACGGTGAAACTGGTTAAGGAATGTGACTTATATTACTAAAGAGTGTGACTCTTTACTGTAAAGGGTGTGACGTTTTACTATAAAGAGTATTACTCATAAAAGTGAAGGGTGTGATTTATATTATAACTAAGAGTGTCGTAGTGATAACTGAAGGGTGTGACTTATATTACTAAAGAGTATGTCTGTAAAAAAAAAAAATCAGTTTCACGGTAAACAAGTTTCACAGCATATCAACTCATTGTAAAGAGCTTATTTTTAAATCTTATAAAATATTAAATATTTTATTTTATCAAATAAATTTAGAAAATTTAAAAGTTCCTAGACAACTTTTAAGCTATTTTAGAAAACTTATAATCTGATTCAAACAGGGTCTAGATCACCTGATTATAAGCATCACATATTTTACATCTTATTTTAGAGCCTCAACCCACCCTTGATATCATGTAAGTTATTTTTGAATGAGATGCCAAAACAATATACTAACTATTCCAGCTTCTTAAAAGAGTCTTATTGTCCTTCCATTAATTGCTGCTATATTATATTTTGGGTTTATGAACAAAGCACATAAAGTAGTATACAGCACGGAAAAGAAAAAGAGAAAAAAAAGTAGCAGATTAATGAAGTTAAAAATAAAAAAAAAAAAAGAGGTATATTTGCGTGAGATCGGGCATAAATTGGGCATTGACACTTTAACACTTTAAGAATCGTTAGTGTAATTTGTGCTAAGTTGTATTCCGTCTCATGCATGAGACCGTTTTATATGAATTTGTTATAAAAAAATATAGCAGTCTAAGGAACACAAGAAAATAACCAGTCCATGCCCTCACTTCACTTTTTTTTTTTTTTTTAAATCCATTTTTTTGACTTAAGGAAGTGCTGGTTTATTTTTCTATTATTCCATAACAATTGCTTTTCAAACTATATATAAATTAAAATTAATACTTTAGGAACCAATGACTCATGAGCCGCCGAACAAGTGGGTGATGCTATATACTGATTTGACTTGGGCCAGCCCAAGGACTAGGCCCATGGAATTTAAAAGCTCATTAGTTCTCACTAATATTAAGAAAAATATTTAATGGTCTATATTTCGTATCCATTAATTCTTGTTTCTTGCTGGCTAACTACTCCATAATACTAAGCTCACTAATTAGACAAGGTAATGTCAAAATCAATTGTAAGATGTATTTGAATTAAAAAAATCATACTCACTAACTCAATTTGAAAATTCTAACATTTATTTAGTGAAATTTGTCTAATGTCAAATCGATTATAAAATGTATTTGAATTAAAAAAAAAATCATACCCACTAACTCAATTTGAAAATTCTAACGTTTGTTTAATGAAGTATGCACAAGTCCACCTCACAATAAAAATTGTACTCCATTATATATTTAGATCTATAAGTTGGAATGTTAGCTTAATTTGTTTATCTTCTCAACTTTTTTGACTCTTTTTATTTTGACACAGTTAAATTCTTGTTTGAGACTGTATTATGTATGGAAAAATACAAATTAAGCATATTTTCGTTCTTTTATATAACCCCTCTAATATTTATCTATGTTTTTTTGGATAATAAATTTTAATATTCTCATGTGAAAATTATTTCACAAGCAAATGTATTTTTAAGATTTTTTTTGAAGGTCAAAATTGAAATTGAGTACTTACCAGAAGTCCCAAACTATTTAAAGATATAAGAAAAACAAACAATCGAATTAGAAGACCAATCATGAATTGTGCAACTAAAAGATGAATAGAAATGAGTACAGATTTATTTCCACTTTCGATGTTCAATTCCTTCCACTGTTCCACGGTCTTTTTCACTTTCGGTTTGATCTCTTTGAAGATATCTTCATTTTTAGCTTTTCAAATGCTCCAACACACCTTAATGTTCAAGATCAAAACGCAATGTACAGAACGAGAAATTTTTCTTTCTAAATATAAAATTTATACCTATACTCCCTAAATGAATTTTCATAACTTTGGCCTCAAATAGATTTAATCTCATTAATTTTTTGTCTTCGGTTTAGTCCCAATAACTTTGACAATGTTTAATTTTAGTCTCAAATCGGTCAGAACAACGTCGTTTTGTCGCTTCAATTTGGTGTTTTCTGGCCGATATTGTGATTGAACTATCACGTGTACTGCTACATGTATTTTTAAGTGTGTTTGGCTAATTCTTGCCGTCAATTTTAATTATATGACTGAAATACCAGCTGTTAAAAAAGCCCAGTCACAACATCCGCCTGAAAGCCCCAAATTGAAACGGCAAAACGACGTTGTTCGGACAGGTTTGAGACTAAAATTGGGCATTGTCAAAGTTATTATGACTAAATCGAAGATAAAAAGAATTAAAGTTGGTCTCCCATAAACCAGCTATATGCTATCAACTTGAATTATTTGACCAATTTCACTAATTTTCAACACATTTTTCTAAACCTCTAAACTTGACCCAAATTATACACTGGGTAGAGTCAAATATCATGAATTAAAAATAAGGTTCATAGCATGAATCAAGTCTTTACAAATTTTTATAGCACAAAATATATTTGAGGTCGAAGTTATGAGTAGGGGAATTGGAGGAAATCTGAAAATCTTAGGTATATCATAACTTACCGTACCGAAAAATATCGATTTTATCAAAAATTTTGGTATACCGAAATTTTCGGTACGGTATGGTATCGTGCCGAAAATTTCGGTACGATAACGGTATGAAAATATAGAAAACTTCGATATACTGAAATACCGAAATATTTCGACATACCGAAATATTTTTTGATTTATCTTGGAAAAAATATCTTAGGTATCCAAAAAAATACCCGGTATCTGAAAATATTTTCGAGATATCTGAAAATATTTAAGATATCTTAGGTATATCTTGAAATTTCGATGCAATATCGGTATGTAATATTGACATCCGAAAATTTTATTTATTTTTGACGATAAGCGGTATGATATTTTTACGTATCGAAAATTTGATGATAGCGGTATGGCGAAAAATTTTTTGATATCGTCTTAATTTTTAGATTATGAGATAATTTGTAATTCAAACTCCCTATAATAATCTGCTGAGAACAATTTTTTTTTTAAATTGTAAATATCGAGGCCCAGAAAAAAACAGAGATTTCAACATTTAAAATTGGAGACCCACCTCATAAAAAACCAAAATTCTGACATTAATGAGGATATTATAGATATGTTAGGTTTGTTGTGTAAAAGTTAAATGAAATTGCATGGAGACAGGCAATAATTCCAATACTATTATCCTTATGCATGTGAACTGTGATCCCCCTGTCATTATCATTTAGCTGTTTCTCCCTCACCACACATATATCTAATATCTCACTACATATTATTTTCTCTCCCAATCTTCATAAAATATGTATTTTAATTGAATATTGGTAATTCATCCAATAAAATAAACTCAAATTAATGCAGATAATGACACTATTTGGCCTTTGGGTCACCAGATTTGTCCTTCTATCTTAACTAAAGTTTCAGGTTTTATATAGGATAAATTTATGTGCTAAATAAATGAATTGTGAGAAATTTAAATTTAGATAAAAATTTATGTACACTAACTTTATAGATAAATTGCTACACTTTTGACCTTATTAGAGTTGAACATGAAGTTCCTAACAGAACTATTCAAATTACTCATTTGAATCTACAAATTATAACTCGCATTGAATGCCCCTAGTCTGTGGATATGTGATTCGTTTGAGCAAAACACAAAATAAATACTGGTGCATGTAGATTGATAATTACTTATTGCGATATTATATAATTGAACAAAGAGTGATACTCAAAAAATGGAAAAAGTATTAATTTATGTATAGAAAAATATTAGTTTGTATTTTTAACGATGCTAATATTTTTCAATATCAAACCAAGAATTTTTTATTATATGAACTAATACTTTTTACTATATAATCTAATATTATCCAATTATTTTTATTATTTGATTTCGAAAAAAAAAATACAATTGTATGAGACAATCACAATACAAGACGAATTTCATTTACGTTATTATATCTAACTCATAGATTTATGAACTCCATGTCAAATCATGTTCTAAAGGTAAATATGGTCTTAATATCGACATGAAACTCTCTCATATATAAAATGTATCACACAAAACTCCTTAAAAGAAAAGGAAAAAATTGATTAAAACTTTAAGGGTCAAATGTACCAATTGGTAGCGCAAAGGCGTACTCCTAAATTAAATGTCTTTATTCTAGCTTTCTATTCACCTTCTTGCCAATTCTATTTTAAATTACTATTTAATGATTTTTTTTTCTCGCAAAAGTGACAGCTTTTGTTTTCTTTAAATTCATTTTTAAGGTTGTCTTTCTTTTTCATTTAAGTCGGTTGAACTGCATACCTTATATATGAAAGAGTGGATAACTAGTGAAGGGAGGTGTGATTATAAAGCAATTGAGATGTTACCATTGCATGGTTATATGTCCAGATCACTTCAACGGAATTTAGATCATAGATTTAACTAGTGTATTATGTGTTCTTCACTCTAACATATTAAAATGTTAGAAGCATTTCCTTGCAAAGCGTAAAGTTAATTAAAGGTTATCAATTTTATAAAGTTAATTATACTTTTCACCATATATGAACGAATGCAAAAAGCAACATCTTTTGGGTACACAAATATTTTTCTTGTCATTTCCTTCTTCTTTTATTAAATAAACGCTTATGTCAAACTTAGTATATGCTCCCCCATCTACCAAAATTGTGTTCATTTCGTTTTTTGACGTTGTACGGAAATGTAATTTAAGTATGTTTATGAACACAATTTTTTTATCTTTATCGTCCAACAATCACTTAATTACTCAATTTATCATTATATTTTACTCACAATCAATTATGTTATTCATAAATGGATTTAATTTATCTTTCCGTACAACATGTCAAAACGAAATGATCACAATTTTGGTGGGCGGAGGAAGTATATCATGTACATCTTGTGCATTGTACCTCATTAATACTATTGCTTATAAAAATTACTCCATACTTATTTACCCCTTTCTTTTCGAACAAGTTTTAATTTATTGTAAGGATTGTTTATTATTATTTGAAGAGATAAAGTGAATTTTAGTTGAGAGTATTATACTCATTTCTACTTTATTAGTAAAGTAGATGGCTTTTTGTGGATAAAAATAATGATATAAGATATAATTTTAAGATGTTGAGAGAGAATAATGAAATAATAGTAATTAGAACCCGTTTGATAACTGATATGGGATTTGAATGAATATGAAATTATGTGATATATTTGACCATTTCAAAGGATTTGTTACGATATATTTAAATCATAATTTATTCAAGTCAATTAACATCATGGGATTATGCTTGATATTATAAATACCGCTTAAGAGGTGAGATATTGATAATCATGCCAAAATGAAAAAAAAAAAAAAAAAAATGAACTTTCGGGCCAAAGGAAAAAACCACCAATTATACCAAACACTTGAAAAGATGAAATATAATTTATTTTCCCATACAGTATGAGACGACGGTTTAGGAAAAAGGGTCGGAGGGAATGACATTTTTGCTTGTCATTTAAAACAGGTCGATTACAGGTATATTGTCATTTAGAAATAGTCTAAAAGGGCATGAATAAAGTAACACCTAAACTTCAATTTCCCATTCTTAATTGTGGAAGAATAAAGCTTTAACTCGTTTTTCCCTCTTGTAAGCTGTATCTTCAAGTAATGTAATCTCTTGGCTACGCGTTTTATGTTAAAGTGGTTTAGTAAAATCCTAAGTAGCTACTCGTTTTCAGTTTAGCAGAAATTCCAACATAGCATACAAACCATTTTAAATTGTCATGCTTATGAATAATTGAACAGGTCGTGATTGACCCAATTTAAAACGGGTTACAAACTAGTAATACAAATCAACACTCATCACTCTCAAAGTGTTGAGAGAGTTGATGCACAAATTATGTTTCGACGGTCAAACACAAGTGTGTCTCTGTTAGACAACTTGCCTCCCAAAGAAGACCAACCCCCCCCCCCCCACCCCAAACAAATACACCCATCCATCTTCAGTGTACGCATTTTTTACTCTTTCTTTAGATGTAGATTCAGATTATGGCGTCAGAGAGTTGACCATATCCCATAGTGGTTGAAGATACGACAAATTAATTTACTGTGCATTCCACCCATGCAACAAAAGGCAATTTAAAAAAAAAATTCAAGGATTCATATGCAAAATCAAACACCGAGTGGAACGTTAAATCGGGCGAGTCAACTCGGAGAAGCTCTCACTAGTGGCTTGACCAATCACAATAAAGACAATGCCAGGCTAAACATGTCATGTGTATAGTGCCTACCTATTAAACAACCACAATTCCATGTTTTCCAAAAATACACAAATAGTATACATACAGAACCATGTACATGTATATATCATAATCAATTAATATGAGATATGAGATATGCATATTTGCGGTTTTGCATCACTCAACTCAAACAATTGGAGATGGGTTGGGGGACCAGTGTCGTGTAAAAACATTAATTAATACAAAAATAATAATGATAATAATATTTGCAAGTAATGTATAGAGAACAGGAATATAGGAATACATACCGCTGAAAAAGAATATAAACGCCTGGTCACTCTCTACCTGTAAATTCAACCACTGCCTCCTCCACAAGCTCTTCCAGCAGCATCCCTTCAATTTCCTTTCCTAAAATACCCCTCTCGCCTCTAAAACTATCGCCCCACCCGTTCCCCACCACCTCCTTCCTCACCATCATCTCCACCACCAAGCTGTTGTCGTCCCCGCCAACGCACCACCCCTCGCCGGAAAACCATCCACCCATCCGCCGCCACACCTCCTCCACCATTCTCAAAGACCCACCCTCCTCTGCGATCTCGACTAAGACTGCATTTACGCAATCGAAAACGAGCTTTTGCATTGATCTCTTTTGCCTTCGTTTGGCCTCGTGCAGCATATCCTTACCATTTAAGTCGATGTACTTGTCTCTTAATGATGGGTTAAGTGGGCTTTCGGGTGAGTGCCACCTGGCCAAAAACGAGTCGGGTTGAACATTGCCTTGGAGACCAGCCACGGTTAGCAATGTCTCGACGAATAGACACCATTCTTGTCCTCCTTCGTCGGTTGTCAAGGATTCCTTAGCGGGATAGGATGAAGCAGTATCCATGCACGAATCTTCCCATGATAGAGTGCGGGCAATAGAGCCTATAGGTGGTGATTTGTCGATCAAGTTTGAACTAATTGGATTGAATGGCAACTCTGATCCTGAAATGATAGTTGGATAAAATAATTATTAACGAAATACTTAAGTAGTGCAAGAGAAAATTTAAAAAATCAAAATGTACCATTTTGGTCAGGCTTGACGTATTGGAGCACCACTTTTGGTGTGTGTTGATACCCTTCAAAGGGTGGATCTAAGACAGATACTGGACTTGGCTGCTCCTGATTCTCGCTGGGATTGCCAGATGCAATAGGTTCTGGCACAGATAGCCGTGTCTGCAAAGGTCAAAATGTACCCATAAACTCTATTTTTATTTTATTTTACTGGGAGGAAGCAGTATTTTTTCTGTACTACGAAGTTGGTAATTTAGAGTATCACAAATGATCTGACAATTAAAATTTCATAATACAGAAGTATAAAACATTAACATCCAGCAAATAGAAAGTACTCAGACAGCACAGCAATAGCCAGAAGAAATGAAGTATAATTATTATCCTCCTTTCAATTTTCAAGAATATTTTCTCAAAACTTTAATGTAGCCAAAACACAATACATGCTCCATCCCTCAGGAAAGAAGAGTTCAATTATCATCTCAATTAAATGCCGCAAGAATTACTCTTTAAAGACCTATAAGAGAATCTGAAAGACAGATCATAGGTAGCACAAAATGGATCACCTTGGAGTCAGGCCAAAAGTTAAGAAAGCAACATTAAAGGCATATCATATTACTAATTTTACACCCAAATAGGTATTAACCAAGTGATTTAAAAGTTGAATCAATCACCAAAAGTACGACAAAATTACCTCGGGTGAGATCATGTCCTGCTTGAAATTTAGATTTGAGGAAGATGCTTTATTTGATGAACAGTCGGGTCCTTTTACAATTGGACTTTCCATTTTATCATCGAACATTTCTCCAAAACAAGATCGAGTTTCATCTTTGGTTCCAGGTGCAGGAGATTTATCTTTACTACTCTTTTTGTTCCTTGAGAAGAACAAGCTCGACACTTTCCCTCTGAATGAAGATTTAACACCTCTTACCTTGGTGTCCTCCTTCGGGACTTCTAGTATGTCCTTTTCAGAAACAGAAACGTCCACAATCAGCCCAGTTCCTAACTGAGTAGAAGATACAGGAACAGATTTTGACCTCGTCAGATTCCTTGTCGAGTTATCTACATTTCGATCCATCCTAAGTTCACTAGATAGGAGAGGATTTGAGTTCTTAGGTTCATTATTGGAACTGTCTTCTTTCTTCGCCTCAGAAAGAGCAAGCATTTCACCCAATGTGCTCGAGCTTCTCCTAACATGTCTCTGTTCTGGACAACTCCCACTAGATGCCATCATGGCCCATCTTTCAGACAGACGTTTTTTAGCTTCTCTGCAGACCGATGATTCTGGAGAATAAGACGCTCTACTAAAAGACGAGGTAGAATATGGACTACCAAGCCTATTAGCACAATCCCAAGAGTGCCTAGATACAGGCGACATAAGTTCTGAATCACTGAGATTGCCAGCTGGATAATCAATTTCTGATTTATTGAACGAGCTTTCATCAGCTGCATAGCCATTAGAAAACACCGAAGAAATTAAAGTTTCGTCTCGCTGGTGCCTCCCGAGTTTTTCACGCATTTGCTGTGTGATAGCTTTTGCAACTTCTCGCGATTCCTGATTCTCGTCGTCTTCTACATCTTCGAAAAACTCTCCGCTGTGTATACTTGCTGACTGGGACTGCGGAGAGGCTACAGCTTTATCATCAAGTATTTTGCCCAAGCTTGGTTTGAGAACAACTATTCGAGTTGGTTGGGTGGGATTTTCGTAATTTTTCCAACTTGCAGGAGAGGAACCTTTTTCCAAATCATTCAACTGAATGGAGACACCTTTTTCCATGTGTTTGTCCTCCCCACTTTCAGCTCCACTAAAGTTATAAGTGTCTGCCATCTTCGATGGTCTAAGGACAGTTATACGCTTTGTCTCTGGATGAGGAGGGATTGTCTGAAGATTGTAAAGTTGCTGAGACAATGCTGAATTCGGTTCTTGCAGACATTTAAGGAATAAATCTTTGTTGGAGTTCAACACTTCTAATGCATCTTGGAATTGCTTAGATTGACGAAGTTTTTCATCCATAGATAGGCGTTTTGCTTCAACAAATTTCTGACGAACAAGTGCCATCTTTTTGGCGTTTGTAGTTTCATCATGTCTTCCCTTGCGTGTAGATTTCTGTGATTGCTGCCATATTTCGTAGACATCTTTGATTTCGTCTGGCTCGACGTAGTGAAAGAAACCATTATGTTGCTCCCAGCTACTCATAGGTATATCAGAATGACGTCGAGGATGACCTTTAAATAGGCTTCTTTTTGTTGTTGAGTCAGGTTCCTGTTGTGGAAGGGTATCAAGCCCCATCAATTTGGCAACTAAATTAGGTGGACTGCGTCTGGAGTCCACTTCTTTGGACATCTCTTGTGCAATGAGCATCTTCATGGGCGTCACATTTGATTTTTTGTTTGAAAATGAGTTTGTAAGCTCAGATACAATCTGCAAGGCACACACCAGAATAACTTTAATATATTTACTGATCATAACTTTTTTAACCACTTTTTCTTGATCATAACTTTTTTTACCACTTTTTCTTCTAATTGATCAAGAGATGGACTCATCCTTGATACATCTGATCTGCTCCTAGAGACGGGGGAACCTGTGAATTAGTTGAAGCAATGTCATTTAACTATCTTACGTTACGATCTGCTCAAGCAAAATAACCGAAAACCGAACATCAATGCCCCAACATTCATTTATGTATACACAGAAGCATATTAGCCACAGAATCCATTTCTCGAAAGAATTGGCAAGGATATTAAAAACTTACTATAACAGAAAAAACACATTCGTAGGTCAAAATACCCCTCAAAAGAATTCTGCAACAGGAATTACTTGTCTAATGATTTGAACAATATAATGGCATGAGAACTTTAAAACTAAGCATGTAAAAACTCAAAAAACAGAGAAAAAAAGGCAATTAGAAAGTGTGAGCACCATCGCGATGCGGTTTATCTGTAAGAAGCTTGTTTGCAGAAACCCCAACGTTCAATTCGAAGAGGTTCACCATTCTTCCCAAGCATCCTGGATATGTATTCTCAAAATTGCAATTTCTGCCATTCTGAGAAGTAGTATTCATCTCAATACCTGGTAAGGGACATTCAATTGGTTAAAATATGCAAACAAATCTGCAAAATACTTTATAAGAACAAAAATAAAAGCAAGAACAGGAAAAGATGAGAAAAATCGAAAAAGAAATATGCAGCTGTTAAGAAGTAGAAAAGATTCCAATCACCGCCACACAAAAAAATACCCAACCACCCAAAACATCAAAGAATTCCATTCGAAAAGAAATATGCAGCTTTTAAGAAGTAGAAAAGATTCCAATCACCGCCACAAAAAAATACCCAACCACCCAAAAAATCAAAGATTCCATTCCAATGAGAATAAAAAATATTGTTAAAGAATTTTGATGGGTAGGGAGAGAAGAGAGCAATTGAAAGCATACATAGATACCTAGAAGGCTAGAATACCAAATCTACACCAACACAAATACTTTCCCCCATACAAAAAAAAAGAGAGAAGGTGCAAAATTATGTAATCCTTGCAGCATCAGAAACAGTAAATGAGATAGAAGAAAAATGAGAGAGAAGACTGTGAGGGGAGGGTAATGGAAGATAAAAGACTTTCCTGTAAAAGACCAAATCTACAAACACCAGGGTTTCCTAGATTAATGTGAAAAGAAAAGAAAAAAGAAGGAAAAAGGAACGGAGCAGGTGAAGGTGCAGGAAAGAAATAATGACAAAGCAACTTTGTACAAACTGCTCTGGGGCCGAAAGTTACAGTATGTTTAACATGAAAACTCGTATCAAAAATTTGCATTTCTCGAAAACCCTGAAATTCCTCTTTTCTGATTTTTTTTAAATTTTTTTTTCTTAAATTACAAAACGATGCACAAAAATCCTATCTTCATTAAGCTGGAAAAAAAAGATCGGAATCTTCTTCAATCAATCTTCTCTAGACCTAACATTTAAGCCCTAATTACATCCGTTTCAGAAAACGTGTATATAACAAGCGAAAATCAGAATGTATGAAAATAAATGAGCTGTACCATTAAAGTTAACAAGATGTGTAAGCTCTAATTAATTAAGCAAAAGCGAGCTAAAAACATCACTAAATACAAGAAATCAAACTTCGCATTAAGTAAAAAAAAAAACAAAAGGCAAACGACTTTACACAAAAAATCATTGGAGGAGAAAGCTGCAATTAGAAACAGACCTAAAAAGTAAATCAAAAGTTTAGACTCAGATTCCCCTTCTTACTTTACCTCCACAAACCGAGATCGGAGGATAACCGTAGTAAAACCACCGCAGAGACTCCTAGAATCACCGCCGTACCGGATAACTCACTCTCGATTCCAACCACCAACAATGCGAAGACGCTAAACGGCCGGAAAAAATCTTCACTCTTTCAACACGAGAAAAACGGTGGTTCTAGATGCGTTAAAGCTAGGAAAAACGTTGAAGCCCCTGGAATCGGGCATTACGGTTGCAATGTCGCCGGAGATTCGCCGGAATTTCAGTGGAGAGAAAATTTTTGGTTTTCGTAGCCGTGTGAGCTTTTCTGCACCACCGACTCTCTGTCGGACTCGACCCGCTTTTGTTTATTCTGATTTTTTTTTCGGTTTCGATTACGTATATAACTTGGAAATGGAAAAATACAAAAAACGAATAAACAATTAATGAAAAGCAAAAAAATGTGAGAAATAAATTTGCTAGATTTTTTGCAGAATGGTCCTTGTGGTTTCGGGATATTTTGATTTGGACCCCCTGAATTAATGAAAATAATCTCTGTCATTATCTTTGCAATTATTTGAAGGTGACAAGTTTTATTGCTTGTGTTGCCACATTTTGATCTTCAAATTGACCGTTATGATATTTACAGAATATAAATATGATTGTATTTTTTATAATAATGTGGGGTTTAATTCTTGTTATCTAAATATTTATTATTTTGATGTCGCGTGATCACGAAATTAGTGTTTTTAGGAGGAATTAAAGTAGCGAAGGTGATGATTTGGAGGATTGTGGTAATCTAATGCGAGATTGAGACGTGGTATTTATAGATTATTTTTACGTTTTATATCGTTAAGATCGTCCAACAACACTTTAATATATTGTTAACCCAATTTTGAATTAGCATATATTAATTTCTTGTGTATTAATACATTAAGATATTAAATTAGTGGATATGTTAATTCGATTGTTGTTGTTGGATTGTGGTATTTATGAAATTGATTTACGTGAAATTGTACGAATTATTAATTATTTAAAAGAAGCGTTAAAATAGATAAAACACTATTTTCCACTTGATACAACACTATTTTATTATAGAATTTGACAATTTAAAGCTATGGTCCAAGGCAATACATATCTTTTGTTTTTCTGATCACATTAACATTACTAATTACGTTAAATCATGAACCTAACTTTAATGGGATTACATTATAATTAATTTAAATGTGATCACATATCTTTTGAAATAAATGTGATTTAAGAAAATGGATCAATTTTTCTCACAGTTGGAAGGTAATTTTAAAATCATCACATTTATTTTCTTTGAATGAGTTGATTACAGTTTTATTCACTTTATAAATTTACTTCATAGAAAGTGATCACTTCTAATTTTGTGTCTCTTTTGTGTTTTTATTTCATATATACAATGTTGTGCTCCAAGTTTGCACTTCTAATATAAATGATTTTTGTTTATATTTTGTGACAACACACACAACCAATCGACTCAATTTCGATTGCAGGTTTTTTTTCCCTTGACATCACAATAAATAAATAAATTTATCCATTTGAATTTCCTCTTAAAAAAGACTGAAAATTTGTATTGAACCATATTGAAACCTGGTATGAATTGATAACGTAAATTCCATAAAACACATGAATGCATAATTTTTTTTTCATTTTATGATCAAATAATAAGTTAAAGAGACACACTTGCATAAGATTGTCTCATAAGTTAGACATTAACATTTTAACACTTTAAAAAAAATATGTATAATTTGTATAAGATTGTATCACGTTTTATGCATGAGATCGATCTCATACGAATTTTTGTCTAACTTTAAATTCAATAATTTGCTAACCAACCTCCTCTTCCATCACCCAACCACCCGTCTTGACATTCGATCAATACTTATATGTCCATATATTTCAAAATTAAAATCTTTAATACATGAATTCAGAATTAGAATCTTCTGTATTGAATACTTGTATACTTGTCCATATGGCATATCTACTCCCTCCGTTCCAAACTTAACCTTACAGTTTCCTTTTCGGGCGTCTCATACTTAACTGACAATTTTCTTAAATGGAAATATCAATTTTATCACTTTATCACATAAAACACTAATAAATAAATTTTTCTACCCCTAACTATTTATCACTTTATCACATAAAATACTAATAAATAACTCTTTCTATCTTTAACATTTTATCATATTTTTTTAAAATTCGAGCACACAATAACTGTAAGGTTAAGTTGAGGAGGGATGGAGTATTTTTTTTAAACAGGTGATATGATTCGTGTCAGCATGTCCCATTTTTGTTATCGGGTCGATCGTTTTGTTGCTTGTGTTGGATTAGGTGTAAAATGGAGGTTGCAGGTGAAAAGTAAAAACATCAAATCAATCTCCCTCTCTCCAATAATATATACTTCACACTTTTTTATTTTTGATATGAACACAATATTGTACACGAATCCAATTACGTGATAGTGGGCTACTGTCCTCTGAGCCCCAGATTTTTTCTTTAAAGAAAATGTAATAATTAGATTTTAAATATTTGGTGTAAATCAGTGTTTTCATAATCGAATCCGTGAATCGAATCGGACAGATCACCGGTCAATGGTTTAACCGGTCGAAATGGGGTTCAATCCATGATTCAACCAGATTAAAATGATTTATTAATAATTTTTTCAATATTTCTTATATTTAGTTAAAAAATAAAATAAATATACACTTACAAAAATTTAAACATATATCTTATAACTTTTCATATCTAATAAAACACAATAGAGTCATGATCATAATAAAAAACAACACAATAATATGAGAGAAAGTAACTTAAAAGGGAAAGGTGAACCTTATATTTTTATTCCACATCAAGTAAATATTAAAAGAAAATGTAAGAGAAAATAAAATCTCATAATTTTGTCCCACATCAAAAATGTTAAAAGAAAATGTGAGAGAAAACAATATAAAAGGGGAAAAGTGTATTTCACCTCATATATTTGTCTCACATCGAAAGTGTTGGAGGAAAATGTGAGAGGAAGTATTATAAAAGGGGGTGAAGGTGGAACTTGATTCATATATTTATCCCACTTCATACATTTATCTCATATCGAAAGTGTTGGAGAAAAATGTAAGATGAAGTATTATAAAATGGGTGAATGTGGACCTTGGTTCATATTATCTCACCTCATACATTTATCCCACATCGAAAGTGTTGGTAAAAAATGTGAGAGAAAATATTATAAAAGGGGTGAAAGTTGACTTTGGTTCATATTATCTCACCTCATACATTTATTCCACATCGAAAGTGTTGGAAGAAAATGTGAGAATAAATATTATAAAATGTTTATCCCACCTCATACATTTATCTCACATCGAAAGTGTTGGAAGAAAATGCGAGAAGAAATATTATAAAAGGGTTATCCCACCTCATACATTTATCCTACATCAAAAGTGTTGATAAAAATGTGAGAGAAATTATTTTAAAAATATTAAAAAAAAAAAGGTGAAAACCGATTTTTTCCGGTTAGGCGGTTCGCCGGTTGAGCAGGTTTTTTCCGGTTTTGACCGGTTCAACCTGAAAACGGTTATTAGGGTGTTTTTTGACCGATTTGACGGCCGGTTCCCAGTTCAACCGGTTGAACCGGCCGGTTCAAACCGATTATGAAATCATTGGTGTAAATAATAAAAGAGGAGAAATATATATTTATATGGTTGTTAATTGAATGAACCCTGCCCTAAAAAATTCTTTAATTTGTCATTATATATACAATAATTTTTTTTTAACAGAGAAAACAATTTATATGAAACCAAAAAATACAATTGAATACTAACCCAAATAAACAGACAGAGAATAGTAAAAGAAAAATCAAGTAATCTGCTACATTGTTCACTTCTACAATATATGTGCATACTCTAAAAAACATCTTGTCTGGGACAACGACATGCAATAATCGAAACCCTAATGTGATCCTGGTGACTTTTTTTTTTTTTTCAAAACTTTATAGGAACTGTTAAGCCTTAAATATTTTCCTAGGATTTTCTAGCTGTTGGGAAATTTAGAGTTTTGATGAAAGTTCTAAAAAACACATATATATGATATGGTCGGGTCATTAATTGACCGATGATTTTTTTATTACCGTTTATAGAATACTGGAGTTGATAATTATTGTATAGAACAACCGATGTGAAGAAGATAGTCACATATTGAGGAACCTCAATATGTATAGGTCGATCTGAAGATATGAAGAACAACCGATATCCAATGCGAGCCGTAAGGCAAGAGAAGGAAGAAGATTGATTGATCGATCAAGTCGATATCTCATTTGAAGTCATAAGCTCAAATTCGTAATACTTGAAGATGGGGTGACTTCGGAAGATCGGACGAAGACCTACATCACCGAGTCTGTTAGTTGAAGCCTAAACAAGGTGGCGGGAAGACTCTGTCGGAGTGGTGATCGGTTGTGGTGATCGAAGTCATTCACCGGTGGCGATGTTTACCTAATCATCGATGATGATCCGAACAAGAAGAATGTCAACCTTAGTTGGTAGAACAACTTTGAAAAGTGTCTTACGCTAAACCAATAAGAACAAGACACGTATGATCGGAGCAATTACGGGATTTGGTGTTTCTTTCTCTACTTGGCCTAAAAAAAAATACTATTTTTACGGCCATGCCGATTCTGAAGACGCGTCACATCAATCCTGAAAGTCTACCAAATATATTTGAAATTGAATTCTATCATCGGCTCTTTGATTTTGAGGTCTATAAATATGGGATTACACTTGAGTGAAGACACGAAACTATCAAGAAGCTCGAGCTATAATCGATTTCATACGAAGAACACGAACTTGAAGATTATTTTCTAAGTGTTCAACCCATAAGTTCTTAAAACGTAAATCTTTTTCATCTAACCGATAGGCTACTTAAAAACTAGAAAAGATTTCAAAGTTGGAACCAAAACAATCTTACCCAAACCCAAAGTTAGGTTAAGTTGTTTAGCAAAGATTCGGACTAGGGTTTCTAGTTCGATTTACGGGATCGGTTGAGTGAGAACTCTTTAAATATCTGTTGGTGTCTTGTGTTGGACTAACACAAAAAATCTAAGTCCGGTTGGTTTAGTTGGTGCCCCTTGTGATAGGGAAGAGTGGACGTAGGATCTGGTTTTGTCAGAACCACTATAAATCTTGTGCGCTTTTACTCGCTTTGATTAACATTTTACACAATCACACAATTTTAAAAAGCTGCATACATATTCTAAGTTAAGATCGATTAGCACCAAGCTTTACGATCCGATCAAGTTTGACACTTTAGTCAACTTGTTAAAAGACCGACTTTGGAATCTAATTTATTAAAACCGGTTTTTCACAGGTAAAACTTTAGCTTCCATGACAATCGATTAAAGCGATAGAATCCGAATCGATACGCCTTGAGGCGATTAGTAAGTTAGATATCGATCCAAATGATTCACTTGCACTCTGATCAGTATCTGCTTTTCACACCGATCCGCGAAAAAAGTTTTCGAAGTCTATTCACCCTCCCTCTGAACTTACGCCCTCACAAAACCAGATTCGGGACCTACAAGTGGTATCGAGGCGGTGGTTCTCTGAGACCAATTGGCTTTGAGTATCATCGATTCTTGAGGAAGAATCTTTGTGGTCATTTGAGCAGATCTTGAAAAACCGTTTTAAAACTCATTCGCTTTTCCAAAATCACTTTCGGCATGGATAATACCTCTGGTATGTATCATGATCTGCCGAAGTTCTCAATTGATGAGTATGCAGTTGGGCCATTTATATGTGCAACCATCTAGGTTCGATAAGCGGCGAGAATGATGGAAGTCATTGAAAGAGGACCCATCATCATATATCACGACAAACCCGTTAGTTGGAGGAGATCCAGTTTTGCTACGGGAAGTCTTAGAGAAAAAACCTTGATGGATCAGAGGAAAGAAAGTCAGATACTTTCTAGATACAATCGCGGGATATATAATCATGAAGACGATGGATAAAGTCACCAAGGAGAAGATAAAATATCTCAAAATGGCGAAAGCAATGTGGGATACTCTAGTGAGATATGCAAAAGAAAATGATCGGATCAAAAGACAAATGATTACAAGCCGTTTAACTGGTGAAGTTCAAAAATCAAGAATCTTTTAACGAGACCATCAACGAGCTCGATGGAAGGATTACTATGTCGATAAATAAACTACGAGAACTTGGTAGAGATGTCGGACAAAGATATCAACTACAAGATCTTAAGATCTCTCACCAAGAAATGGGACATGAAAGTCCGCGGTAATCAAGGATTGCCAAGACATTTCAAAAGATGGCCGAGTAGCTTGTTCCTTGTTTTAAAGCTCACGAGTTCGACTTAATCGAAAGAGGACAAAGCCAGATGAAGACGAGACGCCTTTGAAGCCTCAACGTCTAAAATCACAGATTTAAAGCAACCAACAAAGCAGATCGAAGGCCATCGAACCTGTTGGAAACATAATAAGTCGAGTAGAACAGACGCTCTGCTATCAGAAACTTGAAAATCAAATATTCAACTTGGTAAGTATCAAGATTCTATTAAGATTATCAACATAGCCGAGAGATAGAGAGAGAGATCACCCAATGATCTCCGTGAAGAACTCAGATCCGATGATCAAGAGATCACAGAGAAGAAAGAAAATAGATAATCTGACCGATGAAGAGAAGAGGTAATGAGATCGATGAAGGAGTTCGGGGACATTATCGAAAGGGAAGTCACTTGATAGATCCTACAGACGAAGTTGACTCACCCGTAGAAAAGATTCTGTGGATCGTGGGCGTGTTTCAACCGTGGAGAAACCAGTCACTACAAAAGCAGATTACCTCGACCTGGACGCCAAAAGAAAGGGAAGAAAAGCGGAACATAAGAGAGCAACGTTATAGGAGGACGAAGAAAAAAGCCATGGTGTGACACATCTGGAATTGATGATTCCTATCCGCCCTCCGAGGATTTACGGGTACTCATCTCAGAGAAGATTTGTCGAAGGCGGTGTTGTTGACTTCTATGAGAATGAAGATCTGATATTCTCTTCAGATGACGATGAGATCTGCCTGATGGCCAAGGAGGACCAATCTGAGGTAACCTCCAAACCTTCTGCTTTGTCTGCTTTCACACCTGCTATTATTAGCACACCTGCTGGAGAGATTGACTGCGACTCTACTGAGCAATTGCTTGATGATCTCTCCAATGCAGTAGACACTTATGCTATAGTGGAAGCTGAGAATGACAAGCTAAGGATCATAAATAATCAGCTTGTTAAAGAGAACGATCTCAGTAAAGCTACTGAACTGAAATCTGCTGAAACTGCTCAGAAGGTAACTGAGGAACTTAACATTCTGAAAGTTAAATCTTCTGATCAGGAGAAGCAGATCAAAGATCAGCTAGCAATCAACAAACAGCAAGCTGATGACTTCAAAATCCTTCAAGCTAAATTTGATGAGCTATTCCGACTACATGAGAGTCTAAAATCTTCTGAGGATAGTTTGCGCAAGAAAATAGAAGTTTTCACAAAGTCATCTAAAACTGTTCAAGATATGAACGCCTATTTTCGAACAACGGCTAACAAGAAGGGACTTGGGTATGAGAACCCTTCCACATCCTCAAAAGCCCCGTTTGATTCACTTCAAAAATGTGTAATCAAACAAGTTTCTGACAAAGATACACTATAAGCTAAACTTGTATCTGGTAAGGGGAAAAAAGAGACCATTGAGCAAGTAAGGCGGGTGCCTAATCGGAAGGAAATGAAATGGACCCCAATCGGTAAAAGCATCGGTAGGAATCAACAGAAGAACCCGATTCTTGAAGAGACCTCAACTCGATCAATGATTAGGTATCGTAAAAAGACAACCGTGAAAAGGGAAGTCTAATATGAGACCCAATCAAGGTCACCGGCCGAATAAACAAGCTATAGGTAAACCGCAAAAACCACCTATGCCAAAAAAAGATATGAATCATTTGATGGTAGCAATCGTACCTACTTACCCCTATAATCCTAAAACCTATGGTCTTTTGAGAGCCGACCTTTGGATGATGAAAAGAAGACAAACGAGAAAAAGATAAATCCAAAGTCTTCTAAGTCACCTAAGGTTCACACTAATAATCATACTAATCGAAAAGCATATAAAGAGACGTATGATTATGTTGATAGATATGGGAGACAAATCAGGCCTTCGATCTAATCGATCTCAATAGAAGTGCCCCCGTTTGTATGGATCCCCAAAACCAATCCTAACCCCTCAGGACCCAATCCAAAAAGGGGTACCTAAAGTCCGATTTG
This sequence comes from Stenogyne calaminthoides, assembly GCA_037126765.1. NCBI lineage: Eukaryota > Viridiplantae > Streptophyta > Magnoliopsida > Lamiales > Lamiaceae > Stenogyne > Stenogyne calaminthoides. Next base: position 34,973,783 of record JBBCBC010000020.1, on the reverse strand, counting down.
ATCAGCAGGCTCGTGGGGTCCGCCAACAAAGGAGGTGTGTAAAGCAACTATCCGGTACATCGATAGTGGATGCTCAAGGCACATGATTTGGGAAGCAAACACCTCCCGACTCTTACATAAAACAAAAAGGCCAGCGTGTCTTTTTTCGGTGATGATAACTTTGGTTTTACCAAAGGGTTCTAACCTTAGAGAATGATGATGTACAAGTAATGGCGGAGTCTCGTATGTCGAAGGTCTAAAGCATAACCTATTATCGGTTTCACAATTGCGACAACAGATTCAAGTGTTGAGTTCTCGACCGATCAATGCACTATAAAAAATCGAGCCACTCAAGCAGATCTTGCTAACTTGGTTCAAGGAAAGGAACGATCTACACAAATAGATTGGACAGTTGCCCAAGAAATGCATGCTGATTGTTAAGAGTTCCAAAAGTAGCAGTTGGCTCGCACAAAAAGAACGAGTCATCCCGAACTTTAAAACTCTTAATAAGATAGCAAGGATGTTTTAGTGGAAGGACTTCCGAATGAAGTATTTTTCTAAAGATCGGACATGTGTGGTCGATGTCGAAGGAAAAACAGTCAAAAGCTTCATTCAAGGGAATTCTGGACCAAGATCCAGGCAGAGTATCGGTGCTCCATATGGACTTATTTGGACCCGATTAACGATCTCGTCACGACAAAGTATACTCTAAGTAATCGTGGATAGTATTCCAAGGGGTTATATTCTTACATAAGAAGAATGAGGCGACAACGAAGATACATTTTGCGCTTCAAAAGATTACAAACCGAGAAGGGCGTCGATTAGTAGTAAAATCGATCGATAAAGTCATGAATTTACGAACTCTTTTATTCTTGATTTTGCTCTAAGTTTGGTATCTGAGATGAGACATCGGTGCAAGTTTGTGAATGGAGTAGCGAGCGGAGAAACAGAACACTCAAAGAAGTTCGCTCAGACGATGTTAGTGAATATGCAATACCAAGCCGTTCTCGGCGGGAAAGTTTATCAATTGCGATGCCATACTCGAGCGGATGTCTTCGACTATGCTCACTACAAAACACCCTATGAACTTGTGGAAGGGCGTAAAACCTCGTGTTCTTACTTCAATTTTTTTGGGTGTAAGTGTTTCATACACAACAATGGGAAGAGTCGGGTTGAAGACTTTTGAGGCCAAGTCGGATGAGGGTATATTCTTAGGATATTCCTCATCTAGCAAAACTTCGGGGGTTTACAACGGTGAACCCTAGTTGTGGAAGAAACACCCATGTAGTCTTTGATGAAGCATTTTTCGATCAAGAGAAATCGCCTCGAGCAAGAAGAAGTACTGATCAACCAATACCGATGCTCGGAAAATGGATCGACTAACGATCAAGGAAAAAGAATCGGAACTCGTGAATAAATATACATTCCGGATCTAGCTAATTCACCAGACAATCGGATCCTAAGGTACGAAAAACTATCGATGAAGAAGTTCGCATGCAATTTGAGGAGATAAGATCAATCGAACCATCCGGGTTCGGGGAGGAACACCTGAAGTTCCCCTAAGCGGACATCGGCACATGATGAGTCCAACATCACCGAGACATGTTCTTATCAAGTGGATCATAACTCTGCACCACTCCCAATCGCTAGTAATGAACTATTATCGAAATGGATGATGTTCTCAAACCGACGCAAATCGAGCGAGAAGGACTGGATAACCCGGTCATCCAACCGACCGATCATCGGAGACCCATCCGATAGAGTTAAAACTAGACACATCGATTGGTGAAAGTGACATGTATTGATGTTATCTCGTCATGCATGAAGGAACCAACAACAAGATGGAAGCTCTACAAGACGAAGCCGGATTCTAGCCATGCGGAGGAGGCTGAACAGCCGAGAGAAATCAAGTTTGGGAACTGGTGGGATGACCAAACTCATCAAGACGTAATTGACACAAAGTGGGTTTTCAAGAACAAGAGATGAGAAAAATGTCATAACGAGAATAAGGCAAGACTTGTTGCTAAGGCGTATTCACAATCGAAGGAATTGATTATGATGAGACCTTCGCAAGACGGCCAAGCAACTTTAAAGCCATTCGGGTCAAGTTTCGCATATGCTTCCATGAGAGGGTTCATTGTGTATCGATGGACGAAAGAGTGCATTCTTTAACGGGTACTAAAGAGGAAGTTTATGTCGAACAACCTCCGTGCTTTGAAAAGGGCAACCAAGTGTACCGTTTAAGAAAAGCTCTTTATGGTTCGAAACAAGCTCCTCGAGCTTATGTATGATACTCTCGAGTTCTTGATAGATAGTGGGTTCACTAAAGGAGCGATGGATAGAACCTTATTCGAATAGAAATGGAGAAGATATTTCGATGGTTGATTTCGTGGATCGACATCATCTTCGGATCTCCCAACAAGAGTCTATGTGAATGATTGAAAAAAGTTCGATGCAAGGAAATTCGAGATGTCCATGATGGGGCGGATGAGTTACTGGTCTACAAGTTATACAAAGTACGAAGGGATATTCATCTACTGTGCAAAGTACACTAGGAGTTCTTCGCTAAGTTTGGAGTTCAAAACCGTAAGGAAGCCAAAATTCCTATGATGATTTGGATTCAAGATGGATCGGATGAGGATGGTCGAAAAACAAACCGAAAAGAATATAGGGCTCTCATTGGATCTCTCTATACCGAACGCCAACAGACGGATATCACTTTTTGCAAAGAGGTGTATGTGCGATTTCGTGCAAATCCAATGCAAAGCCACCTAGAAGCACTAAGCGGATTCTTAAGTATCTGAAGGAACAATAAACCTTGGTTTATTTTACCCATCGATGATAATCTAGAACTTAGTGGGTATTCTCGATTTCGATTATGGAGGTTGCAAGATCGGTGAGAAAGTCAACCTCGGGAACATGTCGATTTTAGGAAGTAAACCGATCTCGTGGGTTTTCAAAAAGTTAGACATCGATTGCGACATCTACTCTTTGAAGCGGAATAATATGGGCCGCAGAAGTCATTGCTCCTAAACCGCCTGGCTTAGTCGTGGTGAGGATTATAACATTGTAGCTAAGAATGTACCTATATTACGTGATGACGATAATAGTCTTATTGCAATCACTCAAAATCTCGTTTCTACATACAAGATGCAAAGCATGTGGATGTCGACACCATTTTATAAGAGATCATGTTGAAAAGAAGAATATCGTAATGAAAAAGATTCATACCGATATACGTAAAAGTCGATATTCTAACCAAGCCACTACCGAGATCGATTCAGAGAATTATGCAATGAGTTAGGGCTTCGGATCTTGGAGAAAAACACCTAAAATGTTTGATGGATTGATCTCCGTAACCGGTGGTTAAGAGACTAACCAGAATCAGTTGAGTTTGGTATCTCAATCGATCGTAAGATCACCAAGGAACCGATATGTTAAGGTGATCGATGATTTACGGACTATCGATTAAAGAAACCGATCGATTAAAGGAACCGATCGATTAAAGGATTATCTCGATTAAATTAGTTTGGTTATTTCACACTTTGTAAGTCGATTGCCGATATTCAACAAGCAAGATTCACAAGATTAAAGCTTACATCGCATAAGAAAACAGGAAATTTACACAACAATGGAATAATAGAAATTTTCATTGATAAAGACCCGAAGGTCAGATTTACATTACAAGTTACAAGTACAAAAGGACCCGGAGGTCAGTACATAAACCCTAAACCCTAAACCTAACCCTGGAAATGGGGAGAGAGATTTTAAGATCGATATTCGATGCTCCCATTTTCCCCACTTAACAAGGCTTTTGAATAATCCTAAGGCCACCCTCGAGCTTCAGAGTTAGGAGGAGAGCGGCGTTGAAAGGATTTCTAAGCCAGAGCCCTTAGACCAAATCAATGGACTCTCCCAAACAGTTAAATGGGACACAAGTGCCAAGAAAGTGATACGAAGATCATATGGGCACATGTGTCACATGCAAAAATTGAGTTGATATACGAAGATCAGTTGTTGTCTGATCAAGACCGTATATCAAACTCATGTTTTATATCAGACTGAGTCTGTTGATACTAATTTCGTCATCTCGATAGACACACACAAGGTGCATACGGTTAGGAGAAGTGTCTTCTCGATTAACTATAATACAGATCCACCGCCTTTGGTGGTAGAAGCTTTGCAACAATTGTATGTGTAATCTTTGATGACGATTTAAAGCAAAGAATAAGGGACACACGGGGTTGATTTGAGAAGTCAAATCATTGAAAAAGGGTAAAGGTTTTTGCCGGAAGTTTCACCGGAAATAAGGGTTCATCAGAATGCATGATTTTACAAAGAAGATAAGTATGGTGAATGGGGTATGTTGTGTAAATCATTGGTCCAATTTATAGAGGCCAAGCAAGGGTGCTAATGCAAATTTGATTTCTCAAAAGCCTTTTAGAGAAATCTGCATCATAGCGACGGCGATGTAGGAAACACACGATCGATAATGGATAAATTTACGGTGATTTGACATTTAAGTATCCAGACTACTATTACACATGTCAAATCATTCCGACTTAGGGAATCGAGACTACTATTCAATTCTTCAAGAACTAAGTTTTGGCGGTAACACTTATCCCAAGAATTGGCTTGGTCTGAGTAGAATCAGATTAGGTCAAGTGAAATCTGATTAGATAAAAGAATGATCAGATGAGGAAGATCAGTTGAGTATGATACCTCAACAAATCAGATATATCAGTCAAGAAGAAATCAGAAATAACAGTTGAAGGGGGAACTTCAACTGACTGAGGAGGATCAGAAAAAGGAAAATCGCCTTAAAGTGAAGCGGATCGGTTGAAAAGGACGGTTGGGAAATTATAGGATTAAAAAACTAAGATCAACAAGTGGAATCAACGTCTACAAGTGGTATTGATCGACATAATATCACCAACCGGATACGCTTTTCTGTTTCCTTGTTTATTGCTTACTTATCTGATATTATCTGATAATATTTGCCTTACTGTACTCATTACTTTTGTGACGTATTTCCTGCAAAATATTTAATGCGGATGTGGGGTACATGTATTAGATTTCCCCCTTTTTGATGAAACCAAAACACTTTGAGAAACCAAACACGAGTTGATAAAAAAATAGAAAGCGATTAAGAGCATATAATCGGAAGACAATGAGACTTTGTCTTAGGATCGAAGAAAAATAAACTTTTCTCATTAATGAATGTTGATTACATGTTACATCGTAAAAGTTTGAAAATAATAATGGTGATCCCGAGTAGTCTCCGATTCTTCACTCTTTGGGCTTGTATCCTACCGCATCTCTCTTTGATCTTGAGGTACGTTGAAAATCGATAAAGTTTCCATTTGACATCATCACCTGCCGAGGATCGATTATTTGCGTTACATGCGGGATGTCAAAATAAAATCTTTGAAATGTCGATCATTAAATGAGCCATCCCTTTTCTTTCGAAAGTACTCCAAACAGATCATACTCTTGGCGAGTTATTTTTACATTGATCACTTGGCCTCATTTTCCGGATACTTGTAAAATCCGGGTATTTATTTTGTAAACGGTTGAGGAATTCTTCATCGAGATTCTTCTTGTGGGACAAGATTAAGAACAAAGGCATCCGAAGCCATTCACTCTGATCTTATTCCATTCCTCAAATTTCTTAGCAGCGCATAGTTTTTGGGATGATCTCATCAACTCTTGGCAAATTTTATGTTCAATGCGGATTTTCAAATTCTTCCTTTCTTCACTCTCGTCCGAATTTCTTGTTGGATTTTACGCCTCTGCCATTTTATCCGCCCTTCTTTCTTATTGGCTTTTCGGGCTTCTTTACGCTTCTCTGCTCTTTGGACATCTTTTTCACCAAAAGATCTTATCTGTCAGATGTCGGTCTGGGTTTTTTTTCTTGTGACTCTCTCGGTCGAGTTTGTGATGTCCTCAGACTGTTGTGTCGATTGGTTTCTCATTCGATCCTTCCCCTTTTTGGTTTGATCAAAAAAAGTAGTGAGGTGGGAGGTCGAGAGAACCAAAGTTGATCGCGATCGCCTTGTTGAGATCTGCAATGAATCTTTCAAGTTTGAGCGTTAGCTCTTGAATCTTCGATATCGATTCGATCTTGACAGATTCCATGGCGATAGAGAGTGTTTTAATCGGTTTATCAAGTTTCTCTTCTGTCAATTCTAGCTTGTCGATGAGCATCGAAAAAAAAAACTTGTTGTTGTTCCACTGGTCGATTTTGGCATCAACGGTCTTTTATCGATTCGGTGATGCAATGGACACGATTTGGGAGAACCGATCTTTTATTGCCCAATGGGAAATAGCCATTTCCCTTTCATCTTTTATTTCCTTGATGGCAATCTTCCTTTGATATTATCGGTCCCTCAACTTCTTCTCCGGGAGATCTTTGAGACAAGATTTGATCTCACCGAAGTTGATCAATAGTGACGTGTGATGTTGGAATGTTGAGTGTCACTTGATCGGTTCGATTGTTTGTGCCTCCAAAGTGGTTGGTCATGAGCTGCGGCAAAGACTCCACTATCATCCAGCGACTCAGTATCCTTCATGATGGCATCGCTTGAGAGCCTTGTCGCGATTTCGATTCTTCGTGTTAAGCAACCCTAGGCTTCCGTGGATCGAGCTTTGTGATTTAGAAGATATCGGCAAATTTGGTGATCCCACTTTTTAGCGATTTCCTAAATGTCAAAATCGAAGTCTGCAAACTCATCCATACCGCCCATCTGTTCAATAATTATTATAAAGTCTCGAGAAGCTTTTTAATCGAAGATCTCTCCGGTGAGGATCTCCAAAACTTCCTCTCTTATGGCGGGTTGGGCGACGATTAGCGGGTACAACTCATCAATTTCTCTTTCGATTAGCATTTCGATCAATTTCCCGATTATGATCTTTGTTGTTCGGACTCGAGGAATTATGCGTCGGTCGGTTGATGAGATGTGGAAGGTTCTGGTTGTGCTTGAGTAAAGCGGAAGTTAGGCGTCGGTTCGACTTGCGAGAGGATTCTTTGTGGAAACAGTCTTCGGGTTCCACATCGAAGTTTTTTTTCCGGGTTCATGCGAATCGATGATTCGTTGAGCGGTGGAGGAATAGGAGAACATGCTCAAATTTTGTTAGTCCGAGTGGTGATTCACCAGGCCGGAGTGAGGCGAGATCGTTAGAACATCTTCCTTTAATGATCCGCGAGCTCACCTTGAGGAGGTTCCTTTACTGTCGATGCTTCACAGTTTTTTTGTGGTGCAACAGACCTGCTCAAGCTCCTTCTTCATCGACTCATCCTCTAGCATCGAGTCATGGGGCTTGCTTCGCCTTCTTCTCTTCTTCTCGGGCTTCACGGTTTTTTTTCTTTTCTTCTTGGGGGCCTTCACCAGCTTTGAGCCGATCCCTGATCAAGACAGTGCGAAGAAGTTGCCTTCTTGCCTTTCCCTTTCTTTTTGACTTTGGGGGGGTTGGCGCGTATATCATCGTCTGGTACTAAAAGATGACCGAAGTGGGCGTGGAGAAAAGCCTTATAGGACTTCAGGTCCATTTCGTTCCCATTTGGCCGTTGGCATTTATCTGAATATAATCGCAACCTTGTTGAGATTGTTGATCTTCTTCGAAAATACCGCCTCCATTCATCAACTCCAAATTTCTCATGTTCTTGGAGCGAGAATGGCCTTGAAACCCATGCCAATTGATGTTCTTGGCTTCATCAATTATTCTGACCCATCTTTGTCTGCAGTTTGACGGATGTAATGATATGAAATTTGAATGCATACCCATAATTGTTTTTGACAATATGTCAAACAACAATAGGTATTTCCTCTTGAGCATTGACCGACAAAACCGAAGTATGATGTTTATCGGCCTCTACGAAAAACTCTTTCGATCATTTCATCTTCGTTCTCCTCGTAATGAAGCGGCGAGATCAAATCCTTTTGGTAGTGAACAGACGGGTTATATCATCATTCGTCGGTCCGATTTCTTCACGGTGATCGCCGAAAGTAGTTAAATCTCACCGGAGCATCCAGATCCACTCTTAAATTCTTAGGAATTCTAGTGCTTCATCTTTGATTCTTGGATTCGAGTTGGCGGTAAAAAATTTCTCAAAGGCCGCTTTTGAAGAATTTGCTCGACCTCCATGGATTAGGATCCCGAAAGTGATATTGAACTGTATGAACTTATCATCCACAATCTTTGTTGCGATTCAGTATAGTTGCACATTATTTTTCCCATACCGTGAGTGATCATCTCTGAGATAAGATAGATTAGGTTAAAAATGTTGTGCATTAATACAAAGAATATCATATATGCGAAACCAAGAAGCAAACAAAGCATAACACGTAATAAAAGCATTTAAGATCAAAGAATACATCAAATAAACATAAATTACCGATTGATTCGCAAAAAAATGATTTTGAAACTTAGGAAAACCCTTTGAATGAGAGAAGTAATCGAGTTTTCAGAGAATAAATTGCAAGTTTGTGAAATGGAAAACTCGGTATGGTTTTTGATGAACTTTATAAAGACGAGGAGGAAAAGAAGACACGATTTGGAAGATCAACCGTTTGAAAATATTAAACGCTCCAGATTAAGCGGTTTTGATTGTAGGGTAGGAAAAAGCACGCATTTAAAAACCTTTTGGATTTAAAAGCACGTTTAATAGCTAGTTAATACATGTTCCCTAATTCGCATTAAATGATTTGTAGAGAATACGTCACAAGGATAATGGGTACAATAAAGGCAAATAATATCGATAAGATCCGATAAATAAGCAAAGAACAAGAGAAAAGAAAAAGATCTGGTTGGTCGATATCGTAATCACCAATACCACTTGTCCATGTTGATTTCACTTGTTGATCTTAGTAGTCGCCTAAGCCTTTAAAATTTCCTAACCGATCCTTTTTAGCCGATCTTCTTCACTCAGATCCGACCTGTTGAAGTTTCAAGCTCTCGGTGATCTTTCCATGAATATGTCCGATTTCCTTCCGATCCTCTTTGATCGGTTGAAGTTCCCCTTCAACCGATATTTCATTTTCCCATAGACCGATGTATCCGATTTGTTGGAGTTTTAAGCTCACCGATCTTCCTCATCCGATCTTTTTTCATATCGATTTTGGTTGACCTAATCTGATTCTTCTCAAGTCAATCCATTCTTGGAATAAGTGTTACCGCTAAAACTTAGTCTAGAATAGTAGACTCTATTCCTAAGTTGGTGCGATTTGACATGCGTAATTATCGTCTGAATCTTCGATATGTCAATCCGTAGTAAATTTATCCAATTATCACAAGCGTGATTCCTACATCGCTGTCTTTTGGTGCGATTTCTCTAAAAGGTTTTGAGAACTCGATTTGCATTTGCACCCCTTGCTTGGCCTCTATAAATTGGACCAATTGTTTTACACAACATACCCATTCACCATACTTATCTTCTTTGTAGAATCATGTATCCTGGTGAACCCTTATTTCCAGGTTAAACTTCCCAAAAACACCTTTACCCCTTTTTCAATGATTAAAACTTCTCAAATCAACCCTCAAGGCGTCCCTTATTCTTTGTTCTCGTTATCATCAAAGATTTCACATCTGATTGTTGCAAAGCTTCTACCACCACTTGGCGGCGAACTCTTTGTAACCGAGAAGACACTTCTCCTAACCGTAGATGCACCTTGTGTGTCTATCGTTATGTTGAACGAGCATCAACAGACTTAGTCTCGAATGAACGAGTTTGATATATCGGTCTTGATCGACAACAATGGTGATCTTCCTATATCAACTCACCATTTAACAATTTGGAGAGCCCATCGACTCTTTCTTAGGGCTCTGGCTTAAAAATCCTATCAAGGCCGCTCTCGCTCCATTTTTCTTGATCTTCAGCTTCTGCGAGCGCCTTGAAATTTTTTTTTAAAGCCTCTCTCACCCCTTGTTAAGTGGAAGAAAATGAGAGCATCAGATTTAAAATCTCTCTCTCTCCCTGCTCCACTTGGGTTAGGATGAGGGTTTAGGGTTATAGGTTTAGGGTTTTTTGGTTATCACTTATGTATTGACCTCCGGGTCCTTTGTACTTGTATCTTGTAATGTAACCTGACCTTCGGGTCTTTATCAATGAAAATTTCTATTATTCCATTGTTGTGTAAAATTCATGTATCCTTATGCGATTTCAAGCTTTAATCTTGTGAATACTACTTGTGAATCTTGCTTGTTGAATATCAGCTTAATCGACTTACAAAGATGTAAAATAACCCAACTGGTTTAATCAGATATTCATTTTAAATTGAGCGTTTCCTTTAATCTGATAAACCTTAAATCGATCGATTCCTTTAACTTCGATAATCTTCAGAATCGATCGATTTCTCGCATCGGTTCCTTGATCGATCTTCCGATCGATTGAGATACCAAACTCAATCGATTTCTTTCAACTTCCGTTAGTCTCTTAACCACCGGGTTCTGGAGATCATTCCATCAAACATTTTAGGTGCATTTTCTCCAAGATCCAGAAGCCCTAGCTCATTGCATAATTCTCTCAAATCGATCTCACTAGTGGCTTGGTTAGAATATCGACTTTTCAGTATATCAAGATGAATCTTTTCCATTCGATATTCTTTTTTCAACATGATCTCTTATAAAATGATGTCCGACATCCACATGCTTGCATCTTGTAGATGAGAACGGGATTACGAGTGATTGTAATAAAGACTATTATTCTTGTCCACGAAAAAATAGGTACATTGTTAGCTTCAATGTTATAATCCTCACCGCCGACTAAGCCGAGCAGCTTGGGAGCAAATTTTTTCCTGACCATATATTCGCCTTCAAGTAGATGTCGCGAATCGATGTCCGCTTTTTGAAAACCACGAGATCGGCTTTTTCTTCCTAAGAACTCGACAAGTTCCCGAGGTGGATTTTTCGTCAATCTTGCAACCTCCATAATCGTAATCGAATACCCACTAAGCTCTAGATTATCATCGATGGGTAAAATAAACCAAGATTTACCGAGTCCCTTCAGATACTTAAGAATCCGCTTAGCCGCTTCTAGGTGGCTTATCATCGATTTGCTCAAATCGCACATACACTCATCGCGAAGGTTATATCGGGTCTGGCCGGTCGGTATAGTAGAGATCCAATGAGAGCCCTATATTCCTTTCCGATTTGTTTTCGACCATCCCATACGGATCCATCTTGAATCCAAATCATCATAGGAATTTTGGCTTCCTTACAATTTTGAACTCCAAACTTAGCAAATAAATTCCTAGTGTACTTTGCTTGGCGAGATGAATATCCCTTCAGACTTTGCTTTACTTGAAGACCCCAGAAAGTAATTCATCTGACCCATCATGGACATCTCGAACTTCCCTTGCATCAGTTTGCTGAATCTTTCACATAGACTCTTGTTAGGGGATCCGAAGATGATGTCGTCCACGTAGATCTGAACCATCAGAATATCTTCTCCATCTTCTATTACGAATAAGGTTCGTCCCATTCGCCTTTAGTGAACCCACCGTCGATCAAGAATCGGAGAGAGTGTATCATACCAAGCTCGGCGAGCATGTTTGTGCCATAAAGAGCTTTTTCTTAAACGGTACACTTGGTTGCCCTTTTCAAAGCACGGAGGTTGTTCGACATAGAGATTTCCTCTGCTAGTACCCGTTTAAGAAAGCACTCTTTACGTCCATCCGATACACAAATGAACCCTCTCTGGGAAAGATATGCGAAAACACCGAATGGCTTTTAAGCGATCGGGGTGCAAAGGTCTCATCATAATCAATTCTTTCGATTGGAATACCCCTTAGCAACAAGTCTTGCCTTATTTCTGGTGATGACGTTTTTCTCATCTCTCTTGTTCTTGAATACCCACTTCGTGCCAATAACGTCTTGATGACTTGGTCTGTCTACCAGTTTCCAAACTTGATTTCTCTCGAACTGTTCCAGCTCTTCCTGCATGGCTAGAATCCAGCTTGCGTCTTGTAGAGCCTCCTCTATTGTTGTTGGTTCCTTCATAGACAGATATCAAAGAATACATGGCACTTTCACCAATCTGATGTCTAGTTTTAACTTTATCGATGGGTCTCCGATTATCGATCGGTTGGATGACCGGTTATCCGTGTCCTTCGCTCGATTGGCGTCGGTTTGGAGAACATCGTCCGTTTCTGATAAAATTTCATTACTAGCGATTGGGAGTGGTGCTGAGTTATGATCCACTTGATAAGAACAAGTCTCAGCTGATGTTGGACTCATCATGTGCTGATGTCTGTTCGTGGGAACTTCAGATGTTCCCCCTGAACCGGATGGATTCGGCTTGATCTTATCTCGGTATGTCGCCTTCTTTTCATCTTCATTTTTAGTTACCTTAGGATCCGAATGATCGGTGAATCGCCTAGATCCGGAATGTATATTGTTAGTTTTCGATTCTTTTTCCTTGATCGTCGGTGATCCATTTTCCTCAACATCGTGTTCTTGTTGATCGTGTACATCTTGTTCTCATGCGATTTCTCTTGTTCGTAAGATGCTTCATCAAAGACTACATGGGGTGTTTCTTCCACAAGTAGGGTTAAATCCATTGTAAACCCCGAAAGCCTTTTGCTAGATGAGGAATATCCTAAGAATATACCCTCATCCGACTTGGGCCTCAAAAGTCTTCAACCGACTCTTCCCATTGTTGTGTATGAAACACTTACACTAAAAAACATGGAAGTAAAGAGACACGAGGTTTTTCGTCCTTCCACAGTTCATAGGGTGTTTTGTAGTGAGCCTTAGTCAAGACATCTGCCATTCGAGTATGGCATGCAGTGTTGATTGCTTACCCGTAAACGGCTTGGTATTGCATGTTCGCCTAACATCGCGGGCGAAAGCCTACTTTGAGAGTTCATTCCTCGTTCCTACTCCATTTTTGTTGTAGGCGTCCTTGCAATTTGATGTTTCACGTCAGATATTAAACTTAGAGCAAAAATCAAAAAGAATAAAAGAGTTCGTAAATTTCGTACCTTTATCGATCCGATTTTTACTACTGTTGACACCTCTTCTCATTTTGTAATCGTTTTAAAAGCGGCTCGGGTATCTTCGTTGTCGCCTCATTCTTCTTATGTAAGAATATAACCCGTAAACTTGGAATAGTCATCCACGATTACAGAGTGTATTTCGTCCGTTGAGATCGACCGTGTAATCGGGTCCAAATAGATCCATATGGAGCAAAACAAGAAGATTTCATGGATGCGGTCAGGAATTCCCTTGAATGAAGCTTTGACTGTTTTCCCTTCCGACATGCAAAGACATGTCCGATCCTTTGAAAATACTTCATTCGGAAGTCCTTCCACTAGAGACATCCTTGCTATCTTATTAAGAGTTTTAAAGTTCAAGATGGCTCATTCTTTTGTGCCAGAGCCAATGGCTACTTTTGGAACTCTTGACAATCAGCATGCATTTCTTGGGCAACTGTTCCAATCACCAGGTAGATCGTCCCTTTTCTTGAACCGCTTAGCAAAATCTGTTGAGTGGCTCGATTCTTGATAGTGCATTGATCAGTCGAGAACTCAACACTGAATCCATTGTCGCAGAATTGTGAAACCGATAATAGGTTGTGCTTCAGACCTTCGACATACGAGACTCCGCCATTTGTACATCATCATTCTCTAAGGTTCCAAATCCCCGTATAACCAAAGTTATCATCACCAAAAGAGTACACGCGGGCCTTTTCGTTTCTATGTAAGAGCCGAGGAGATGTTTGCTTCAATCATGTGCCTTGAGCATCCACTATCGATGTACCAGATAGTTACTTGCACACCTCCTTTGTTGGCGGACCACGCATAACTGCCAATCGATCAGTTTTAGGTACCCTTTTGGATTGGGTCCTGAGGGGTTAGGATTAGTTTTGGGAATCCATACAAACAGAGCACTTCTATTGTGATCAGTTAGATCAGAAGGCCTGATTTGTCTCCCATACCTATCAACATAATCATACGTCTCTTTATATGCTTTCTGTTTTGTATGATTATTAGTGTGAACCTTGGATGAATTAGAAGATTTGGGATTTATCTTTTTCGTTTGTCTTATTCTTATCCGAAGGTGGTTGGTCAAAGTGACCCTAGATTTCGATTATAGGGGTAGGTACGATCGCTACCATCAAAAGATTCATATCTTTTCTAAGATAGGTGGTTTTTTGCGGTTTACTCAAGCATGCTTATTAGGCGGTGACCTTGATTGGGTCTCGATTGTACTTCCCTTTTACAAAGTTGTCTTTTTTCGATTCCCGATCCGTTGATTAGGTTGAGGTTTCTTCAAGAATCGGTTCTTATGTTGATTCGTTTACCGATGCTTTTACGGTTGGGGTCCATTTACATTTTCCGTTACGGTTGCACCGCCTTTACCCGATCAATCGGTCCTTTTTCCTTATTAGATACATGTTTGGCTTTAGGTGTATCTTTGTCGAAAATTCGCCCGATTACACTTTTTTAGATGAATCGGTCGGGGCTTTTTTGAGGATGTGGAGGGGTTCTCATAACCAAGTCCCTTCTTATTAATCGTTGTTCGAAAATAGCGTTCATGTCTTGAGCGGTTTTAGATGATTTTGAAAAAAACCTCTATTTTCTTACGCAGATTATCCTCGGATGATTTTAGACTTTCATGCTTTTGGAACAAATTTCATCGAATTTTGCTTGTAGGATTTTGAAGTCATCGACTTTGTCATTTTGTTAATTGTCGGTGATCTTTGATCTGCTTTCCGATCGGCTTTTAACCGAGAATTTTAAATTCCTCGGTTTCCGAAAGGCGATTTAACCGATCTAAGTTCAGAGGCTTTCTTCGAGATCATTTTCTTTAGCAAGTCGATTATTTACGGTCCTCACTTATCATTTTCAACTTCCACTATAGCATAAGTGTCTCTTTTGATTGGAGAGATCCTCAGCAATTGCTCCGAGTAGAAATTGCAGGTCGATCTCGGCCCGGTGTCTTAATGATAGCAGTGTAAAGCGAATAAGAGGTTTGGAGGTTACCTCGATTGGTCCTCCTAGCCATCGTGCAGATCTCATCATTGTCCAAGAGAATATCGATCTTCATTTTCATAGAAGTCCTTGCAAAGATCATTGACAAAAGTCTTCTCAGAGGAGTATCCAGAGTCCTCGGAGGCGGATAGAATCGTCAATTCTGACGTATCGGAACCATGGCTCTTACGTCCCTATCGCGTTGCTCTCTTACATTCCTCTTTTCTTCCCTTTCTCTTGGCGTCGGATCCGGCGTCTGCGCTATAGTGACCTGGCTTCTCTCGGTTGAAGCACGCCTTGATCCATCGAACCTTTCCTTCGGGTGAATCACTCGTCTGTATGACCTATCGGTGACCTTCCCTTTCGATAGTAGTCTGAGCTTCTCGCATGTCGATTGATTATCTCTTCTTCCTCCTTCTCGACTATCTCTCTTCCTTTCATCTTGTGATCCTCCGATCATCGGATCACGGTTCTTTACGGAGATCTGTTATGCGATCTCCTATCTAAATCTCGGTATGTTGATAGTCCTTATAAAATCTTCGATACTTACCAAGTTGGACGTTTGACTTCTCAAGCTTCAGTAAAAAGTTGGAAGCGTCTGATACTGCTGACTCATTATATTCCCAATAGGTTCGTTTGGCCTTCGTTTCTTTGGTTGCCTTTAAAAGCAACTGATTTTGAAGTTGAGGCTTCTTTGGGCACCTCATCTTCATCAACTTCCTCTCTCAATCAAATCGAACTCGTGAGCTTTAAGGCTCAAGAACAAGCTACTTGGCTTCATTTTTTGAAATGTCTTGGCAATCCTTGATTCCGGGACCTTCATATCCCACTTCTTGGTGAGAGACCTTAGGATTTTTTGTAGTTGATATCTTTATCGGACATCTCTACCAAGTTCTCAAGCTTGTTTATAGACATTGTAATTCTTCCATAGAGTTCGTTGATGGTTTCGTTGGGCAAGATCTTGGTTTCTCGAACTTCACCGGTTAAAGATGAGCGGTGTCTTTTTATCCTGTTCATTTCCTCAAGATATTTTTTAGCGAGTATCCCACATTGCTTTCGCAGATTTGAGATACTTAATCGTTTCTTTTGGTGACCTTATCCATTGTTTTCATGATAATATGCCTTGCAATATATCTAGAGTATGCGATTTCCTTTCCTCGTGATCCATCAATTTCGGGCTTTTTTCGCACAAGACTCGCTGGTGCAAAGTTCTGGATCTCCTCCAACCTGCGGGGTTGTCGTAATAAATGATGATGGGTCCTCTTTTCGATGACTTCCATCATTCGCCCAATCGATCGAGCCTAGATGGTTGGACATATATATGGCCCAATCTGATACTCATCGATTGAGAACTTCACAGATCATGATACATTCCCGAGGTGTTATCCATGCCGAAAGTGATTTTGGAAAATGAATGAGTTTTAAAAAGGTTTTTCAAGATCGGTTCGGTTGAACACAAAGATTCTTCCTCAAGAATCGATGATACCTGAGTCGATGGTCCGTAGAACCAACCGCTTTCGATACCACTTTCAGAGGTCCTTAACGGGTTTAGTGAGGCGTAAGTCTAGAGGGAGGGTGAATAGACTTGAAAACTTTTGTGCAGATCAAAGGTGTGAGGCGCTTAGCCTTTGATCAGAGTCGAGTGAATCGGCCACGATAATCAACTTCTTGATCGCTGAAGCGGATCGATTCGTAAATTATCGGTTTAATCGATGTGTCGGAAGCTTAAGTTTTACAGTGTGAAAAACCGGTTTTGATAAATCGATTCCAAAGTTAGTCTTCTAATCGATGATGAAGTGAAATATGATCGGATCGAGAAGCTTGGTGCTACCGATCTCAACTTGGAATGTGTGCGCTTTTTAAAGGTTGTGTGCGATTGTGTTAGTTAATCAAAGCGAAGAGAGGCACACAAGATTTATAGTGGTTGGACCAACCACCCCTACGTCCACTCTTTCCTATCACAAAGGCACCGAAACTTAACCAACTGGACTTAGTTTTATGTGTTAGTCCAACACAAAGACACCAACTAGATGTTTAAAGAGTTCACACTCAACCGATCCCGAGAGATCGTAACTAGAAACCCTATCTGAATCTTGCTAAAAACAACTTAACCTAACTTGGGGGGTTTGGGTAAGATTGTTTGGTTCCAACTATGAAATCTTTTTTCACAGTATATGCAGCCTAACAACGGTAAATGAAAAGATTTCTATGCTAAGAACTTATGGGATGAACACTTAATAAATATAATCTTCTTGATCGTGTTCTTGTGCGGAAATCAAATTAGCTTTGAGCTTCTTGATTGTTGGCGTTCCGTTTTTTCACGATTCACTCTAAAGTGATGATCCCATATTTATAGACCTTGAAATCAAAGAGCCGTTGGAGAGCAATTTGAATTTCGTGCAATATTTGGTAGACTTGCAGTGCTTGATGTGACGAGCTTTCGTGAAGCGGCATGGCCAAAAGCGTGAATTTGTACTTTGTAGCCACATTATGAGAGGTAGCATCGAAATCTCGCAATTCTTGCGGGCTCGATCATACGTGTCTTGTTCTTATTGGATACCAGACTCACTTTTGAGTTGTTCTTCCAACTAAGCTTGACATTCTTCTTGTTAGGATCATAGGCGATGATTAGGTGAAACATCGATTTCACTGGTGAGCCGACCGATCGATCGAATCGATCGGTCTACCTAATGGAGTCTTTGGTCTTTGGTTGACTTAGCTTCAACTAGCAGGACACTTACCGATGTAGGTCTTCAGTGCGATCTTCTGGAAGTCATCTGATCTTCAAGTATTCTGAGTTTGAGCTTCATGACTTCAGCTGAGATATCTGTCTAGATCAGATCGATATGATCTTCTGTTCTTCTCTAGCATTCTGGCCTGTCGGATATCAGTTGTTCTTTGAGTCTTGGATCGACCTATACATATTGAGTTCCCTCAATATGTGACCTATCTATTACATCGCTTGTTCTATACAAGAATTATCAATTTGGTCTCCTATAGCCGGGTAATATAAACATCGATCGCCTACTTGGTCTGTTGGTCCTATTACATGTGTTTTTGGAACTTTCATCAAAACTATAAATTTCCCAACAATTGCCACAAAATGTGCTTTTAAATCCAAAAGGCAACCGTACGTGTTTTTCCTGACCACACGATCAAAACCGCTCAATCTGGATCGTTTAACCTTTCAAACGTTTGATCTTCCAATCTCGTTTTTCCCTCCTCTTCCTTATAAGTTTCATCAAAACCCTACCAGAGTTTTCTTATTCTCAAAATTCTTGCGATTTATTCTCTGAAAACTCAAAATTACTTTTCTGCGATTCAAGTGTTTTTCTTGCGATTCAAACTTATCTTTCCGAAAAACAGAATCTGGTAATTTCTGGTTATTTGATGATTTTCTTTTCAAAAATCCATTGCTCATATAGATTATGTCTATATATGTTATCCTGTGATATGCCTTATCTTTTCTTGATATCCGTATGTGTTTATCGATTACTAGGCCTGAGAATAGGTCTGATAATCAATATATGATATCTTTATGATTATGCACAATTTTAATCGAGTCTATCTTGTTGTAGATGGCCACTCACGGAATGGGAAAGATTATGTGCAACTATGCGGATCTAGCAACAAAAATTGTCGATGATAAATTTTATGCGGTTTTGGTACTACGCGGGATCCGAATCCACGGGAGTTGAACAAATTTCAAGAAAGGAGGTCTTGAAAATTATGTCTGTCGCCACCGCAATCCGGTGATGCAATATGAAGCACTCAATTCTTAAGGAATTTGAAGGTGGATACGGACAATTCGAGAAGAACTGATTTCTTCGGATTAACGGAGAGGAGATCGATCCGAATGCCGACATATCTCGCCTGCTCAAATTTGCCAAAAGCGAAGAATCTCGCCCGCCACTACAGGAGAATGAAGATGAGCCGAAAAAACGAACTCTTCGGAGAGAGGCCGCAAACATCGGGCCCGCAGGATTTGTCGGACCTATGTTAAAAAGGAAAAATCGATCGTTGTTCGACATACCGTAAAAAAACGATCATGGGTATTTCGCTTCAAATTTGTATGCTCTAACATCCGTAAAAATGTACAAAGATGGCATTTGCGATAATCGACGGCCAAGAATATCAATTCGCATGGCTTCCTCGAAGGCCATTCTGCCCAAGAACATGAAAAATTTGGAGTTAATGAACGGAGGCAGGTCTATCCAAGAAGAGGATCACAATCTTGAATAAGGCCAAAGTTTATTCGAAAAGACAAACCGCCAAATGTCAAATGGGATCGTAATGGATCGAAGTCCTATAAGGCCTTCCTCACAACCACTTGACCATATATGGGCCACCGATGATGATATGCGGCCCACCCTCCGAAGGTGAAGAAAGGAAAGAACAAGGAGGCAGCCACGCCTACACCAGATGCTCCCTGTAAGAAAAAGAGAAATCGGGTGAAGGCTCAGACAAGAGGTCAAGAAGGCAAAACAGCCTCCATGACTTTGTTTTCGAAGACGAAGTCGATGAAGAGGAGTGCCAGAAAGCAACCTCGATGAGCCATGTAAATCAACCGAAAAATCGACAGCAGCTTCAAGTTGAGAGCTCGCCAGAACATTCGGAGGGAAGAGCCGAGACGAACGACTTCTTCCTCAATCTCGAAATGATTCGCCAATTCGAATTATGGCCGCTGAAAGCATATTTCTCCTTTTATTCCACTCCGCGAACAACTCCGTTACCATCGGTTCGCGAACGAAAAAGATCACTTTCTTTGTAGTCTGACGTAATTGTGCCGACAACCGAACCTCTGCAGGTTTAGCCAATCAGCCAACTTCCGCCTACTCAAGCACCACCAGAACTCTCTACATCTCATCAACCGGAATCTGGTCGATCCGAACAAATAATTCTCGAGTCCAGATCATCCAAGACCATCAACGGAAAATGGTCTAATGCAAATTGAACGAGATATTGATGCGATGTATCCAGAGTCGGGTAGCCCATCCTGTTATAAGAGAGGAATTTACGGAGATCCTCACTGGAAAGATCTTGGTTAAAGAGCTTCTCGATTTTATGATGATTATAGAACAGATGGGAGGTGTTGATGAATTCACGTGATTTTGATTTCGATATGAAGAAATCTTGCTCAGTAGGATCACCGGTGAGCCGATAATTCTTTGAATCAATCAAAGCTCGATCCACGCGAAGCCGGGCCGAACAACAAAGGTATCGGAGCTCACCAAGAAGCTCTGGCCGATGTTCCTATGAAGGATGTGGGGGAGCCGCTGATGATAGTGGAACTGTGCCGCGATTCTTCATGACCAACCACCGGAGGCGCAAAACAACCAAGGAGATCGGTGACGCAAAAACATTTCTACAACTCAAATCACCGCTGATCAACTTAAGGAGATCAGATCATGTTTCAAAGATCTCCTGAAAGAAGAAGTTGAGGGAGTGTTGGCTAATCAACTTAGCAACATAATAATCGATCGAGGCAGATTGGCCTCAAAGAAATAACAGATCAACGGAATCGCTATTTCCCAGATTGAGGCAATCAAAGATCGCCTTTCTCAAACCGCGTGACCAACCCGATCTTTGAGTTTAAAAAGTCGCTTGATGACAAGCTAATTCAGATTGATCAACAACAAGTTTTTTTTCGATGCTCATCGAAAAAGCTAGAATCGATCAAGAGAAACTTGACAAACTAATTCTTACCCTCTCTCTCGCCTTTGGAATCTATCAAGATGGAGCTGATCTCGAAGGTTCAAAGTCTAACTGCTCAAGCTCAAGGTTTATCTGTTGCAGATCTCAACAAGGCGATATCAGTCAGCTTTGGATCTCTGACTTCCCACCTCAAAGCTCTTTTTGATCAAACCAAAAGGGGGAAGGATGATTGAGAAACCAACCGACACTATCGTAACAATGAAGACCCGATTTGACGCTTGAATCCTATGGACAAAGACTAGACCATCCGGATCTCTTTGCTAACGAAATTTCGAAAAAAGATGGAAAAGTCAAAGGCAAGAAAGTTAGGCTAGCTGGTGCTTTGGGACATCACAACTCGTACCGATCACCTTCGACTAAGATAGCCACAAGAAGAGTACAATTCAGCCAAATTCAAAGCCGATATGAATCGGGCCGAGAACCTGGCCCACAGAGCAGATTCTTTCAAGAAGCCCGAATAAGTGAAGAAGAAAGAAGGACAGAAAAATTGGCAGAGGCAGAAGATCTGAAGAAGAAATACAGATCGAGGGCGAAGAAAGGAAAAGTTGGAAAATCTGGACCAGAACCTCAGCTGCCAGCAAGAATTGATGAGATCATTCCAAAAACTGTTGCACATGCTAAGAGGTTTGAGGAATGGAATAAGATTAGAAGTGAATGGCTTCTAGATGCTTTTGTTCTAGATCTTGATCCACACGAAGAATCTCCAGATGCAGAATTCCTCAACTGGTTGGAAAACAAATATCCAGATTTTCTGAAGTATCTGGAAAATGAGGCCAAAATAATCAATGTAAAAATATCTCGCCAAGAGTATGAAGTGTTGGATTACTCGAAGAAGGCAGACGGCTCATTTGACAGACTGGCATTTCAGAGGTTCTATTTTGACATCCTGAGCAAAGCGCGCATAACTGATCCTCAGCAGATCAATGATGTCAAATGGAAACTTTACCAGATTTTCAACATCCCTCAAGATCAAAGAGAAATGCCAGAAGGATACAAGCCTAAAGAGTGAAGAATCAGAAGACCTCTCAGGATCAGCTGTATTAATTTCAAATTTTTCTGATGTAATATGTAATCAACAAATCTAATGAAAGAAAAGTTTATTTTTCTGATCCTAAGACAAAATCTCATTGTCTTCTGATTATGTGCTCTTTACTGTTCTATATTTATCAACTGTGATTGGTTTCTCAAAGTGTTTTGGTTTCATCAAAAAGGGGGAAATTGTTGGGAAATTTAGAGTTTTGATGAAAGTTCTAAAACACATGTAATAGGACCAGTCAAACCTGTTAGCTGACTAATGTTTTTATTATCGTTTATAGAATATCAGTTGATAATTATTCTATAGAACAACTGATGTAGAAGATAGGTAACATATTGAGGGGGAACCTCAATATGTATAGGTCAGATCTGAAGATATGAAGAACAGTTGATATCCGACAGGCCAGAAGGCAAGAGAAGGACAGAAGATCAGATTGATCTGATCAAGTCAGATATCTCAGCTGAAGTCATGAAGCTCAAATTCAGAATACTTGAAGATCAGATGACTTCCGGTAAGATCGCACGGAAGACCTACATCACCGAGTCTCGCTAGTTGAAGTTAAGACAATTGGCACCGGAAGACTCTATCAGTAGATCGATCACCAGGATCGATCAAAGTCATTCACCAGTGAAAACTGATGTTTCACCTAATCATACGATGATGATCTGAACAAGAAGAATGTCAACCTTAGTTAGTAGAACAACACTGAAAAGTGCTTCTGTTAAACCAATAAGAACAAGACACGATGATCGGAGCCAAGCAATTACGGATTTGGTGTCTTTCTCTACTTGGCTATAAAAAATACTATTCACGCCGCCATTCCGTTCTGAAACACGCCACATCAATCTCGCAAGTCTACCAAATATAGCCGAAATTGAATTGCTCTCCAACGACTCTTTGATTTCGAGGTCTATAAATATGGGATTACACTTCGAGTGAAGACACTAAACTATCAAGAAGCTCAAGCTTATAATCGATTTCCGCATCGAAGAACACGAACTTGAAGATTATTTTCTAAGTGTTCAACCCATAAGTTCTTAAGCACGTAAATCTTTTCATCTAACCGAAAGCTACTTAAAAAACTAGAAAAGATTTCAAAGTTGGAACCAAAACAATCTTACCCAAACCCAAAGTTAGGTTAAGTTGTTTAGCAAGATTTCAGACTAGGGTTTCTAGTTCTGATTTCTGGGATCGGTTGAGTGAGAACTCTTTAAATATCTGTTGGTGTACTGTGTTGGACTAACACAAAAATCTAAGTCCAGTTGGTTTAGTTGGTGCCCCCTTGTGATAGGGAAGAGTGGGATTTAGGACCTGGTTTGTCCGAACCACTATAAATCTTGTGTGCCTTTACCGCTTTGATTAAGCTGTTTTACCACAATCGCACAATTTTTAAAGCTGCATACATATTCTAAGTTAAGATCAGTTAGCACCAAGCTTCTGATCTGATCAAGTTTGACACTTTAGTCAACTGGTTAAAAGACTGACTTTGGAATCTAATTTATTAAAACTGGTTTTTCACACGGGTAAAACTTAGCTTCCGCACAATCGATTAAACCCGATAGATACCGAATCGATCGCCTTCTTCGCGATTAGTAAGTTAGATATCGATCCAAATCGATTCACTTGCACTCTGATCGACTAATCGCTTTACACCGATCCCAAGAAAAGTTTTTTTAAGTCTATTCACCCCTCCCCTCTAGACTTCTGCTCTCACAAAACCCGTTCTGGACCTACACTAGCCAATCAGAGTAAAAAAAATTACACAAGGTTGAAAACTTCACGGAACACCAACTCCAAAATCTACCATTTATTTCGTCTATACATTTCTCCACTTCAAAGCACTTCTCATCAAAGATAAGTTTATTACGTCCTCTCCAAATTATCCAAACAACACAAATTCATAAACTAATTGCAAGCATATTACCTTTCTTGCCAAGAAGCAATCCGGAGTGAGCCAAGAAATGGTTTGAAATCTGATTATGACCAACATTCGCCACTCCCAGCCAATTATAGCATGCATTCCAAATAATGTTTGACACATTGCACTCCACGAAGAGGTGAGCAGCAGTTTCTGGAAGTTGATTGCAAAGAGGACACTCAACACTTTCATTTTGAGGTAATATATTTCTCTTCGCCAAGTTCATTCTTGTAGATGGACGATCTTGTAGTAATCTCCAAGCCATTGCCGATGATTTGTTGGGCGGGATTTTACTCCAAATTCAATGAAGAGGGAACGAGCATCCACATTAGATTGAGCAGGGGCCTCGTGATTGCTAACGATGTCGTACGCCTTCTTTGTCTTGAAAGTATGATCTGGAGAAGCTTTTCAAATCCACGAGTCCTTCGAATTTTCCTTTGGCTGCAACCTGTTAATCATAGACATAAGTTCATTAATAATCGGTAACTCTCGATCAAATAGCACCCTATTTCATCTAAGATCCCACTCCCTAGACCCGTTCACCCATATTCCCATCTCACTTATATATATTCGTCTCCCTCAATGCACTCAAATGATATAACCTAGAAAACCTACCCCTGAGAGTTTCGACATTAGCCCACATATTCTCCCAAAAACTAGTACCCTATCCATTTCCTGGTAATTGCTTGCATGATCAATACATATCAAATCTGGAATCACTTCAAAGATAATCAAATTTGTCAAAACATCAAAAATAACAAATCCAAAACAACACCAATAACAATAAAACAACAAATAAAATTGAGGAAAAAGCCATCAGGACTTAAAAAAATGGAGTGAAGGTTAGGAAAGTCGCGCTAGGAGAAATTTTTTTCGGGGACGAGCAACCAATGCAAAAAAAAAAAAAACTCACAACACAACAACGCAAAAAAAAAAAAGAAAAAAAAACACACAATGCGGAGATTGAACGAAAAAACACGACACTGAAGAATAAAAAAAAAATATTAGAGGTTTTGTATTTATAAATCTCTCACAAACTCTTGGATGGAATAAAATGAAATACATGTGTATTATTTTTTTGGATAAACTAACTTATTGTTTAATCTTTATTATTGCGAGATTCATAAATTGATGTACAATGAGTCTAATCTTTATAAAAAAAATGTGTAATGATCATTAATATTTTTATTTTTACTGTAACAGTTGATGTCACACACAATTAATTCAAGGACCAAACCAAATGAGGCAACTCCATAAAATGTGAGAATAAGATACCTTTTTTAATAATTCGGTATTCGATTCAGGATCGACTAATTCGGTGAACCAAAAAAAAAAACACTTTTGATGGGGGAAAAATGAAAAACTACCCCCAATCATACTGTTGGTTGATGTAAATCGAGAGATATATCACCAAGCGACAGACACTTGAGAAAAATAGCCAACAAGATTAAACTCCCTGAAGAAACTATCTTACCCCATCATTGGAGTGGAGTTGCTCTCAGTAAGAATCAAACCTAGAATTTGGGCGTGAGTCAAATGCTCTGATATCATGAAAAAAGTTTATTTCATCTAAAAGTCCGAACTTGTAGAAATATGCGGAATTAATTAATTTTTCCTAACACTCCCCCTCACCCGTGGCTTAATTCTCTTAATCCATTATTGAGAGGAGACTCATCGTAAGTGAACAATTTAATAGTATGAGTCAAGTTGTTTTCAGTGGGAATCGAACTCACGACGTGGGCGTGAGCCTAAACACTCTAATACCATAAAAAAAGAAAAAATATATCACCTAAAAATCCGAACTTATTTATATAGAGATGTGCAATTAATTCGTTTATATAATTTCCCCAACACTCCCAATACAAACTTCTTCAAGTTTTCAGTGAAAATTTGTCCCACTTTGCTTTACCGACTTGAATGTGCCTGAGGCTAGGAAAACAAGATATTTGTACTTTTTGATAATTAGGTATCTAATTTAAGGACCGATTAATATGTGGGACTAGAATCAATTGTCCACTAATGGAGCTTCACTTCAAGTCATAGCTAAGTTTTGTATGGACGGACTCATCTCATAATTGATCGTACTTTAAAATATTCGAACTTGAGATCTAGAGAGGAGCACACTCCTAAGTTTCAAGACCTATACCATTAGGCCAACCTTTGGGATTTAACAAGATACTTTGTAGCAAAAGGCGATGCCCTCGCCCCCAGGGCCCCCACCTCCCGGCCCGACAGGAATGGTGGAGGTGGTAAATCATGGTGACTCAGCGACCCATTAGGTGGGAGGACCAGTGTCTGGTGCCCACAAGGAGCTATCCCCCACATTGGAGGAATAAAACTCCCACACTGCGGCTGCCAGGACTCGATCATGCGTCCTTGTAGCAATCTGCCACCCAGGAACCAACTGAGCTACGCTCATGCGGGCTTTAACAAGATACTTGTACTTATGAATGGGAGATACAATATAAAGAGGAAAAGAAATAAAAACAAATAAGAAGATGGGTTCCTCAATTTTCTCATGATTGGAATTCGAAGGAATAAAGGGAGGAGGTGATGATGAGTTGATGATAATTGTGTTTAAATTTAGAGTGAGTTCCAACGGGAGAGGGAGCTTGGACGATTTTAAAAAAAAAAAGAATTAATTAAAATGTTAAATGAAATAAGCTCATGTTTTTCAAATCACGATAGAATGATCCATCCAAACAATTGTCAATAAAATTTGTTAAGCCACACTTCTAGAAGACGATTTTACTTTGAGACGGAGTATAATTTGGACATTATATTTTAATACTTTGAAATGAGTGGATATTGATTTGAGTTAGTCTGTGTCCTGTCTCATGTATGAGACAATCTTATATATATATAGTTTGTGTCCTTGCATTTAAATATGAAGCAAGTATTTTGGCCCAGTTTGTAAAGAAGCAAGTTGATAGTAAAATTAATCATGAATTAAGCAACTATAATAAGACAATTAGACCTAAATTTATATCACAAACCAATAGAATTGTCGTATCATGTCAAGTGTTTTAGGTTTTTTGTCCATTTTTGTACAATGACAACTGGAACAATCTGCCAAAAATGTATTCAGATTAGGTACAGGGGGTTTCCATGCAAATCGCAGAATATATTATATATAGTTGTGTTACGTGTAACAATAATTTAATACTTAAATTATGATAATTTTTTTGTAAATGACGGTGCATAATTAGACATGTTGTGATATGGATCCACTTTAAACAATGTTTACCAGTTGCTCATTTATCTGTACAAGGTACTTTTTAATTAATTCACGAATCTTGAATGTAAGACGATTATATATGTAAAAGACTTAATAATAAATTCCAATTTGTACTATCGTGCTTTTTACAAATTATAAGTTGTACTATTTTTTAAAATATAATGTAATATGTACTAGTAAAAATTGACTAATTTTAATTTCGACTCACTTTTTTTAATTGAATTTCTTTAATTTGATATTTGCTAAAATATTTTTTTGTCTTGTGCTATGTATAATATATCATTTGTAGGTTATATCTAGTTGAAAAGTTTAACAAAAAAGTGAATCGAAGTTGAAATTTGTTAATTTTTATCAATACATATTTGCATTTTGTTTTAACAAATAGTACAAGTTGTAATTTGTAAAAAAGACAATAGTACCGACTGCTATTTGTTATTAATCCCATGCAGAATGCTACATCTTAAAAAAAAACATTTATATAAATGTAATAAACAATCAATTTAGTGAGTAGCTTTCTTTCGATTAGACGTATAATCAAGTTATGGGTTCACTTAATTTTTTTGCTTAAAGATTCATCCTTGTTCGCAAACTCGACAACGAATCCATACCTCTTTTTTGTTTTCTACTCCTACAAGATGTTGAAGTATTTTCTTACATGCTCTTAATTGCAAATGTTAATATTATAATAATAATAAAAAAATTATTAAAAAAAATTACTCGGTACTCTGTTTAAAAATCGAATAATGTAGGAGATCATAACTTACTGTTCACTAACGATGCCCCATTTAAAGGGCTATCGATTGACACATTGCAGAAATTGATTGTATTTTAGTGAGTTTTTTATCGAATTGAAGACTTACACATGACCACTTCTAAGTTACAAGTCTATACCACCAATCCCGGATAAAAAGAATTTGTCTCATCTAGAAATCCGAACTTGCAGAGAAATGTAGAATTAATTCATTTATTTAATTTTTCTAATATCATAGTTAATTATTAACTTTAATTACTCAACTAAATTTAATATAGCTAAATATTCCATGAACATGGAATTCAACTTTTTTTTTCCCAAAATTAATTAAGCTCACACAATTGGTAAAAATCGATCTAAAAGTCTTAAACTCACTCCATGAATTTAAGTAGGGGTCACAATTTCGAACACGACACGATAGCATGTCACGAAAACGATATGAAAATTGTAAGGTAGTGTTTAGCATTATATTATTGTGTTAGTGTCATTGTCGTATAAACATGATAAGGATACAAAATTTTCGTGTCGTGTCGTATCGCGTCTGTGTTAACCCAATAAATTTGTTTTTTTTTTTTTTTTAATTGTACATATGACTTGATATATTATAATTGATTAGAAATTTTGTACTTTTTAATTATCGTGTTAATATGTACTATCGTGTCATATCGTATCATGTCAAAATTTTAATATAAATGTTATATTAAAATTAATTTATTTATTTTTATCGTGTTGTGTCGTGTCGATACAAATTTTTTTTATGTTCGTGTAGTGTCAGCACAACTTCTTAGATAAGTTATTAAAGCTTTTAGATAATAGAACTTATAAATTGTTACAACATTTTTAGATATTCGAGGACAAATTCTTGATAATTTGCCGGAGATATTTTTAAAATTTAAATTTTTTAAAAAGACTATTAGTATATTTTAATTTTTGTTGTCGGACAGGAAAGGACTGTAAGGACGTTACATAGTAACATTTAAATTATATTTTAAAAATTACTCTAACTATCGACCAATCACATGAATAGATAAGGACTAAACCTGAAATTAAATCCATCTGACAAGATTAAGGAACATTTTTTTTTTCGACCAAACAAGATTAAGGAACATGAAACTCTACTTTCCGACATTCCTGAATAAAAGTGGTGAAATATTTATGGAACTCATAAATGGTCTGTTTAGGTTTTGGTTTAAATCATTTTGAGAAAGCATCTTCAAAAAAAAATAAAAAAAAATCTTAATTTTACATATATATATGCATTATATTATGATGATGAAAATTTAATGCTGTTATTATCGTGATGGAGAACGATATATTATTATTATCAAAAAAAGAAGTCACATATGATATATAAAACGTGGATAATCATATTGTCATATAGAAAATTTTGATATTTTGGCAGTACTTAATTTTGAGACCTATAATTGTGATGCCTTAGCTGTTATAGTGTGACATATATATAAACTTGTATGGAATTTCATGTATAATGACGCAATGAACATATTGTTCAACTAGTTAAGTTATTTATTAATTTATATCATTAGAATTGCCAATATGCCATCAATCATTATTAAAAAGAGTAGGTCATTAGTATGTATTATACTAAGTACTACCAAGTACCAAACTGTTTTTAGCATAGCTAGCTTTTCATTAAATTGGACTTTTATTAGTCAAATTAATACTCCATTTGTCCTAAAATAATATGCATATTTTTTTATTCGGTCCGTTCCTAATACTAAAAAAATACTCCATAATATTCATCCTCACAATACATAATATTACATAAAATATTATTACTTTTGATCTCACACATACACATAATTCAACTCATTTTTTTATTTTATATTAAAAATTGATAAAATTATTCCTTTAAATTCTACTAATTATTACATTTTTTTAATTTTTGTGTCCATTTTGGTGTGCATATTATCATTGAACGGAGGGACTAGTTTTTTTTATTAAAAAATAAATTACAATGTAGTCATATTGTTTGGGGTCAGTAGTCAGTGCACCAAACACACAATTTTAGATAGCAGCATAAATTCTTATTTGTAAAACATCATTACAACATTTGGAGAGGCAATGACAAAACATATTGAGTTGATCTCACATGAACTATATTTATACTATAAATTTGGATTATTTAATTTTTATTCATTTTAATATATTTTTTAACTCACTAAACTTGACCCGTATCCAATGCTCTAGCTATGTTGCCAATTACCTATATATATGAGTATGTGTATATTTATTAAAATAATCATATCAAAATTATTCTAAATAGGTTTGAGTTGTTGAGCTGAAAAAGTTTACATGGGCCGCATTTGGGCTTTGATCATTTTCCATCAAATTGACCCACACATAAATAATATACTAGAAATTTAACAAAAAGTACATATGTATATTATATAGTAATTAACAAATATATATGTGTATTATATAGTACTATTATGTAAAAAAGTTATATATATACACAAGATGAATTATAAAAAATTATGCAGTTCTTTGTTGATATTGCTTTCTACGAAATAAAATTCACCTTATTATTTGATTTATATATATTTTTTTAAAGATCATTGCATAAGAGTTTTCTGTACACATGAATTATATGATAGAGCAAATGAGAACTTCTCATATGAATTTTTATCTTCTTAAATTTTTGGCCTCCCTCATTAGACGATTTTGGCTCCGCCCCTGCCCGTATTATACCTGGATATGTTCACATGTCAATGAATTAAAAATAAAGTTTATAGCATGAATCAGGTCTATACAAATTTTTGCCAAATATATTTAACCTAAAATTGAAATATGAAGTGAGATTTTATTCAATTATAAATTTAAATATAAAGTGAAATTACTTGTAAAGTGTAGCAATCATTTTTTATTCATGAAGGAGCAGAGAAAGATTTTCGAAAGAGACTGGAAAATACACTACAGCATTAGAGATTAGCAGACGTTTGTTATGTACTCATTTGACTTCTTTTGCTGATTAGTTTATATTTATAATTTATATATTATTGCCATAAACAAGCACGTTTTGGCGTTATCCACAACTTTAGATTCCAATTCCAATGATGATAACTTTTAGTTTTAACTAATTGAATTTATATTTATTTTAAACCTCTATTGGGAACAGAATGCAGATGGGGTAATTACTGGGTGGTACAAAAATATTACACCTACTAACCAATGAGTACATTTCACTTTTAAAATAGCTACTAGGTACAATTTTCTATCACCAATTTCCTGTTTTAACCTTCTTGCATATTTTATAAATTATTGATTTTATTTTTATTTAATTGAAAGTTGTCTAATCATTCTCTTACACTTCTTACACATTTCTTACATCCTTTTCTACATTTTTTGGATCATGAGAAAACTTTAATTCAAAATTCAAAATTCAAAACAACTTTCTATACTCCTTCTTAACACAATTTGAAGATGATTATCATTTTAAATATTTTTATATTGCATGCACTCTCAGTTTCTTTTTTGGTGAGGAAGGTGATCGTTGAAAAAAATAAAATATTAACGGTCAGATGCAGTACCATCTCCCGGGGCGAAAATAAGTGTCGGTCAAGAGAGTGATCATAATGGAACCACCATCGAAAACAAACGACGACCAACAATTTTCATGTCTTTTAAGTGTAAAGTACAGAGGTGAGTGCAAAATCATTTCGTTAAAACCAAATTCTGCATTTTCAGATATAATATCTCAACTTGTTAGCACGTGGTGTAATCTTCTTGGCATGAATATAAGCTGTCGATTTTCAATTGGTAGCCTTAACAACTGTGTATTGCGATTTGATTCTTATGTGCGGAATTTGCTATTACTTTGTCATTATATGTCTGTGAAAATCGCAAATGTTGAGATCATTGATGGCGATTTGCTTCATGCTAACCACGTTCAAGCTGGTAATTCTGGTAATTCGAATAATTATGCACATGCTAGCAATATTGCACCAGACACAATAAATGCAAGTAGTGATCCAATTGCACATGATCAACCATACATTGGGGGCCATGATCATGGTGGAGAGCATGTTGGGGATGGATTAACAAGTACTGATAAAAGCAGTAGTGAGTGTGCATCTAGTGAGCAAGATTATAGTGAATTTAGTGAGTTGCCATCTTATGATGTGTGCCCCTCACTCGAGAGGAGGCCATTATTGTGTGATGCATGGTCCGGTATAATGGATGGCGGGGTTGGGACTCAGTTCAAGGGCGGTGCAGAGGGTTTTAGAAGTGAGTTAATTAAGTATAGCACACGGTTGAGTTTTGAATTCAAGTATGCAGGTAATAACAATAAATACGTCACAGCCATTTGTAGTGAAGCTACTACTCAGATTTGCGAATGGTTCATAAAGGCTAGTGAACAGAAGGTTACAAAAAACTTTAAGATATATAAAGCAAATTTAGTGCATACATGCGTTGGTCAGATGGTTAAGAGAAAAAAAAATAGATTGGTACCAACTATTATCGGGTCTTTATTACTGCAAGAAGTTAAGTCCAACCCGAAGATGGGTGGTAAGGGCATCATCCCTTTGATGAAGGTTGGATATGGTATGGACGTACCTTATTGGAAAGCTCACCGTATAATAGAAGATGCAAACAATAAAATATATGGTAGTATTGCTGAGACATACGACGAACTAAGATGGTATTGTGCTGCTATTACACGTACAAATCCTGGGAGTATTGCTGAGGTCGAGAAGAATGCCAAAACCAATAGATTTGAACGTGTTTTCATTTCGTTCAAGGCGTGTATTGATGGGTTTAGTAGTTGTCGCCCAATGTTATTCGTCGATGGAACCTTCATGAAAGGACATGAAAAAGGTACACTGCTGTCAGCAACTTCAAAGGATGGGGATAACGGTGAGAATTTTTCTTTTGCGATCATTGGTTGTTAGCCTGTTTTGATATATGCATGTTGATTACGAGCACTTTTTTTATATATGTCATATATGTATCCGAATTTTTTTGGATCATTCCGTATGTTTTGTATCATGGTCATTACGTAAAGCATGCAATTTTTTAAGTGGGTTATTACATGTAATTATGTTGTATCAGACATATTTATATGCTTTTACTATTTGGAGATGTTTGTTATAATAGTTTTATTTATATTTTGATATACATGCTAATATATTTTTGTTTTACATGTTAATATAATGAATATGTTTGATATACTATTCAGGGTTGTTCCCGGTAGCATTTGCGGTGGTGTCTGCAGAGAATACCGACAATTGGGTTTGGTTTCTAACCAAACTTTGCGACATCGTCAAACACGACAAAGACATCTTTTATCTTTCCGATAGAAATACCGGACTGATGGTTGCATTTCCTCAGGTTTATGAACACCCCAGACATTTTTTTTGCGTATACCATTTGATGATGAACCTCAAGGGCAGGAGTCAGGGTGGATGGAATGGCGTTAAGCGTGATAATCTTGTTCAAATGTTCAAAGAGTGTGCCTATGCACCAAGTCTCCATACGTTATGTGAAAAGGTGGCAATTTTCTTAGATGCTGGTGGGGAAAAGGCTGTAGAGTGGTTAGCAGATTTACCATATGACAAGTGGGCAGTCGCCCACTCACCTGGCATTAGACATTTTGGTGAGATGACCTCAAACGCCGCCGAATATTTTAATTCATGGATCCGTGAGTGTAGATCATACCCTATTAGGTATATGATAGGTTTAATACGGAAAAAGATTGGACGTTTGTTTGCGAAAAGAAGAGAGGCATGCAAATCTTGGACTTGCGTGTTGTGTCCAAGTAAAGAAGATTTGTAGAAGAGAGGCATACATAAATAGAATTCCACATAAACACATATAGTCTTACGATGTTATTTTCCAGCTCATGAGACATAATAAAAATTTACCAAATATCAATAACAATGCCCATGGTTTGATAATTAATACATATAAAAGAATTTTCAATACCGTCATTCCCTTTTTCCTCAGTTGTATACACCTTCTCGCATTTCTTATGTTGTGTAGACAGCCCCAAATCAAACTTTGGAGTAGCAATAACATCCTCTAGGTCAATGACATTATCTCCGCGGACTTCGGGGGGGTGTATGCCTAGGCTGTGTTATTTTGTTTCCTTTAGAACATGACGCACCACTCCTTTTAAACACAGTCTCCGGAGATGTTGAAAAAGCCTCATGTTGCATACCATTGTCACCCCCCAAATCCACTTCAGTATTAAGACCATCATCACTTGAAGATGCACTATTAGCCTGATCATCACTCTCACCTACCTCATCTTCTGATTGCGATTCCACCAATGTTGTGGTCTGTAAATCATCGGATAATGGTCCACTTTCTATGCTATCACTGTCATTCTACCAACTATCATGCAACTCTGCAAACTTATCCTTCTCCCTCGGTGTAGCCTCTAACTTCTTAGAACGTACCTTTTTCAAAGATTAAAGAAAAAAAAATACACCTTAATAAAAAAATATGCCATGTACTTCACCATATACATTAAAGTTGAACACTAATATTATCTTACAAATTTATTCTCTATATCTGCAACGCGCTTACGCCTTAAGACAACATTCAATTCGCTTAAATCCCACCTCATGAAATGTGGGAATCCAACTGTTGTCGCTGGTGTTATCAGGTCTGTATGCTCCAGGAACCAAAACTGCAAGCATTTAAACATGACAAATACAATTACAACTTTATTAAGATTATCATTTTTTAATAATGAGTAGTATACTTAAGATTTATACATACCCAGGCAATAGCATTGTACATCCACCACATTTTAAATTCTTTGTTGCCAACACTTGTGCCATCAACATGTCAACAATCATCTTTGGCCAATCATATTGAATGATTTCTTCATACTTTTCTACGTAGACAGATAAGTGCAAAGACATGGATGCATTCTGGTTTGGTGCAAGAACCGAGGCCAATAAATAGAAGTGGGTCAGCCGTGCAACATCGATCACACTAGTTTCACATGTCTTATGAATCTCCTCCTTCAATGCATCGTAAACTACATTTTTCAGAAGCACCAGCTTATCAGTATCATCACCAAAGATGCGCATCACCCACGGAGGCACCACATACGAGGCTAACTTCAATGGAATCTCTCTTGTACCACCGCTTACACCAAAAATCAGCTGGACGTCTCTTTTATTCAGATCAACTACCTTCCTTCCAATTAGAAACTGCTTCATCCGATCATCAAAGCACAAGATGATCTCTTTATATCACTCTTACGTTTGTTGCATCTCTTCATCAATCTTTGAGTGTTACACCCATAATAACATCAAACATCAGCCAAAATGGAGTTTTTTTAATGGCATATAGATGTTCCTCACGGTACTCCAAATCATTTAACTCCTTAATGCAAGTACGAAGATTACTACGGTAAAAGGTCTGACTCTTCACTCGTCCACCTGCAGTACATTTAACAAAATAAAACATTGTAACATAAGCTATTGTTTTACATACATTTGTTAAATTGATTACTTTGTTTAAACCTTACCAGCACACTTTGTGACCCTTTTCCTCAACAGAAATCCCTTTGCACTCTTCTTCTCATCGTCATCCGAGTCCGGATCTTGTAAGTGTTTATTCTCGCCTCATTTAACTTCTTTTCTTATATACAAAGTCAGAATCAGAACCTACAAAAAACAATGCATAACACAAAAAATTTAGTCAATGTACTCTTACATAGATACATGATAAATATTATTTTCCAGATTCTTTTATATCCATACACACTTACTTGTGCAAATATTGTCTTGATGTTTGGTTTGAATCTTTTTTGCTGGTGTGTCATGATAATAATGTTTAATTAGTTATAAAAAATACCTTTACCAAATCATTAACACAGTCTGATCACACAAATTTCTAACCTTTAACACGCCTCCTGTTGATTGTACTTTCATTACTCCTACTTTTTACATTCTTCTTCTTTCTTCCTTTTTGCCCTACTTTGCACCATTTTTAACTGACAATTCTCGAAAAAATAGAAATAAAAAAATGTTTAAAAAATGTCAACAACTTTAATATATCACAAAAAAAAAAAATGTATTCAAACAACCATTATCAAAATAACCCACACCATCACTCAACTTTCAGGATCATAAGATTACATATACATCATCTTTCACATTTAGTTTGCACAGAAGCTATAATTATTTCCTAACAATTACTTGAATAACAAATACACAATATCATTGCATCTTATCCATACATCTCCATTCAGTTGCACACAAGCTACAATGGTTTCATAACAATTAATATAACTGCATCTCCACATTGTTTTATTGCATTACATACATACAAGTTGCATATGATCTATCAAATTATACAAGTTGCACACAAGTTGCACTATATACCGCAATAACATTGCATCCTATCCATACATGTTCATTCAGTTGCACACAAGCTCCAATGGTTTCATACCAAATACTATAACTACATATCCACATTGTCTTATTGCATTATACATATACAAGTTGCATATAGTCTATCAAATTATACAACTTGCACACAAGTTGCATTATATAATTACAGAACTCAGACAGAAGTCACATATATCAAATTAAATCAAGATTTTTGGGAAACCATTCGCTACCTATGAGGCAATTGAAAAAAGCTTACAAACAGGATTTCAAAATGTAGGACAAAAAAAAGAAAATTGTGTACATGTAACCGTTACTGATCCAAATCCAGCAATAATAAACCAGCAGCAAAACCCATAAATCAAATTCAAAAGTTCGAATCTCGCATTGTTTCACTAATAGGATTAGATCTATCAATTCAATCCTTAATTTGCCATACAGAAGAACACCAAACAAAGATTTAGTTAAACCACAGACAATAGAAAAAAAATCAAATTAAGCACAAACCCATAAATCAAATTAAGCACAAACCCATAAATCAAATTCAAAAGTTCGAATCTCGCATTGTTTCACTAATAGGATTAGATCTATCAATTCAATCCTTAATTTGCCATACAGAAGAACACCAAACAAAGATTTAGTTAAACCACGGGCAATAGAAAAAAAATCAAAAGCACCCAAAACTGTAAAATTAGAGAGATGGCGAGTCACACACAAAATGAAACAGAATGAGAACTGGATTGAGAATATCTGAATGGATTTTTCCTTTTTTTTTCCGACAACATCTCTATCAAAACAAAATTGCAAAAGCCCTAAAGTAGTACTCCAGTACCATTACCAAATATATCCATCACCAACACAAAATGACCCACAAACAAAAAATGACCCACAAGTACATAAAAAGTATTTTAAAAGTTCTAAAAAAATTCACTAATATTCACCATATAAACATCACGATAACATCATAAACATCACCATAAACATCCCAGAAACCCTAAATAGCCAGTGGCGTTCGACGAAAATACATTAATACATAGATAATCTAATTCATACAGGTGTTTATAAAAAATAAAAGTGAATACACGTATTTACCGGCTTGGCATTCGGCGATCGATGGAAAAAATCTTGGAACCGCAAAACTTTCTCTCTCTACAATTCCTTTTCTTTTGTGATGAAATGTTGATGAAATGGGGAGAGAGATAATCATCTGCGAAAATAAATTAAAAATGAAAAAAAAAACTGCATTTTTTGACCCACGTTGACAAGCTTATGGCAGGCTTTTTTGGTTGAGTAAAACAACCACCTGACGCCTTGAGCAGTGCACTTCTGAAACATCAAATCAATTTATCAGAGGATTTTTCATGTTAAAATTTGTTTCTCACGATGAGGGTAAAATTGGCTTTTCTCACTACTCTAAATAGTACTTTGTAGTTGGTAGCTATTTCCTTTTTTCAATTGTACTACATAGTTTTTTCCCCAATGCAGATCATTTTTATACAAATTGAATGGGTTCCGTGAGGAGTGTTCATTTGGACTAAAATTCTTTTTTTGTCGGAAGGGACAAGCACCTCATGATTTAGATCCCAAAATTATTTTTTTAATATAATTTTGGTCCCATTATTATATGTATTGTTAAAATCAGCTGCAGTTTTAGTTTTACATGACAAGATTTGGGATCAAAAAGTGCGGTTGAACTTAGTGGATTTTGTAATGAAATGACCAAAATTACATAAAAAAAAATTATGGGACCAAAATTATAAGTATTGGAATCAAAATCGTGAAGTCTCGTGTCCTGTGGGACGAAAAATGAATTTTACTCGTTCATTTGCATCAGGAGCGATGTAATTTTGTAGTAGGTTTTATGGACAAATTAATATTTTCTTTACAGTAATAAACTTTTAATTGTTAATGTTTCCTTAAATTATAATTATACTATAAGGGAATGCTACTCGATCTAGCTTCTGAAATATATATATATATAGTTTTGATATGAAACCTAATGTTTATGTGTCATTCCTAAACTAAACCCTAAACTATGAACCGTAAATCCTAAAACATTAACCATTCGGGTCGGGTGAACCATGAACCGCTTGGGTCGGGTTCGGGTCGGGTCGAGTTGACTTTTGACCGGGTAAAAAGATAATTAGGCTCCATAAGGAACCCAATATTAGGCTCCATATCAAAATTATATATCAATTTTGATATGGAGCCTAATATTGGGCTCCTTATGGAGTCTAATAGCTTATGTGACATTCCTAAACTAAACCCTAAACTATGAACCGTAAACCTTAAACCATTAACCATTCGAGTCGAGTGAACCATGAACCGCTTGGGTCGGGTTCGGGTCGGGTCGAGTTGAGTTCGGACCGGGTAAAAAGACTATTAGACTCCATAAGGAGCCCAATATTAGGCTCCATATCAAAATTATATATATATATATATATATATTAAAACCTCTATAAATTATTAATCTTGGGACCATTAAGTTTTATTAATTTAGAGAGATATTAATATATCGATAAATTAATATTTTATTAATTAAAAGAACGACTTTTTAAATTCAGTAAATTTAGTACATATGTATTGAAAATAAATGAATTCATATACGTTTCATTGATTATATTCATGCATCAACTAATTCTTTGTAACTAATTTAATATATTCATGGACGCATGTATCAATTCATTGGAATTACTTAAATATACATGTTTACATTAATTCCTTAAATAACTATTATAGCCAATTAAATATATTCATGCATGATGAATGAAACATATACGATATAAATCTCAATATGGAAATAAAATAATATTTATGAATTATTAATTTAGAATTTAATGGGACCTAATATTTATAAAGCGATTTTCTGAAAAATTATTATCTTATTATCTTATCGAATTTCATGATTTTTTACAAAGGCCCAAGTCGGGACTGGAAGATTTTATTATTTTAGAGAGTTTATTAATTTATAGAGGTTTTACTGTATATATTTGAATAGGATCTTAGCTACTGAATTTGAGTAACCCAATTATATAAAGTAATAGAAAAAGTATTGTATGCATTATATACACCGTTGTCGTACATTTATAATAAATTTTAGAATTATGCAACTATTTCTTTGAAAGATACAATTTATTTATACTGAATCGTGCAATTATTATTTACACTAAATCGTACAACTATTAAATTCCACACATAATTTTACATTTATTGGACTAGCAATCGATTTTTTCTCCTCGCGAATCGTGATTACCAACATATATTTTATCATTAGTACAATGTCTAATTCCCAAGTGCAAAATCCTAAAACAACTACTTATTTTTACTATTTATTAAAAATCTCAAATTCAAATTTCTCTCGCATACCATAATCCCGAAACAAACATATTTGAATTTGGTATTTAACTACCTCGATGTTTTGAATGAGAGTTTAATTTGGAAAAACAAGACAAAAAGAGTACTATGGTACCGTTTGGTTCAAATTGTTGAATGTGGACTACATCCCCATAATGAAAGCAATATGTTCGAGGATGGCTTCTTCCAATGGTGATTATAATTTTAGTGTGTTGCCCTAATTTTATAATAAAGCGGACAACAAATGGTTTGCTAGTTGAAAAATAGTGGAATGATTGAGGAAAAATAATTATAAGAGGCGAGATAACCAATCAAAATGGGGTAACAATTAACTGATTTAGCCTTCAGGGGTAAGGTAGTTGTTTGGTCATCTTTTGTTCTCATTAACTATCATGATTAACCTAAACTCATTCTCATTCCCATTTTCAAAGTGCTCGAAAAAACCTCAACCATGGTGCCCTTCCGCTAACTAAGAAATATCTCCCTCCTGCAAATATTAAGGAAGATAACAACTACTCCCTTATGGTGGACGGGACTTTTAACGACAACTCTATGGATTATGCTGTGAGTTTTGCCATTTACGACCCTGAGGGATCATTCTGGGCTGCGGGATACCATAAGATTAA
Organism: Stenogyne calaminthoides; assembly: GCA_037126765.1. Lineage (NCBI taxonomy): Eukaryota > Viridiplantae > Streptophyta > Magnoliopsida > Lamiales > Lamiaceae > Stenogyne > Stenogyne calaminthoides. Next base: position 34,933,825 of record JBBCBC010000020.1, on the reverse strand, counting down.
CCTCCCTGGGACGGTGATGGCGGCCGAGATTAAAGCGATTATTGACGGTCTATCATTCTGGATCGACCGAACCCCAGGACCAGTGTGTCTTTTCTCGGATTCTATCAATGCCATCCATGCTATTAACAAAGATTCCGTCTACAAAGGATGTGAAGAAGGCCTCATCATTAAGGCCCGCAAATTGATTACAAACGCCTCGGTGAAAGGTGTTTGGTATTGTCCTCGAACCAACAATACTATGGCGCACAATCTGGCAAAGACTGCTACCAAATCTCCCCTCCCTCAAGCCTGTGTGGGTGAGAATATTCCTAGACATTTAATATCTTTAGCTCTTGATCACCATCATCCTTGATCTAATCATTTGTTGAGCTCTTTCTAAATTTTTATTTTTTTAACTAAACGCTCCCTAAGTTTCATAGATTCATGTGCTCATCATCTCAATGTACTCGATGCAGATGACAACAAAGTTTCCCATGACAACGAGGAGAACACATTAAACTTAGATAAGAAAGAAGCCAAATCATTTATTATTAACAATCCTAGCAAAGAGAATCACCATAGTAATTTTCTGTATCCCAATTCACCCCCATAATCATCAAAATATAATTCTCGGGTCCGGCGAATCCTCATTACAAAGGGTGATTTATGAATGCATTAAGTGGTGATTGAGGTAAAAATTAACAGTTAAACGCACCTTCACAGAGAGGAGTAAATGGTTCTTCAACAGAAGCTTCCTCCAGTCTTGAATTCTTTAACATTCAACGTACGAATTTCTGTTGAATTTCAGATCACACGTCAGACCTCTTTTTACGCATCGGTTATCATTGTTAAAGAATTCTATAATCAATTATTTATTTAGTTGTAGTGACTATAAAGCGCTAGTTACGTATTAATTATAATATGGATATTTTTACTCTTAGTTACAAATTTGGGCACCCTATTGCTAAAGACCACAATACTCTTAGGTTGTGTTTGTTTTGGGATTTAAGTGTGCGGAGCAAGTCAAGGTTTTATGTTGATGTTGCCACCGATGTTACAACATTGGTTACAACATCAGTATTCGTCCTTTCTTCTTAACCACTAACACTTCTATGTTCAATGTTGTCTTTGATGTTGTTGACTGCAGGTTGACGATCTAGGTTGTTCTGCAAGATTCCAGAAGGTTCCACAAGCTTCAAGAATCGAGTAGAATGGACTAGATCATGCGACTGTTTTTAGAAGATTGGAGAAGACCCACTAAGTGGCAGTTACAAAGATCATGGAAGAGTGGATTGAAGAGTTTCTAGATCCTTCAAGGAGGCTCTAGTAAGGCATACATGAAGTGTATAAATAGAAGACCTTGATGTTCACATCAATTGCCGAATATTACTACATATCGTGTATTGTTCAGTCGAAGCAACAACCAAGCATCAACTGTAGAGTGTGTGAGTGCATCCAGAGTGATAGTGTCATTGTTGTGGAGTTATTTTACCATAAGATAGTAATTGTAGAGTTTACAATACCTCGAGTTGGTGCTAGATTTGTTGTATGAGGAGTGTTAGTCTCGGTGTTAGATAGTTTCACACTCATAGAATAGATCACCTTTGGTGGTGTATAGATACACTTAAGCCTTTAGATCATATGCTTGATCTTGTTTTAAGAGGATCGATTTGTGAACCTCTTTGTATTTATTATTTTGATAAATAGTGATTTTTGCCATAGGGCTTCACAATCTATATTGATATAGATTGTGCAAAGTCTTATTAAAATTCGTGTCTTGTGTTTCTGAGTCTTCCGTTGTTTCTGTCTTTTGAATGTTACTTTGAGTGTCACAACATTCAGTGTAACATTACTCTGATTTTACTAAACACAACCCCGCAAAACACACTTTCAGTTGCACCAGAGCCAAAACTTGATTTTACTAAGTTAGATCTTGTGTCAAGTGTGTTTTTTTTTGTTATGGCGATGGAATATCCACTTACTCCACAAAGTTTGAGACCACCAATTCTTGATGTACAAACTATGCATATTGGAAACCAAAGATGAGGATGTACATCAAGTCAATTGATGAACGTGCCTGGAGAAGTATACTTTCAGGATGGACACCTCCTAAGAATCCTGCAGATGAAGAAGGAGAAGTTACAGTCAAACGCGAACTAGATTGGACTAATGATGAAAGTACAACTGCTAGCTACAATTCTAAAGCTTTGAATGCAATATTCACATTAGTTGATATGACCATGTTCAAGATCATATCAACATGTGTTTCTGCAAAAGAAGCTTGGGATAGATTGCAAGAGCACAATGAAGGTTCGGATAGTGTTCGAAGGTCCAGACTTCGAATGCTTGAGACAAAGTTCGAGAACTTGAAGATGAAGGAGGATGAAACAATTTCTTCTTACAATGAACGGGTCACTTAAATTGCAAATGAAGCTCAATCTCTTGGAGATCCCATCTCCAATGTGAGATTAGTTCATAAGATTTTGCGTATTGTACCTAAGCGCTTCGATGCAAAGATTTGTGCAATTGAAGAGGCAAGGGATACAGATACATTAAGTCAAAATGAACTGATTAGCATCCTTGAGAAGGATGACAAAGCTGATGCAAAGAAAGTGGTGGTGTTCAAAGGTGAAACATCTTCAAATGCTGAGCAAGTGCCTATTGTGATTGAAGCTGATTCAGAGGATGATGTTGCTGACATATGTTCCAACCCCGAGGAGTACATTGCTTTTATGATAAGGCAATTCAAAGCTCTTATGAAAAAGAGGAATAACAAGTTCAAAGGCAACATTCAACCAAAGATTCAGATCAACAACTCTCCACAAACCTTTGAAAAGAAAGGTAATGCATTCCAACAAAGGCAAATTGGTAATGAAATCAAAGGCAGGTATGACAAAGTTGACCCTGAGTATAGAAAAAGTCTGTTCAATGTAATGCATGTCATGGGTATGGTCATTATGTGAATGAATGTGCTAATACCTTGATTAAACTGAAATTGAACTTCAATGTTACTTTAAGTGATGAATCTGATGAAGAGCATGAAGAACAAAATGAAGAACGTGCATTCTATGCTAGAATAGATTATGATGATTCCTTAGATGATGATCTGGACTATTCTGATTCAGATGTTGAAACAGATGTTACCACATCTGGCGTAACATCATGGACGTGCTTATAGCGAGTCCAATGAGTCGGTCGACTCGGGCCCAAAAATTTATAAAATTTTTAGGGGCCCAAAATTATATCGGTATATATATATTAATATATATATATATTATAATTATGCAAATATATTTGTAATATTTGTATGGCCAGGCCAAATGGTTGTAGTCTTGTTTCCACTGGAGCAAGGTTCTTGGTTCGAACTCTCTTGAGGGGACCAAATTCTTTTTTTTTTGTTCCTCTTCTGGATTAAAGAAATCGGCATATCTACTTATAATTTATAAATATAATCCAATTTTTAGTTATACTTTTTTTTTCTTTAAAATAACAGCAAAGAGAGAAGAATACAAATTCAAATTCAAAACTCAAACATTAAGTAATTTATATATTTGGATATAAAAAGAAAAATAAAATTAAGGATTGAAGATTTAACTATAAATTAAGCTAGTGATGTCAAAAAATATTTTAGTTCTATTAATAAACAAGTAGTCATAGAGAAAATTAATGAGGTTGAGAATTTGTTGGATGAAAGTAAAGGTGAAAAAATGGTAGAGAAAAAATCGGAAGAGGCTAATGAACTTGATTTAATTTGAAGAAGTGACTGAAAGTTATGATAAATATGCATCAAAGGATAATGAAGAAATTACTAAAATGAGAAAGTCGATGACTTTATTCATCCAATTGTAAGGCGGATTATTTTTAAATAATTATTTTGAAGATATTCATCATTTTAATTTAAGCTTAAACGTCATTTTTTTATTATACAATATTTAATATTGTATCATTTAAAATTTTGTATTAAGTAATATAATTGAAAGAACTACGTATAAGGGCCTAAATTTTAAATTCGACTCAGGTTTCATAATTGCTAGGATCGGCACTGCGTAACATTAGATGAAGATTGTTCTGAAAAAGCTGTTAACTGTTTTAATGGTTTAATTGATGATAAAGGAACATCTGTTATGAATAGTGAATCATGTGGATCGGGTTGTAAAGATTTGTTTGATAAATGGGAATCTCAAAATCAAATTCTAAAGTCTATGACTAAGGAAAATTATGACTTGAGAGACTCACTAACCAAACTTGAAGTTGTCTTAACAAGAAAGGATTTGGAAATTTCTAAACTAAAGGAAGAATTGAAAAGTTCAACTTTGTGTTTTAAGAAATATACCAAAGGAACATAAATGTTGAAAGATGCTTTGATGGTTGGTAAATCTGATACTACTGGTCTTGGTTATGAAACTACTTCTAAAAGCTTTAAACCTGTGAAATTTGTTAAAGCTGAAAAAAAGGCAAATGTTAAAACTTCAGTGGAAACAAAAGCTCACATTAAGAAGAAGAAAAAGAAGTATGTGTGTCACTATTGTTCTGGTCATGGTCATATTTGTCCATATTGTGAAAAATTGAAAGAAGACATGAAGGTGTTACAAGCTGATGTTTCTGAGTCACAATGTGCTAAAACTGAATGTGTCAGTAAACAAGATGTGACTTGTAATGTTGTGTATACATCTCTGAAAGCATGTGTGCCTGGTTTATGGTACTTTGATAGTGGTTGTTCTAGGCACATGACTGGTCAAGTGAATTTCATGTCTGATTATGAGAAATTTGATGGAGGAAATGTCACTTATGGTGGTGGTTCCAAAGGGAAAATTGTTGGGAAAGGTACTCTCAATGTTGAAGGATTTCATAAACTGTCTAATGTCTTACATGTTGAAGGTTTGCTTGCTAATTTGATTAGTATAAGTCAACTATGTGATGACAATTTGCATGTCAAGTTTGATAAGAATTCTTGTTATGTTCTGAATAATGAAAATGAGTGTCTTATGACTGGTAATAGGTCAATTGTGTTGTCACCTAGATTTTACATCTATGGCCACAAATGAGTAATATATGAATCATGAATGAATAATGAAAAATGTAAAGAACAATCGAGTTTGTTGACCCAGTTCGTTCGGAATGACTACGTCTGGGGGCGTACCAAGCCAGGATATTTTACTATTTTTTTCCTATGTATTTTCGTGTCTCTTTTCTCTTGGGGTTTGTCCCCTATTTATAACAATTACAAGGTACAAAGATGAAAACCCTAATGGGCCTCTAAATTAGCCCTATAAAACGATAAATACAAGATACGGTAAATCTTCATACGGATCTTTAACAGATATGCAAGATCCTCTATTTTCATAATAAACACTGGGAATCTCTATCTTGATCCAATTTCCATGCTTGTCTTCGTTTTGACACACCTGCCAACCTCGCCTTCGGAACGACCTTGAGGGAGATCGCCCGATTAAGCGAGCTCGACTCGTCTTCGTCCTTCATTGGCCGACCTCGGGGGAGACTGCTCGTCTCGGTGAGCTCGACTCATCTTTTTCCTTGATCGCTGCCAGGTCGCCCTATGGGGCTGACCCCGGCTCCTTGTACTTTACTGCTAAACCATGGTTGCCACATCATCAATATTCGCCATGCGGTCGCTGGCCGATTATTATGGCTATAATAAATTGATAATTGTTATCTTATTGGAACTAACAATGTTTGCAATCTTGCCAATAATGCTGAAGAAGTTTTATGGCATCAAAAACTTGGACATGTTAACTACAGGAATATCCAGAAACTTGTGAAGATTGGTGCTGTAACAGGTTTACCAAAGCTGAATATTGGAGAAACCATGATTTGTGGTTCTTGTCAAAAAGGTAAACAAATCTGAGTGTCACACAAGATGTTGTCACATTGTTCGACAACACGGTATTTTGAGCTGCTACATATGGATCTTATGGGTCCTATGGAAACAGAAAGTCTTGGAGGTAAAAGGTATTCATTGGTTGTGGTAGATGATTTCTCTAGATATACCTGGATTGAGTTTTTGAAAGAAAAATCTGAAACTTTTGCTACTTTTAAGGTTTTGTATAAAAGGTTTAAAACTGTATACAACTTAAAAGTGAGTAAGATTAGTTCAGATCATGGTAGGGAATTTGAAAATAGCTTATTTTCTAATTTCTGTGAAAAGAAGGGTATAATGCATGAGTTTTCTTCTCCTAAAACTCCACAACAAAATGGAGTAGCTGAAAGGAAGAATAGAACTCTTCAAGAAATGGATAGGGTAATGTTGCAAGCTAAACATCTTTCTAAAAGGTTTTGGGCTGAAGCATTAAACACTGCATGCCATATTATTAATAGAGTTTTAATGAGGCCACAAAGTTCAAAAAACAGCTTATGAGATTCTGAACAACAAGAAACCAAATCTGAAATACTTTCATGTGTTTGGTTGTGTGTGTTACATTCTGAATGATAGCTATTCTAGAAATAGTAAAGCCTATAGAATTTTCAACCTTAGGTTAAACACTGTTCAAGAATCTGTGAATATTGTTTTTGATGATACAACTAACATAGCAGGAAAAAGTACAGAAGAAGATGTTTCTGAGCATATTGAGATTTCTGCTAGAACTGGAAATTCTGGAAATTCAAAAGATGTTACACCTAATGTCACGACATCCGGGACAACATTCTCTGAAAATTCAAAAACAGAGAGTTCAGAAAACAATACTCAATACACTCATGATAAGGTACCTGCTTCCAGAATCATGAAAAGTCATCGTTCAAACCAAATCATTGGTGATTCTTCTGTTGGAGTACAAACCAGAAGAAAGGCAAGCTCAAAAGATGTGGTAAGATTTGTTTGTATGTCTTCTATATGCAACATGGTTAATTCTGAATGTTATCATTCTGTAATTGAGCCTAAAAATGTCAAAGAAGCCTTAAATGATGAAAATTGGATAAATGCTATGCATGAAGAACTTAATCGGTTTGAAAGGAATGATGTTTGGACACTAGTTCCAAGACCTGGCAACACTAATGTCATTGGAATCAAGTGGATTTTTAAGAACAAAACTGATGAGTCTGGAAACATAGTAAGGAATAATGCTAGATTGGTTTCCCAAGGATACACTCAAGTTGAGGGTATTGATTTTGATGAAACATTTGCACATGTAGCTAGTATCGAATCTATTAGATTATTGTTAGCTATTGCATGTTTTATCAATATCAAATTGCATCAAATGGATGTAAATGCTGCATTTTTTAATGGTATACTTGTTGAAGAGACTTATGTTGAACAACCCTTAGGATTTGAAGATCCTAACTATCCTGATCATGTTTATAAGCTTAAGAAAGCATTGTATGGCTTGAAACAAACTCCTAGATCTTGTTTTGACTGACTTTCTTTTGCAGTTTGGTTTTGTTAGAGGAGAAGCATACATGACCTTGTTTATTAAACATGTTGATGAAGGGTTGATGATTGCACAAATATATATTGATGGCATAGTATTTGGAGCAACATCAGACAAGATGTTGAATGAATTTGTTGAGGCAATGTCATCTACATTTGAGATGAGCATGGTTGGAGACTTGAATTACTTTTTAGGTCTGCAGATCAAGCAAAAAGATGATGGAATCTTCATTTGCCAAAGCAAATATGCAAAGAACCTAGTTAAGAGATTTGGTCTTGAAAATTCGAAGCATATGAAAACACCTATGGGATCAACCCAGAGGTTGAACAAAGACAGTACTGGTCAAGATGTTGATCACACACTGTACAGATCCATGATATGTAGTCTTCTTTATCTTACCTCTAGTAGACCTGACATTATGTATAGTGTTTGTGTTTGTCTTTAGGTACCAAGTTAATCCAAAGGAATCTCACATGAATGTTGTGAAGAGGATTATCAGATATGTTGATGGAACAACAGATCTTGGTATATGGTATACAAAGGACAAGCGATATCTTAATTGGACGGGTATAGTGATCTTTGATTGAAATTTGGGGACATTGATGATAGGAAAAAGCACAAGTGGTGGATGTTTTTTACATGGGTAACAACTTGATTTCTGGCATAGTAAGAACAAAATTGTGTTTCACAATCTCTCGCAGAGTTTGAGTACATTGTTCTTTGGTAGTTGTTGTACACAACTTTTGTGGTTGAAAAAAGATGTTTGATGACTATGGACTTGAGAATGATATTCGATTTGTGTTTTGTGATAATATTAGTGCTATTAACATTTCTAAAACTCCAAAGACAACATTCTCTTACCAAGCACATAAGTATAAGACATCATTTCATAAGAGACCTTGTAGAAAAGGAAATTGTGAAGTTAGAGTATGTTCCCACTGATAATCAACTTGCTGATATTTTTACTAAAGCACTTGATCATGAGAGGTTTTCCTTTCTGAGGAAATCTCTTGGTTTGTGTACTATCTGAGTTCTGTAGGGTGGATGTTGCAACAAATGTTACAACATTTGAAGCAACATCTGGTTTGATTTTTGTAGCACTTGGTTGATTTGATCGATTCTCATGGTTTGGATATGATTTTGAGTTAATTTCTTATTGAATCAAGTCATTGTGATTTTCTGGACACACATTTCTTAAATGCACAAAAAGAAAAGAAAAGATACACACATTGGATGTAATCTCTCACTGAGTAACTATGGATCACGGAGCTCGCTACTACGATGTCTTCTTTTCAAAAGGTGATTGATACAACATCAATTTGCTCATAATCCACTGAGTAACCATGGGGCACGGAGTTCGCTACTACGATGTTCTCTTTTCAAAAGGTGGATCAATATGAGTTAAGTGTATTAAAAGAAAAGAAAAAGATGAAAAATGCAACATTGGCTGTGTAAAATAGGCAAAATGAATGTTGAAGTGTGTGTGTGTCGTTCTTGATTGCAACATTGACTTGATTTGACTGAATTTGTCTTGGATGATTATTTAAATTGTGACTTTTTGATTAAATTGATTATTTAATACAAAAATTGGCCACACTTTATTTAATTTCAGTATTTTACACTGTTTGTTTTCAAGCATTTTATTTGGCAGAAATCGTGTGTGGTTTTGGATATTGGAAGTAGTGGGAGTGATGGTTTCATCACATTGCACCCCATGATCTCCATTTCTAGAACATTCACTTTGTGGGATCATGACTTGCCACATGCTGATTTCGGATTCTATTTAAGGATCAAATGGGTGTTGCATTTTTATACTTAAAACTTGTTTTGAGTTTTGCGTACGAAAGTTTGAAGAAGTTGAGGTATTACTGGTTTTGTCATAAAGTATTAGTTAGAATTGAATTTTTAATTATATTTGTCACTAACTCTTTTTGATATATATAACACAATGGCTGGAAATCAGAACACTTCACCAAACGTGCTCTTCAAACCTTCCTCTGAAAACCCTGAAATCGCAAACCCGCTTCACCTTCTTGCATCAATGGCGACTTCGATCAATTCACCAAATGTCACACCTACTGCTGAATCATCCAACCCAACACTCCAGAATCCATTGAACCCAGAACCAATTTTGGTTGCTTTCCCTGAAACCGAACATCCACTGAATGTGAGCGAGGCGATCATTTCGGTTCAACGCTCTGACACTCCTGCGACGATCATGTTTGGAGAGTTTCCGGTGAACATTCTACCATTCTCGAATGTCTCATCCTCAAACCCTCCTCGTGGTGTTTTCCCAGATGACTTCATTGTTGGGGCTAAAATTCTGAAACCGACGACTAAAAATTTCGAGCCCGCGCAACCCGATGCTCAAGTTGATGTTGAGATGGAAGATATTTCCATGGGGGAGCCCATTGAGAAGGCTAAGGCTGACATTGCTGCTGCTGATCCTTCCTCCAAGAAGTCAAAGAGGAAGAGAAGCTCTGTGAAACCAAGGAGAAGGTCGAACCGCTACAAGCCCAGGGTGGACTACTCTGAGACAAAGAGGGGTAAGATTTCTGATTTGGGTCAAGCCTCAAGGCCAATTGTTGTGTTTGATTCATCTGAATCAGAAAAGAGTTTGGAAAAGGTTGAGGAGAGTGAGAAGTCTGCTGAGGAAGTTGAGCACTCTGTTGAGAAGAGTGTTGATGAGGAGAGTGAAAAGTTTGTTGCTGAGGAGAGTGAGAAATCGGTTGCTGAGGAGACAGAACTAAGTGAAGCATCAGAGCCTGCAGCTGATGCTGAGAATGATGATGATGATGATGGAATTGTTAATGCCCATGTTGATTCAGAGAGTTATGATGAAATCATTCCTCTTGCTGAATTGTTAGCTAGGAATGAAAGAAGAACTAAATTCAGAAATGATCCTGAAACTGCTACAAATGCTAGAACTGAGTTAAGGACAAAGAGGAGGCATGAACCTGTTGCTGACTCTGATATTGATGAAGATGTTGAGCACGTTGCTGCAACACCATCAGGTGAACCAGATGACTCTGATGATCCTGATGAATCAGACTCAAGCAGTTCAGGTAATACATCTTCTGAACCTGATGATGATGATAATGATGATGCATATCATGGTATTGATAGTCCTAGATTTGTTGTGATGAGAATGAGACTTTTGTTATCTGGGAGGAGAATAAAAGTTTATGAATTTGATAAGCAAAATCTGATTCAATTCTTTGAGGAAAGAAATCTCTTGCATGTTGTACAGTTTGCTTCACCTTTCTTTGATACTTGGGTATATGAATTCTATTGTAATTTGAAGAAAGGAACTGGAAGAAGAAATTCTAGGAGATATGGGCATGTGAGGTTTAGAGGACAGAATGTAGGCTTTAATCCTGGTGTGATAAATGCATTTTTGAGAACCCCTGATGTTGAGGAAGATGTTGTTCCTACTTTGAATGAGATTGTGGCTGCTATTACTGGTGGTTTGGTGAGGAGATGGACAACAAAAGTGTTGTCATCTAAGCTAACAAGTATGTTTTCAGTTGTTCACAAATTTGTTGTGTACAACTGGTTGCCCACTACCAACACTACCAAGATCACTAAAGTTTAAGTTATTCTGATGTACAGGATAGTGGTCATGAACAATTTCAATCTGGGGAGGATAATCTTTGATAATGCTGTGAAATGTGCAGGTGGTAAGAAAAGTGTTTTACCATATCCTTGTATGATCTTTGCTCTGCTGGACAGGTTGGATATTGCTAGGGAACCTGTTGAAAGTCTGGGTGGAATGATTCGTGACTTAGGAATTTTCAAAGTCTTGTTGAAATGAAACATAATCCTTGATTTTCCATACAGGAGGCCTAATGCAGAGGGAGATGAAGCTGAGCCTTAGGTTGTTGAACCTGCTGTTCAAAATTCGGATGTTGCACCAAATGCTGGCAACACTGATGGTGACATTGACTTGAGAAATTCTCCAGTTCAGTCTGTAACCATTCACAGGGATTTCATACTTCAGCAAATTGAGAATTTGCAGGATCAGATTACTGAGCTGAATGTTATGAAGAGTTTTTGGGAGAGGTTGTTTTCTGCTCCACCAGGGAGAGTAGCACCTGATGCTCCTGAAGTTGTTGTTGAAGTTCCTGCTGCAGAAGATGTCCCTGAGGTTGTTCCAGGTGATGTGCATGAAGAGAATGAGCCAGATCCTCCGGTTGAACATGTTGAACAAGCTGCTGACCAAGGTGATGATGATGAAGAAGCTGACATTGATGATATCATAGATGAAATCTATGGTGATCTCCCATGATGGTTGAATGGGGGAGTTTGTTTTAGATCATGAAGAATGGGGGAGCTGAGAACAAAGTGAGGGGGAGCATGTGCAGGCCTTGATGATGCTGCAGCTGATGTATCAGTTTAATCACCTCCACTCTCTTTTGTTTATCCTTCATATTCATTTGATCTTATTTTTTTTTTACAAGTTTATTTCCTAAACTCTATTCATTTTGGTATGTAATTATTGAACAAATAGTTAATAGGTTTACTTGTTTATGTTTTGAGTATTATAACTTGCTATGATATTCTGTTGTTTTGAATATTGATGATTAGTATGGTCTGATGTTGATATTCTAATGTTTTAGGTTAAGATGTCTTATATCCTAGCGCTGATATCCTTGTTTTCATTGCTTTGATAGTCTTACCTTGATGATTGGTGGAAATATGTTCAACTAATATATGTTATACTTTGTCTGCAGGTATAAGAATTGGTACATGTTGTACTTGTGTCATTTTTCCTTTTGTTCTGATATGTTCTTTCATCTTGGTCTGATGAATTTCAATGTGATACACATATGCTCTGATATGTCATATGCTCTGATATGTTTTACATTATACTCTGACAAATATTTCTGCAGATTGAAGTTTCTCAAACAAATGAAATTTTTTGATGATGTTTATTCGATTCTTGATAGCTACAAAATGGTTTGACATTAAGTAGTGCAGCTGGTATGATTATGAGCTCTATCATGCACAGTACCTGATGTATTTGTTATTTCAGGTGTGTTGTAGCAGAAAGATCGAATGGGGGAGATTGTTGATGTTGCCACCGATGTTACAACATTGGTTACAACATCAATATTCATCCTTTCTTCTTAACCACTAACACTTCTATGTTCAATGTTGTCTTTGATGTTGTTGACTGCAGGTTGACGATCTAGGTTGTTCTGCAAGATTCCAGAATGTTCTACAAGCTTCAAGAATCGAGTAGAATGGACTAGATCATGCGGCTGTTTTCAGAAGATTGGAGAAGACCCACTAAGTGACAGTTACAAAGATCATGGAAGAGTGGATTGAAGAGTTTCTAGATCCTTCAAGGAGGCTCTAGTAAGGCATACATAAAGTCTATAAATAGAAGACCTTGATGTTCACATCAATTTCCGAATATTACTACATATCGTGTATTGTTCAGTCGAAGCAACAACCAAGCATCAACTGTAGAGTGTGTGAGTGCATCCAGAGTGATAGGGTCGTTGTTGTGGAGTTATTTTACTATAAGAGAGTAATTGTAGGGTTTACAATACCTCGAGCTGGTGCTAGATTTGTTGTATGAGGAGTGTTAGTCTCGGTGTTAGATAATTTCACACTCATAGAATAGATCACCTTTGGCGGTGTATAGATACACTTAAACCTTTAGATAATATGTTTGATCTTGTTTTAAGATGATCGATTTGTGAACCTCTTTGTATTCATTATTTTGATAAATAGTGATTTTGGCCATAGGGCTTCACAATCTATATTGATATAGATTGTGCAAAGTCTTATTAAAATTCGTGTGTTGTGTTTCTGAGTCTTCCATTGTTTCTGTCTTTTGAATGTTACTTTGAGTGTCATAACATTCAGTGTAACATTACTTTGATTTTACTAAACACAACCCCGCAAAACACACTTCCATTTTAGAATTCAGATATTTAAAATCTTTGATGAATAGTAAATGTATGTGTTTGTTTTGGGATTTGAGTAGGGTGATATTTAACTTTATGTCAAATCAATATTTAATAATGATTGATATTGTATTATTATATTATATTGAGAAGAGTAATAAAGTGTATAAAGTGTGATGTATTGGGAAGAGTAATAATAGATTTTATAGGTATTTATAGGTGTGGATGGAATGTTGGATTTAAAAACCAGACTCTAAATCCCAAACTCGTATGAGACGGGGAGCGCAAAGTCCTAAATTCATCAGTGTGAGTCCCAAAACTAACGCAACCTTAAGTCCAGGGGCGGAGACATTCAAAGGCAAGTGCCCCACCTCAATTTTTGCTATGAAATACCATATATACCCTTTAAATTTAAAAAAAATCAAAAATATTTTTTAGAATAAGACACGAAAATTTCCCAAATCAAACATAGGATTTCATCGCTGCTCCAAAACCTTCGCAGCGCTGCACAGTGAACCGCTGCCCTGTCCTGCTCCGTCCGTTCGTTGCAACTCGCAAGTAGCACATCAAATTTTCAGAATTAAAATAGTAGAGAAAGAGAGGTAAGCGATTGAACGGTTTTAAATAGTGTTCATCGACTCTTCTTGTTCGTTTATTTTGTGGAGTGAATAAACTGGATATTCTCGTAATTTTATCTACCCTGTTTCAACTTTCACGATTGGACCGATTAGTTCACTAATTTATGTGATTCGAGTCAATTTATTAAATTTTTAATGAAGTTATGGAGAGATTCAAGATAATAACTAATGAAGGTTCTTGGTGATTTCTACAAGGTCGGAATGTGGGTGGGATTGGGAATTGGGATAATGGGGTTTTAGTGCTAATTGCTGCTAATATGTGTAAATATAAAAGGTTTTTTCTTTTTTTTTTCCCAATGGACCTGCCGACTTTGTAATAATTTATATTGGAGACTTCATAATGTTTATGTAATGATAATCGGTTGAAAATTTGTTATTGAATTAAGAAATTGAGTTGAGATAAATTAAATTTTTGGATTATTCGTGTGAATGAGTACTAAATTAAGATAATTTATTGTTTATTTGTTTGTACTTTAGATTTGAGTATTTTCATTGGTTGCCTTAAATTAATATTATGTTTTAATTTTATTATCGTAGGGTCATGTCTATTCACAGGTATTTTTACAAAATTGATAAGCAATCATTTTCATCTGATGCGACTCCGAAAAACAGTGTGCTCATTACACCATATCTATTGTGCCATAACTGTGAAATACAAATTTGTGTGATAAAATATCTATTGTGCCTTAACTTGTCCCATCCAATAATTTATAAAATTTTAAATTGTGCCTTAATCTTTCTTTTTTTCCGAAACAAATTGTGCCTTAATCTATTTGATGCATGACAGTGTGTTACACGGGGTTGTGTTTAGTAAAATCAGAGTAATGTTACACTGAATATTATAACACTCAAAGTAACATTCAAAAGACAAAAACGCGGAAGACTCAGAAACACAATACACGAAATTAATAAGACTTTGCACAATCTATATCAATATAGATTGTGATGCCTTATGGCCAAAATCACTATTTATCAAAATAATGAATACAAAGAGGTTCACAAATCGAATCCTCTTGAAACAAGATCAAGCATATGATCTAAAGGCTAGGTGTATCTCTACACTACCAAATGTGACATATTCTATGTGTATGAAACTATCTAACATTGAGACTAACATTCCACACAAAACAAATCTAACACCAACTCGAGGTATTGTAAACCCTACAATTACTCTCTATGGTAAAATAACTCCACAACAACGACCCTATCACTCTGGATGCACTCATGCACTCTACATTTGATGTTTGGTTGTTGGTTCGACTAAACAACACACGATTAATGGCAATGTTCGGCACTTGATATGAACATCAAGATCTTCTATTTATAGACTTCGTGTAGCTTTACTAGAGCCTCCTTGAAGGATCTAGAAACTCTTCCATCTACTTTTCTATGATCTTTGTAACTGCCCCACTTAGTGTGTCTTCTCTAATCTTCTGAAAACAGACGCATGATTTAGTCATTTCTACTCGATTCTTGAAGCTTGTGGAACCTTCTGAAATCTAGCAGAACAACCTAGATCGTCAACCTGCAGTCAACAACATCAAAGACAATATTGAACATAGAAGTGTTAGTGGTTAAGAAAAAATGATGAATACTGATGTTGTAATCAATATTGTAACATCTAACATCAACACTGTAAATTGTGATTTTTGAGACATTATGATTCAGTTATAAAATATTAAAAACTGTAAGTTATTTAAAAATATCTTTGGTGGAAAATTCTATTACGTCTTTTCACTACTCATTACAAGTGACATTTGGCCTCCAAAATGGCATTCATTTCATGAATCTATTTGATTGTTACACGTGTCGGTGGGATAAATACGATTTATAAATTAATCAACTAAATATATTTCATAAAATGAATGTTACATGCAAGTAGAAAAAATGTGTAAAAGTATTTATATTTATATAATAAATTACTATTTTATACTTTATATAATTGCAAAAATAATCCTGACTAGATAAAATCATAAAATAGATAATTAACAAAAATAATTGATACTAACGGTTTCTTCAAGAGGACTTCATTTTTCTCCTAATACTATTATATATATATATATATAATAATCTTAGACAAAAACTTGTATGCAATATTTCATACAAGTGATATGTGGAATTGGTTTTTTTTTTTCGCGGGTCAAATAAAAGGTCGGGTTAGGGCAGATTCTGGCGGGTTAATGGGCTTCCTCCTTCATCTTCACGCTTGCGCAGTCACAGGGCAGATTTTTTCTTCCTCTTCTCGCGTTGCAACAAACGCGACCATATCGTGGTTGATTTTGATGGTGGTGCGTCTCTAGGTTTTTCCTCTTCTTCTCTTGTTCTTCCTTTTCTCTTTCTCTTCCACATTCTTTTTTATTTCTTCCATTTTCTCATCCTCGCAAATTTACAGGTGATTCCCTATGATTTGTGAAGCAGTCTTTCAGATCCTTCTGCACTCTTTTCACGATGTTCTGTAAATCTGTAATTTTATACTGATGATTTTTTTCGCGTTTGTACTGGTTTTTGTTCATGTAGTAACACTCTTTTGCTCATAGGGTAACACTCTTTTGCTCATGTAGAAAACACATCAAGTTGTTATGTAAATCTGTAATTTTGGACTGGGGATTTCTTTTCGCGTTTGTTCTGGTTTGTTTATGTGGTAACACGTTTTTCTTCATATGGTAACACTTTTTGTTCATGTAGTAACACATGTGTTGATAGTCAAATATTTAACGATTCTGATGTGGCTTGTTGAATTTGACCACCAAACAAATAATTAATCGAACAAGAACACTGCGGGAAGAACCGTAGTTCTTCCCTAAAATATGGTTGTTGGTATATAAGAGGAATGAGGGAAACATTCCAGAGTCTCCCCTTTACAATGAATGGTGAAGTCCTTTATATAAAGAGGACCAGCACGACAAATCAATTACATAAAGCACGACAAATCATGTGCATAAAGCATGACAAAACATATGCGTAAAGCACGACAAATCAAAGCATGACAAATCATCAAGCATGACAAATCATCTGCTTAAAGCATGACAGAAAACGTGGTCTCGGTGGGACTGGCGGCGATGTAATAATTAGTGACAACAATAGCCCCCAAATCATCAAGCATGACAAATCATGTCTTGACGATTTTATCTTTTGTTGCATCTGCGGACATTATGCCTCACATATTCTTTATCTTGATCGTTGAATGAAGGATCTTACCTTTTCTCGTCGTCGATTTTTTTTTACGAGTCGTCTAAGCGGGGTTTTTGTTTTGCCTTAATGGTGACCATTGTCATTTGTAAAAGAAAAATACAAAAAAGGTCATCTAGGCCTTGACTTTTTGTTTGGAATGAATGAAAAGATGCGCTTTAACAAATTAATTCTTTCGTCAGGTGAACACAAGGCTCGGCTTGTTCGTTTTTCTTTTTTCTGGTCGTCTTATTTTGGTGTGACCATTGTAGGCCAAAAATACAAAAAGGCCATCTAGGCCTCAAAATGAATGAATGAAAAAGTTGCGTTTCGAGAATAAACTGGTGGAGTGGGCAAAAAGTATCGAGTAGATTCTTTTTCTTTATCGAGTATCCAAGCATTTTTTCTTTTATTTTTTTTTTTTTTTTTTTTAGTAATTGGGCCGAATTTTTTTTTAGTAATTGGGCCAAAATATTATTAATAAATAATAAGTCTAGCCCCAATTGTTGATAGTCAAATATTTAACGATTTTGATGTGGCTTGTTGAATTTGACCACCAAACAAATAATTAATCGAAGCAAGAACACTGCGGGAAGAACCGTAGTTCTTCCCTGAAATATGGTTGTTGGTATATAAGAGGAATGAGGGAAACATTCTAGAGTCTCCCCTTTACAATGAAGGGTGAGATCCTTTATATAAAGAGGATCAGCACGACAAATCAATTACATAAAGCACGACAAATCATGTGCATAAAGCATGACAAAACATATGTGTAAAGCACGACAAATCGTTAAGCATGACAAATCATCAAGCATGACAAATCATCTGCTTAAAGCACGACAGATCACGTGATCTCGGTGGGACCTGCTGACGTGTAATAATTCTGGTGACAACAACATATTTTTTTAGTAATATGTAACATTGTTCATATATCGTCGTAATACTATGTGAATACTCATGTGTTACCATATGAACAATAATGTGTTACCTTGTGACCCATGTTACCTTATGAATATTTATGTGTTACAATATATTTTATTAAGTGTTACGTAAGATATGAAGTTTTTTTCAATATAACAATGTAGTAACACTTATACATAGATGTAGTAACACACACAAAAAAAATTGACAAAAAAAAAATAAAAAAAAATTATGTGTACAGTAGGAATCGAACCTGTGACCAAATTCATTAGCAACAAACCTAAACCACTAGGCTACAATACATATTTGATAAAGATATCATTCTATAAATACATATGTGTGGCGCCAACTGAACCTTTTTGCGCGCGCGTGACCCATACTGACCCAGGCCATTTTACG
This sequence comes from Stenogyne calaminthoides, assembly GCA_037126765.1. Taxonomy (NCBI): domain Eukaryota; kingdom Viridiplantae; phylum Streptophyta; class Magnoliopsida; order Lamiales; family Lamiaceae; genus Stenogyne; species Stenogyne calaminthoides. The sequence continues at coordinate 34,915,417 of JBBCBC010000020.1, read as the reverse complement.
ACCCATGAAATTTAGGCAATTTTTGTCTTATTTATGTTGTATTGCACATAACACTAGTGTGCAATATTTCACACCAGACTTTCTCTTAATCTTAATATTATATATTGGTAAACCTTATTTAGCCTACACCCCCTTTCTTTTCCACCATTGGAGAAAAACCTGACTCGAAATAATTTAGAGAAATCTTATTTTGTTTTTTATATTGCAATGAGTATTGAGGTATGTTTTAAATTGATTATGAATGCTTTTTTTATTTTATGAGTTTGTATATTTAATTTTGTGTTGTATATTTAATTTGATTTTATTTTTATATTGCAAGGAGTATTGCGATAAGTAATCTGAGTTTTAAATTTGTTATGAATGTTTATTGCAATTGTGTCATTATTTTGTATATTGCATGGAGTTGTTTTTACATTGCACATATTGCAGGGAATTTAATCTGATGCGATTCTTCTAACTTGATGAATTTGTTACTCTGATTTTGTTTGAATATTTAATCAGATGAATTTTCTAATTCTTCTTTTATGTTTCTGATTTTGTGTTGTATATTTAATCTGATTTTTTTTTATATTGCAAGGAGTACAAAGGTAAATTCTAAATTGGTCGTGAATGTTTATTTATTTTATGAGTGTGTTAATTTGATTTTGTGTTGTATATTTAATTTGATTTTATTTTTTATATTGCAAGGAGTATTGCGGTAAGTAATCTGAGTTTTAAATTTGTTATGAACGTTTATTGCAATTATGTCATTATTTTGTATATTGCATGGAGTTGTTTTTATATTGCACATATTGCAGGGAATTTAATCTGATGCGATTTTTCTAACTTGATGAATTTGTTATTCTGATTTTGTTTGATTATTTAATCATGTGATCAATTTGTTAATTTGATTTTATTTTGTATATTATAAGGAGTATTGAGGTAAGTAATTTATGTGTTGAATTGGTTGTGGATGAGTTTTTTTCTTTTATGTTCAAAATGATTTTTCTAATTTGATGAAATTGTTAATCTAATATTTTGTATATTTAATCTGATGTGATTCTTTTAGTTTGAAAGTAATTTGAATTTTAAATTGATTATGAATGTTTATTATAATTGTGTAATTATTTTATTATAAGGAGTTTTTTATATTGTAGGAAGTATTGATGTAAGTAAATTTGAGCGCATATGATATGTTTTAAATTTTATATGAATTGTTGTTACTTTTTTATATAAGCCGCTTGAAATTGGTTTTTGTTTTGATTAGTATTTTTTTTGATGTATTGGAGTACTGAATTTGATTCCAGTAATTAATTTAGAGTTTTTGGAATTTTGGGGATTTTGGGCATGTTTAATTTTAACCTTTTTTTTTATAGTTATGCAGGATTTGATTCCAGTACTTATTTTAGAGTTTTTGGAATTTTGAGGATTTTGGGCATATTTATTTTTAATTATTTTAGTTATGCAGGTTGAATTTGTGAAGATTAAATATGGTAATGTTCTTACCCTCATGAATTATTGGTTATTTGTCTTCTATTTTTTACTTTTATTTTACAGTATTGCAGGTTGAATTTGTGAAGATAAAATATGGTAATGTTTTTACTCTCATGGACTATTAATTATTTGTCTTTAATTTATTTTTATTCTTTTATAGTTTTACAGATTGATTTTTTTTATAATTGTTTATCAATTTCTTATATATTTTTTAGTTTGTATCTACTGCTGTATTCTTTTCTTCGTCGCGTGTTCTGCTTCCTTGATTGAAGACTTTGGCTTATTGCATCTTATTGAGTTTTAAATTAATTATGAATGTTTATTATACTTTTATAATTATTTTTTATATAGCAACCAAGATGGATTCAATGGTAATATCGTTAAATTTGGATAGTATGATCAACTAAACGTTAACTTGAAGATACTTTTAGATTTTATAAATTTAAAGAACACCAGATCTTATAATCTTATCAATTTGCTAAGTGTTAATCTACAAGGAGATATGCAAAAATATATTACGTTTATAATCTTATCAATTTGAATCTATAAATAGATATATAAAAGAAATGCCTAAAATTTAAAATTCAGCTATATAAACCGTCATTAAGATAATGTAATTTATAACATTGTTATGAGTTATTGTCTAAAAAATGAAGAGAAAAGATGATTGAAAATAATGTTGAATGAAAAATCATGCAATAACACAACAAATTGTACAAACAAATGTTTAAAATTAATAATTTTAAAGATTAATTAATTTAAGAATGAAATTTAATGTTTGAACTTATTAATGTTCTTTCGATTAATTTCAATTTAAATGTAAATAAAAAAATATTATTTTTAGATCGCACATAAAAAATTTAAAATACATTTTAATAATTGAACTAGATAAATATTTGATGTATTCAATTAAAAAGTAATACTAATATTTATTTTAAGCCCGCGAAATTCGCGGGGATATGCACTAGTGTATATATATATAGAGAGAGAGTAATGATACGGAGCTAATATTGGGCTCTTATGGAGCTTAATGTTGACGTGTCTTGTCATCTCATCAGTACACCTAATTAAATAATTTTGTTATATAATTAATTACAATAAGATTAAGATTAGAATTTCATGTTCCATCATTTTAGCAAGATTGATTCTCTTCTCTCTCTTCCCCTTTATCTCAATCTCACGACTTTCATGAATAATTTCCTGCAGATAAAACTTTTACAACTTCGTCTCTTTCGTCAAATAATTTTAATTCAACCATCTACACCCTAAATACTAAATTATGAACCCTAAATCAAGATCCATTGGGGCCGGGTCAACCATGAACCACTCGAGCTTGGGCCGGGTTAAATTGGTGCAAATGGTACACATAAGAATTTATCCCAGTTTGAATACGGTATTACAGGGGGGATGCAAGATGAGCCTCAAGTTCATTGAATACAAACTTAATTCAGAAGATCATAATAATTATTTGAGAAGATGGAGTTTTTATTGAATTAAGAGACAGTTTTATGAAAGTTGAATTTGCAGGAAATTATTCGCGTGTGCGCGTGAGAGAGAGATAGAGAGAATTGTGAGATTGATATAAAAGTTGGGAGAGAGTCTTGCTAAAATAATGGAACGTGAAACTCTAATCTTCTAATTAATTATATGATAAAATTATTTAATTAAGTGTACAGATGAGATGACAAGACACGTCAGCATTAGGCTCCATAAGGAGCCCAATATTAGGCTCCATATCAAAAATATATATATATATATATATATATTTAAAGAATCTCCCTCCCAAACAGAAAACCATGGCTGATAACCCTATAAAAACAGTTGTTACCAATTCGGCTGCCAATCTTTTTTTATCACATTCTACGAGGAGCAGTTTTTACCGATCTTTTTTTATCACATTCTATGAGGAGCAGTTTTTACCGATTCGGCCGCAGGAATAGCTCAGTGGCTACACAAACGTGCAAGAGAGATATGGGCAAGTTGTGACTCTGGCGATGGAATTTCTCTCTATGTAGGGCGACTGTGCTTAATATTTCATGTGTTTATGGTGGATTTTATTCCTGATGTGTTAGTCCGCCAAACATCTTTATAGGTTTAAATGCATTGAATAAAATGCTAAGTCTCAATAATTATGTCCCAGGCAATATTGATGTGATCAATACAGAGCACTTCTTCGCCAGGATAGTTGGAAGACAAGGGGAAACTAACGTGTGGCGCCGCCAGAAGCTCTTTCAGAGTAATGCTCGTGGTGCATCCGTTACAACGTTTTTGGCAAGAACCATACTCGAAGAAATTATCCGGTGATGGATTGATAATATTTTAATTTATATATTTTATATTTTTACATATTTTTATTTTAAGCAAGGTATATGATCTATTTTCCATAATTTTTCTTCCTTTTTGTTTAGACTTACATTTATCTTCTTTTACAGTGATGAATAAAGATCCAATGGTCCAACAACATGTACGACATAATAACATCGTAATCAACGGTTTGTATTTATATTTTTTTTTTTTCTCCGTTTCTTTAAATTTTAATTTCATTGAATCATCCAATGCGTATTTAAATTATTTATTTATTTTTCTATATTTTCTTAAGTTTTCCCCAGTTAAACATTTATCTTTTTAAATTATGGTGGTAGGCAGTGACGGGTCTAGGATTAGAAATTTGGAGATACATTTGAATATGATTTGAAATTTGGGGATAAATTTAAGTTTTTTTTTCCTAATTATACATAATAAAATACAATTTTTTTCTAATTATATAAAGGGGTATATTTCATTTTTGGGGTACATTTGTACTCATATACCCCTCTATCTCCACCACTGGTTGTAGGTGCTGATCATGTTAAAATTGCAATAGTGAATATTGAACTTTATTCATCAGCTCATAATCGAAATGAACAGAAGGTGAAAAGCTTCAATAAGAAAAAATGAAAAAAAAAAAAATGAGTAATTTAAAGCTCTGATTGAACAAAATAAATATGGAGAACTCTATTCTTATTGTCTTACTTTGGAATGATACATTGGAGTATTTATAGTACCGGTGGAAAGGACAGAGAATTCTAGACTACGTAGAAACTAACAATATATTTAAGGCATTTGAGTGAAACTAAGACATTCATTAAAGATGATGTTTCTATATTAATTTAGAAGCTTCAAGAAATCAACTTTAACTTTCAACAAGCATGGCCTTCCACAACCCACAAGGAACACTTCCCAAGTTGTTATATTTAAACATTATCTCACACTGTAAAGTTTTTTTTTTTTTTTTCTTAAAAAATTCTCTCCCTACACTTTGCTTCAATTTTAATCGTTTCCTCCTACTGCCACCGTCCGCCTCCCACCACCTCTTCCTTGTGCTACCGTCACCATCATCTTTTCCTCTCGCCACAGTCGCTCCAGTAGACTCTTTCTTCTCCTCCTGCCGTTTTTTTCTCCGCTCCACCGTTTGCTCCTTGCTGCAACTCTCCGGACGGCCGGTTTGAGAGTCATGTAGAGGTGGGCGTCGGTCCGGCGGATCGATCGGATTGGTTCCGTCGGATCTTTAATGTTTGTTTTGTTTTGTGTTTTAGGTTTTCGCTTTGTTTGTTTGTTTATGGTCTTCCCATTTTTTGGGTATGATGTTTGTTTGTTGTCTTCCCTTTTTTGGGTCTACTCTGACATTTTTTTTTTGGTGATTGTGGTGGGGTTGTTCTGGCCTTGGATTATCTTTTACTTCGATTTAAGAAATCTTAGCGTGAGGCTTTTCTTTTGTCGCTTTGTCTTGTAATATCTTGGTTATGATTATATCCTCCTCGTTCCTCACGATTGGTTCGAGTTAGGATCTGTTTCGACAGTGAGTCGTCCTTAGAACTGGACTTATATTTGTATTACTCATTTCCATATGAATGAAGTCCTTTTCTCTCAAAAAAAAAAAAACTTTTTTTCTTTTATTTATGTGGGCGTATATCGATCGCATTTTATTCTTTAAAAAAAAAAAAGAGTCGCATTATATTGCTATTGGTCAATTGATGACATTTTTTTTATATTATTTGTGTTAGTTCTAGTTTTTTTTATATTACTTTGTGTTAGTTCTAGTTTTTTTCAGTTTTTTCGCCTCATCTAAAAAGTCTTAACTTCAAAGTCTGAAAATTAATTTGTTTATTTAATTTCCTTTAGAGATTAAAAAAATTAATTTTTATTTATTTAATTTTTCTTAAACTTTCCTCAGTTTTTTTCGTGGTAGAATCATTATCTCATCCTAGGGAGGATTTGAGGCTCAACGAGTGGATAATTTTAAATGAGTGGAGTGCATTCCACTGGAATTGAACCCGGGATCTGAATTTGATTTAGAGGCTCGATACCACGAAAAGTTAATTTTATATCTAAAAATCCGAACTTATAGAGATGTAGAATTAATTCATTTATTTAAATTTCATCAACAGTAAAAATGATGTAATTATTTAATTCAAAATTAATTAAAAAAACAATTGCATCAAATTTGAATTAAAATTTGGTATCTATCACGCAAAAGTAAAAAAGTTAGGGTTTTGAGGTGCAATTTGTGATAAAATAAATTTTATTTTTGTAATTTTTTAAAAAATGTACGATGAAATTATTCTACGCCCCTTAATTCCAATCATTAAAAACAATAAATAAAAATAACGGACAATGAGAGTAGATCCACTCCCGAGAACGGAATGTGATGTCATTAATGAACTTATTCAAAATATACGGTTTCGCCCAGCACTTCCAGATGCTTGACACGTGTTGCAGTTTACTATTATTATGTTTTGTTTAATTTTTTATTTTATTTTTCTTTTATTACTGTAAACGAAACACTCTTCTCTTATATTTAGTTTTTTTTTTATTTTGCTTTGCTTGAAACGTGTTTGGTTACTATTATTAATTTTTTGATTTAATTTTTTATTTTGTTTTTCTTGCATTCGCTGCAAAAGTGACACTCTTTTCTTATACTTAATTTTTTTAGGGATTAAATTTTTTTTTAGTCCAGTAACTTATCATGATTTTGAAATTGGTCCTGATAGTTTTGACTTTTTGAATTTGATCATTTAAGTTTGCAACAATTTTAAAATTAATCATTTTTACCTGCTATAGAAGGTCACATTCAGGTCAAGACCATGTGTATTTTTATTTTCGTTTTTTTTTTCTTTTATGTTTTATATGACATCTTCTTTTTGTTTTTTATGAATTAAAGTCTTATTTATATTTATTAATTCAGAATAATATAATTTATAATTAAAAATATAATTAATTTATTAATAATTATTTTCAAAATTATACAATATCTTTTATTAAGAAACCTATTCTATAAAAAAAACAAAAGGTTCTAATTCCTTAGCCACATCCAAATCTTGTGGCTTCAGTGTATTAAGAAACAATAATAATAACAATAATATCAAAAAATTAATTTTAAAGCAATTAAATTAATTAAAAATAATTAAATTTTTACTATTTTGACATAATGTTCTTTTTTTAAATTTAATTACGTTTTGACCAATTAATTTAATTTTTTAAAATATTATTTTGAAACTACATTAAATTTTTTAAATTTAAAATATATTGTATAAAAAAATTACAAATTAATAAAAACATAGTATTATATAATTTAAAAAATATTTATTTAAAATTTAATTATGATTTTAAATTATATTATTTTGAATTATAAACATAAATAAGACTTTAATTGATAAACAAAAATAGGAAAAAAATAAAAAAAAAATAATACATAATAAATAAAAAAAAAAAAGAAAAAAAAAAAATCTACAGGCTTTTGAACTTTGAATGAATGTGATTTTTTATATAGCGGTAAAAAAATGACAAATTTCAAAATTGTTGCAAACTTATAGGATCAATTTTAAAATTGTTGTCAAACTTATAGGACCAAATTCAAAAAGTCAAAAATATCGGGACCAATTTCAAAATCGTGACAAGTTACTGGACTACAAAAAATATAATCCCTTTTTTTATTTTACTTTTCTTTTGTTCTATTTTATTTGCAAATTCTTGAGTTGTAACGTGAAAATAACTATACAATCTATTAATTTTTGTACATTAAATTCAAATTATAAATTATAGAATGACAATAATTATAATTTATATTTATGAAGAGGCATACTTGCTTTGCGTGAGATAATTTTTCTATGAACGAGATATAATTTGAGCACTAGCCTTTAACATTTTATAAAGGATATGTGATAATTTGTGTTATTTTGTATCCTGTGTCATACGAGTTTTTATCATTTATGTCTAGTGAACAGTGATCACACCTAATCTCATGATAGCAATAAAATTCGATGGTAAAAAAGTTTTTTGATATCATTCTTTTTAATTATTTTAAAACAATTAATTAATTTAACAAAAAAAATCTTAAACCAATAAATAAAATATTACTTTTATTCTTATTAATGATCCATTTTGTCCAATAAATAAACCAATAAAACAAAAAAATCTTAAACCAATCATTGACGGATCTTAGAGGGGGCTTCAGGGCTCCAACCTAGTGCAAACCCTCACTAACATGTTATATATTTATACATAATATGTAAATAAAATTCAATATACGAATTTAAGTGCAACCCAATATTATTTTTTATTTTATATTTAATTTATAAATCTCAATCCAAAATTAAAGCTCATCCCCACACTCTCAATTTAATTATTTCTTTTCCTAATTTAATTAAAGTATTGAAATTCAAGAATTTCATTCACAACAAAGATTTTATTTTATTGTAATTTTGGATGTGTTTTCTTGAGGCTCACACCCAAACATTTAGAGTTTAATCATTTAAATATGATTCTATTTTTTTCATTTAGTATTTTTAATTATTTAACTTGTTCAATATTAAATATCTACATCATTTTTTGTCCTTTTCTTTTGAAAAATATGTATTAATAATTTATTTTTTATTTGTTATATATTGTGATAATGATAATTTTTTGGTCAATTTAATATTAGATAATGCCCTTTCTAAATTTCCATACATTCCAGATCATATTTTGCCAAATAAAGCTCCTTATTTTGCAGCCTCACCGTACTCACAGAATTCCGAAAAATTGTCATAAATATCGAACTCATAAATAGTCGGTTTAGGTTTTGGATTGAATCATTTTGAGAAAGTACCCCAATCTTAATTTTATGCATTATATTATGATGCAAATTTAATGATGTTATTATCATGATGGAGAACATATCTATTGTTATTATTAATAAAGAACTCATATATGATTATTTAAAACGTGGATGATCATTTGGTCATATAGAAAAATTGATATTTTGGCACTATTTAATTTTTGTGGCCCATTAATTGTGATGTCTTAGCTGTTATATATAGTATGACATGCATATAAACTTGCATGGAATTTCATGTACAATGACGCAATGAACATATTGTTTGCTAGTTAAGTTATCTATTAGTTATATAATTAGAATGACAATATGCCATTAATCATTATTAAAAATAAGTATGTATTATACTAAGTACTACCAAGTACACCAAACTGTTTTTAGGCTAGCTTTTCAATAAATTGGACTTTTATAAGTTAAATAAGTAGATTTTTATTTTTTAAAACTTAATTACAAACCAGTCACATTGTTTGGGGTCAGTAGTCAGTACACCAAACACACAACTTTAGATACCAGCATAAATTCTTGTTTATAAAACATCATTACAGCATGTGGCGTGGCAATGATAAAACACATTTAACCTTTAAAATTGAAATGTGAATTGAGATTTTAGTCATTTATAAAATTAAATATAAAGTGAAATCAGTTTACCAATATAATCATTTTTTATTCATAAATGAGCCAAGAAAGATTTTCGAAAGAGACGGGAAGTGTACGAGATTAGCAGACCTTTGTTATGTACTTATTTGACCACTTTTGCTTATTAGTTTATATTTATATTTATATATTTATTGCCATAAACAAGCACGTTTTGGCGTTATCCACAACTTAGATTCCAATTCCAATGATGATAACTTTTAATTTTAACTAAGTGATTTATTTTAAACCTCTACTGGGAACACAATACAGATCATTTTTATACAAATTGAATGGAAATGCTACTCGATCTAGCTTCTAATTTTATTTTATTTTTGTTTGGAATGGATTTTAGCTTCCGAATTTGAGTAACCCAATTTTATGAGGTAAATAAATATCGACGTATTTTATAAAATGGCAGAGAATAAATAGTGTATGACATGACCAAAAATAAAATAAAAAATTCAGCAAAGATGCATGCACTCATCTGTTATCACGTATTACGCTAGATGTTCACAAAAATTAATTTATTATAAATTGAATTTCATCGCAAAATGTTGAATTCATTGGATCTGCAATCGATTTTTGCTAGTTACAAAACCATCGCAAATCATGATTTCTTTCGCACACCGTATTCCCAAAACAAACATATCCGAATTTGGTATTTAACCACATTGATGTTTTGAATGAGAGTTTTGGAAAAACAAGACAAAAAGAGCACTAAGGGAATGCACTGTTCAACTTTTCAATGTGAATGATAATGGATATCTATTTTTCGTCTACGTCCCCATAATGAAAGCAATATGTTCGAGGATGGCTTGTCCTGATGATGACTACAATTTTAGTATGTTGCCCTAATTTTGCAATAAAAAGGGACCAAATTTTTCGCCCCAAAATGAAAGGTGATCAATTTTTTAGTAGGATGGATGGATCGGATTTTTTATTTGGGTCCAAGTGTATTGTTTTCCCGATGATGATTTAAAATTCAATCATATTTTAAATTGATTTTTCATATTTTTTATATTTTTATGTTACATTAAAAATAAATATTTATTCATAAAATATTAAAATTATACTAATTTATAACTTATAAATCTTATATTAAAATAAATACAATAGAGTTTGGAGACCAAAGATGATGTATGTTGATTTGTGGATTAATTCCACACAATATGTGATTGAATTTATAAAGAGATTAAATGAAATTAATGACTTTGAATGAATTTATTTGAGAGAAAATGATATTGAGATAAAAACAATAACATTATATAGAGATATTTAGAGAAAAAAAAAAAAAAAAAAAAAAGTGATTTAATAAATAATAAAAATAATAAATTTGAATTAACCTTTTTTTGATTAATTGGATTTCACGGTTCAAAGGGGGTTCAACTGGGTTTTGAAATTAGGACAACAAATGGTTTGTTGGTTGAGAAATAGTGGGATGATTGAAGAAAAAAAATTATAGTAAGGGAGATAGCTAATCAAAAGGGGTAATGATTAACTGATTTAGGGGTAAGGTAGTTGTTTGGTCATCTTTTGTTCTCATTAACTATCATGATTAGCCTAAACTCATTCTCATTTTCGTTCCCATTTAAAAACTTTTAACCAAACGCTCCCTAAGTTTCATAGATTGTTGTGCTCATCATCTCAATGTACCCGATGCAGATGACAACAAAGTTTCCCACAACAACGAAGAGAACACATTAAACTCAGATAACAAAGAAGCAACCATGGACGGATCTATGTATATTTGGCACTAGGCTCCAGCCCAGCCCAACCTTTTGAGATTTTCCATATTATGTGTGTATAAGTGTATTGTTTAAAGTTTGTTTTTTGATCTTTTAATTTTAATATAGACCTTCTTAGTTCAATTTAAATTGAATTCAATCATATTTACTCTTAAAATTAAATTGAAAGTACAAAGATATGAAATTTATTTCATCAAAAGTAAATCAATTCATCATTTTAACAAAAAAGTCTCAAATCCCATTAATTTTTAATTTTTTGTATATTTTTTTGATCAACTTATTAAACTAATTAATTTAGATTACAAACTAATTCATTATAACCGCAAACATATACACTCATAGATTAAATCACTTGTAGTTCATTATAACCCAAACACACTGTTGTCATAATTTCATTGGTTATTTTTTGTTGAAAAATAAAATATTGTACTAGTTTCTTAGATGAATTAATCTTTTAATTTTATTTTAAGTATATATGATTTTATGTTGATGTGCTATGACTTAATTTAAATGTCAAACTTTTCTCTCTATTGGATTTTATTAATTTCAAGATAAAAGAATACATTTATATATTTTAATTTTTTTGTTATATATAAATTTTATGATAAATAATTTATATTTTCTAGTCTGCCCCATCATTGATTCCTAGATCCGTCCCTAGAAGCAACATCATTTATTATTAACAATCCTAGCAAATAGAATCACCATAGTAATTTTTTGTATCCCAATTCATCACCATAATCATCAAAATATAATTCTCGGTCAGGGGAATCCTCACTAACATGATCAAGCAACAAAGGATGATTTATGAATGTACTAAGTGGTGATTGAGCTAAAAAGTAACGGTTAAACGCACCTTCACAGAGAGGAGTAAAGGGTTCTTCAACAGAAGCTTCCTCCAGTCTTGAAACAGAACATAACCTGTTTTTGTTTTCAGGAAATTGCAAAGGGTGAAAAACTGATGGATAATCGTCTGGAACTGATATGCAGTTCCACCAAAATTTGCTTAAAGGCTTTCCATCCCAAACATTCTTGTTAAGCCAATCTTCATCTCTGTACGATACATTTTTGTCTTCTCCCAGCGTGATACATTTTGGAGCATAGGATAAAGCTAGAGGAAATTGTTCTGGCTCTCCCATTTCACAATTCACATCATTGAATTCTGGTCCAAAATCGGGTATCAAACAGGCGTTGGATCTATAATTTGGCACGCACTCTAGATTATAAGCTGGTGATATGGATGAGTTGACATTCCAAGAGTTGTCAAATCTGGTACACAACTTTTTCTCGGTACCATGATCAACAATGGATGAGTTAAGTCTATCTTGCCCCAATTCTTTGTCCCATTCCAGCAAGAGTCTATACGGTTTCCTTTGATGCTCACTTACTGAACCAAATTCTTCCAGATCATTGAGATGAGAAGAACTTGAATATCTATAGCTTTCAAATGGTAAGCAGAGAGAATTTCTGTATTTATGACTCTCTGAATTTTTATCAGGATCAATGAATTCGTCCAGAAGATGATTTTCTCTAAGATGATTGGACGAGAATCCAGGAATAAATTTATCCTGCTCCGTTAGTACAATATCACTCCATCTTCCAGAACAAGCTTTTGGGAGATCATTGCCATCAAGTCTGTTTTCCAGATCATTAGACTTGCTAACTGTTGGGGATTTACAACTGGTAAGAGTATCTTGTTTTGATGAATCCTGCAAATAAACTAAAATCAGAAACAAACTAAAGGAAACGAATTAAACCTTGGTAGAGAAGTTAAAGAATCATACTTTATTTTCATTGCCCTTGGGGTACAGCCGGGAAAGGAGGAAAGGAACCAAATCAAACCTGAATGTAAACTTAAATCACACAAGGAAAATAATTTGTGGAGTATTATGCTACAAAAGATGGTATGCGTATCTGACCCCTTAAAATGGAGCTTCTTGACTTCAGACAATGAACTATGAGCCCACTCGCGTAATCTCTGTCTCTTTGCAGAAAAGATTCCATTCCCACTGTATTCATTCTCTGGACATGGTAAATCAGAACTACAATAATTAAGAGTATAATCGAAAAATTAGCAACTACACCTAGCATGTAAGTGTAGGATTAAATATCAGATAGGCTACAGTCAGACTATACCAGAAAACCAGAACAAACAAAAAATACAGAAATGATAAATAATCTGAAAATTTATATTTTATAGACAATGTAGATGCCATAAGTAAAATGTCCTGAAGAAATTCATGGATATGAACTAAGTTGATAATCAACTATTAAAATATGAATTGATAACAAGATCCAACTAATTATAACCACTAAAACTAATTTATTAGTTCTAAGCGTCGCTCAACAGTTATGTAAGACTGCATAAGAAAGATTAAAGAGCTTCTAAAGTATAACCAACTACTTGGTGTTAACATGTCCAGCCCCATTAACTGCAAGAATATACTTAGAATTAAGATGCCAAATCACAGAGCTAACCTGCTTTCTCCGATGCTTTGTTAAGTGGCGAGGAGAACAGACTTTGTCCAACAGGTGTAACATTCTGAGACAGCAACGAAGACCTCTTTTTGATTTGCTTAGTTAGCTCTGCGACAATTCATACTTTAACTGGAATGAAATAACTAAAGCCACATGTAAGAATTTGTTCACAAGTTCTTTGGTCACAAATAACAAACCTTTACGTCTTATCTGATCTGATTCATCGGATTTACTGGCACGAGGTGAATGAAACAGATTATGATCAGATTGCCCCGCCCCTTCTCTAGAAACAGAAAAGTTGAGGTCTTCTGTGCTTGGTTTAAGCTTGGCAGAAGCACTACTAGTCTCTGCAAATTACATTCAGTGAACAATATTAGAATTGACAACCAATTACGTTCCATTAAAGGTTCATTCTGTTTCATGTGAACTACAATTACTTCAATACTAATGTTACAGGTTTTTTGGGTCCCAAAAGACACATCAGTTTTGCAAGCCACTAAGAAAATCAACAAATGCATTTATGGTTGCAGTCAAACATATTACCTCTACCAAGATAATTGATTATCAAATTCTTCTGGTCATTCTCCTCACGCTGTGCACGAGAACGATCATGAGCAGCACCACTTTTCATGTTTTTAAAATATGCATATTCAGAGGTCTTGCGTACACCACCTAAAACACACACAAACACAAAGAACGGTGTTATCAACTACGAATCTTACGAAGAAACATAGTCAAGACGATATAATAAGCACTAACCGATAAGAAAACATTAATAGAAACTAGCAGTCAGCAATTAACGAGAAATACCAACATTTTGAAGACTGAATTGCTTCACATTCTCCGGAAGAAGCAACAAGGGCATCATCCCTTCCAGTATCCTCAAATCTCACTCTCTTTGCCTTCCTTGCGTCTACTAAATAAACGAAAATCGCCATAATCATACAAATCAATAGTACCAATTCACTTTTCATGTATACTGAAATTATGTTCCAAGGTTAATAAGAAAGATCCAGATCAACTAAAAACTGAGCGAAAATTAAAAAATGAAACGGAACAAATATTTCTCGAAAGAGATTGTGATACCATATGGCTTCTCGAAGCCCCGATTTCGAGAGAGGCCTCCGATTGGGCATTTAATAGTTGATCTGATCCTTCGTTTCATTGTGATGCAACATTCTGAAACTTCATTAAACCCTAGTTTGTCGAGGTAAATTGATTTCAGAGGAAATGATTTAGGCGCCAAATGGGCAAGTGATGTGAGAACGTGCTATACGTGTAAAAATTTCTTCGAGAAATTTGAGTCAAAATTTGAAAATTATTATGAACTGTTAAATGCCCCTTTTTAAGTCGGGGTTTTTGTTCCAAAAAAAAAAAGTTAGGGTTAAAAATTGGGTATTTAATCAAGGTAAATGCCCCTTTAAGTAAAAAAAAAAAATTGGACCAAAAAAAAAAATTACATAATTTTATTTTAAGAAATAAGAATATTCCTTTTCTATTTTTTCTTTTACCAAAATATTGTACTCCTAAATAGGATGTATTTTCAAGCTAAACGAAATTGCTTTTACAATTAATTTTATTCAAAAGTTGTGAGAAATAAATTTGATATAAAAAATTATTATAATTTGAAAATACACTCCTATTTTCAAATTGTAAAACATGTTTCTTCCTTCACCCTCAATTCTACAACCAACATCAATCGGTCAAATCATCGATATTGATTTTTCATATGAGATCAATACTCGTTGTTGCGCGATCAATTCTACGACTACCCTAAATTTTGTCCAATGTCACTCCTAATTTGTGCCGAACATTATTCTCCTTGAATCTTCCAGATTGATGAGAAAGGAAAATTCATAAAAATAGTTTACGATGAAATGATTGAGTGAACAAAAGAATAAGTCTTGTATGCACTCACGATTTACTGAGTGGCGGACTTGTTTGATATAAGGGGTACAACTGTACCCCAATTTCAATGTTTTTTCTCTGTATATATATCTTATATATTAGTATTATATGCATACATGAATTCCCACACATTAATTACTAATTTGCAATTACAACCTTTATTTGGTCCCATCTCTCTCCTCCCTTTTCATCTTCGGTTCTGACACCGTGGGATCTCTTTTTTGTTTTTTCTTTACTAATTCTTAGACATAATAATTATTATTAATTATATTATTGATTAATTTGATGGTATTGTCTATGAATTACGGCTTGTAATTTTTTTATTTAATATCGATATGACAATCTGTAATTTACTAATTTGTTGCTATTTGTTGATAAATTAAGAAAAACGTAATACATCAAAAGATCCTTAAACTATTAATTTTTATTTTAAAAGATTTATTTTTTATTTTAAAAAATCTTTAAACTATATAATTTTATTTCACATGGCCCTTAAACTATTTTATTTTTGTTTTAATAAGCCCTTAAACTATATATTTATTGTTTCACAATGTCCTTTTTTTACAGTTCATTAAATACATTTTATTTTATTATTTTATTTTATTTTAAATACAATAAGTTGGTTTAGAAAAATCCATGATTTTTCATGACCAAGGGCCTCATGAAACAAGAATAATATATAGTTTGAGGGTTTTTTAAATAAAAAATAGTCTAGGAATCTTTCGGAATAAAAATTAAAACTTCATGGGTCTTTTAATGCATTATGTCATTAAAAATAATGGTATTTGTTGATAGATTAAAGCTTGAGAAATAACATGTGTGATCAAGTTTTGAAATGATTGCTTGGTCATTTTCATTGAGAAATACGGGTTTCTATTCCTAAAAATTCCAAATAATAGTGTCATGTATCGCTTAAAATATAGAGAACTTGACAGACTCAGTTATAATTTGAAGTTGTAACTTTTATTTGAACTCTATAAATATCATATAATATTTATATGCACGCTTTAATCCGATTGTATGCATTTTTTATATATTAAACAATATTTATATATTAACATTTTAAAATTATTTATACATCCTACCCCCAGTTCTGAAACTCTGGGTATGCCACTGCTGGTACTGTGCACTTATAGAGTATTTTAAAATCATATAATTTGTTATATTAAAAGACGCATCGTACAACTATTTTTCCATATTTAATAGTTGCACGATTCTGTATAAATAAGTTGTGTCTTCAGTAAAACAAATTGCATGGTTCTAAAATACACTATAAACTAATGGTGTATTTGGATGCACATGAAAATCGTCCGTGAACAAAAAAGTAAAATGTACGTGACAGCTAGTCAATTAGGTTGCTCTTGCTTGCATGACAACATTGCAACTAACTTCACTATTTTCATCAAATGACATCAAGTTGGTACCAATTTTTCCAAATATGCTTGAATTTCACAATCATGAATTGTGCATGAGCTGCAGCCGTGAATGGTCATAGAGAGTGTGGTAGCAAGAGATCACAAATTTTTGTCATTTTTATACGTTAAAAATTACTGATAATGCTTCATCAAAATCCCTATTTTTAACTTGAAAATCTTTATTTCACCCACTTCAATTTTTTTTTAAAATACCCACTTTCATATTTTTCATACTTTTGACAACAAACTATCCTCAAAAATGGGTAATAAAAGAGTGGAAAAAGTTGGTGTTAGTGGGTCATGTGTTAAAATAAATAATTTTAATAAGAGTAATATGATATTTTCATGTCAATGGGTAGAATATATTTTTTGAAGTTGAAAATTAATATTTCAAGTTTTCCCCCTTAAAATTAAGATGGGTCCTAAAGGTTAATATGTGATCTTCCAATCGAGAGAGATTTCGAAAGCGATTTCACATTTCTACGAATCAAAAGTGTTAAGCATATAGTCTAACGAACATGATTGCATCCAAAGTGCCCGAGCATCGTGAACCGGACATAGTACAACGCATACTCAAAGACGATCACCTCATGTACAACACAGTGATGTGCATGAGGGTAACCCTTAGATCATTCTTCCTCCCTAAAAAAATATGTAGAAAATTCTCTATCCAAAATTATTTGGATTAAAAAAGTCTAGGTGACAGTTCGTAATCAAAGGAAAAAAAATATAATTATATATGTGACAGTTACCTATATTAATGACCTGCTGCAAGAGGTAAAGGGTCAATTTTTTTAAAAAAAAATGATAATTTATAGAATCAAAATCAAAAGTCAAAATAATCCAGATCAATTTCAAAACGAAACAAAGTTACTGGACTACAAATGAGATAAAATAAAGAATGCTAAGAGAATAACATATGGCATAAATTATTTTATTTTAGGGTAAGACTCCTAAGAACCAAATTTATACAGGAATTCTATTAATAAACAATATCACTATTCAATTAATTTTTTTTTAACATTAATAATATTTATACATAACAATGTAGAGTTTGTGAATAATAGTGATAATATGTATACATAACAGTTATATTGAAAAAATACCCCACATATGAAAAAAAACACACACATATATCTATAGGCTCTCTTTTTAGAAGGTAAATATAAAAACTCTTTTATACTCATTTTCTCTACCGCTTTACTAATATTTTTCCTTTAAATAGTGATATTTTACAATAAAATATGAGATCGAAATTGACTTGAGTGTCCCTGTGTCGGGTTTGTCTTTTGCAGGTATACATATCGAGTTCGAGCCATATATAAAATCGAAATTGACTTGAACGTCAGAGTTCCCGCTTCAAAGCCCTTGCATTGGGGTGTCTTTTGCGGGTCCACGAATCGATCTTGGGCCAAGTCGAGTGGAAAATAAAGACCAACATCATATGTATATATAGAATAATATATTCACAATATATTATACTCTCTTCATCCCAATCTTTAAAGAACTTTTTCCATTTTTTTTGTTCCAAATGAATATTTCTTAAAATGGACATACTCACATATTCATATAAAATACTAATAAATAATTTTTTCTACCCTCAACTATCCATCACTTTATCACATATAATACTAATAAATAGTTATTTATATTCCTAACACTTTACACTTTATCACTATTCCCAAAAAAATTTATGAACAGTAAAAATTACTTAAAAGAATTAGATGGAGGGAATAGCTATATATGTGTATTATTACATAATTACAATAGACTTAAATAAGAACAAAGTACATAGATCACATTATCCACAAGAAATGGATACGTTGCCAGGTGGCAGTACCCGAAGTGGCTGAATAAACAGCACAGATCCTCTTAGAACGATCATAGTCCATTAAAAAATGATAACCAAATAAATCTCTTTGTCCCTTATTTTCCTGAATTTTAATATCGCCATTTTCACATCTGAAAATCAAGAATTAAATCAAAAAGTGGTTCATCATCACCGTAATTAGAAATGGCAAGTTGCAGCATGACATCCGCCGCATGTGGATTTGTGGTGGCACCAAATGTGGCTTCCTCCACCGCCGCCGCCAAGACCGCCGTCGCCTTCTTTCCTTCCAGAAAAACCAGCCACTCAAGGCTAGTTGTCAGGGCGGCGGAAGAGGCGGCCGCCACCGATGCACCTCCGGCGGAAGCACCTAAAGCAGCCAAGCCGCCACCAGTTGGCCCACCCAGAGGCTCAAAGGTGACTATTTGTTTTTATCAATTTGGAATTAATTGCCTTAATGTTTAATTTTGGAAAATTGTCAATTCAGGCATGATAGATGATAAAATTATCAATTTAAGGTCTTAAAGATTTTTCTTATCGATTCAAGACCTGAAAGACTAAAATCTATCGATCCAGGCCTGAAAGATAAAAACTATCAATTTGAGGTTCACACATTTTAAGGTCATGTTTGACACTTATATTTTATATCTTTATTTCATGTTTTTTTTTTTTTTTTTTTTAGATTTTACGATTCAAGGTTTACGGTTCAGGGGGTTTAGGGTTCATGGTTCAAGGTTTAGGGTTCATCGTTTAGGGTTTAGTGTTCAGGGTTTAGGGTTTTAGTGCCAAACATAGCCTTAAATTTTATAAGCCTTGAATTGATAGTTTTTATCTTTCAGGCCCAGTATTGATAATTTCCTATCTTTCAGGCCTTGAATCGATAGGAAAAATCTTTCAGGCCTTAAATTGATAGTTTTACCATCTTTCATGCCCTTGAATTGATAAAACTCCTTTAATTTACTAAATTATGTTGTGAATAATACCGTAGCGAATAATTAACCCTGGAGATTGAAGGTGGTCTTTTTTAGATATTATTATTATGCCTTGTTAAATACACGCCGTTCATTTATGCGTAGAAAAGAATGTAAGGATGAGTTAATTTGGCTTTCAAATGGTATTAGTTGTTTTCGCTAAATAGTATTAGTCTTTTCACTTAATAATATTAGTTTGTTTTATTGAATAATACTCTCTCTTTCCATTTCCATGAATTTTATTCCCAACTTTTTTGGCATAGGATTTAAGAAAAAAATAGATAAAGTAAGAGTATTATGGGGATATTGTGGGGTCCATTTATAAATAAATTGATTATTTGTGAATAAAGTACAATGACCATTGAAGTAATTAAGTGATAGCTGATCAGGGATAAAGATAAAGTGTTTGTTTTCATAAAAAATATGGGAATAGATTTGATGAATAAACAAATAAGAAAAGTGGGAATAGATTTGGTGACGGGTATTAGTTTTTCACTGAATTACAATATTAATTAGTCGGTATTAATAGATTTTATTAAATAATATTAATTATAAACTAATTTTACTTCAAATTAAGTGAACAAATCAGGTAAAATGTGATATTGGGTAACAACTATTTGCACCCCAAACTGTAAAACACCCTCATCATTTGATAAAATTTGCTATTCTCAAAAAAACTATGAACGACATTTGGTGGGTTGCACAGTGCAACTGGTATGTTATTATAAAAAAAATCGACCTTTAATAACAATGATATCATTAAAGTTTCTCCAACTAAATTTTTTTAATAAATAAAAAATGATCTTTAATGATAAGATCCTCTGTTAAAGATTGTTTAATACTATTAAAGACTTTTAATTAGATAAATTTTAATGTAATGATACTATCAAAACACAAAATAATTAATTCAAGTAATTCTTTTTGAAACAACAGTAATCTATATGTTCATAACATTGTGGGATTAATGCAGGTGAAAATTCTAAGGAGGGAATCGTACTGGTACAAGGGTACAGGCTCAGTTGTAGCTGTTGATCAGGTGAGTTTACCCCCGGTTAAGGCTAAGTCTTGTTTGTATTTAGGTGCACCGTGCATTTATAATGCATTTTAGAAATATACAATTTTTTATAATGAAAGATACAACCTGTTTATGCAGGACCCTAAGACTCGTTACCCAGTGGTAGTGAGATTTAACAAGGTGAACTACGCAAATGTATCAACAAACAACTACGCTTTGGATGAGGTGGAATTGGTTGCATGATCTCATCTTCTTAATTAATTAATTCCAATCTTTATTACTCATCACATTTTCTCTCTCTCAATCTATCATCTGTGTGTATCATACTACACTTGTAGCCAAGCTATGACGAAACTCATGTTTTTGTGTATTCTGATTCTAAATGCAGCCACCATTTAACTTCATATAAAATAAAAGGATAAAAACTCGTCTAAGACGATCTTATGTATGAAATAAAATATTAATTAATATAAATTAATACTCATCACTTCTAAAATATCAAAATGTCATGCCCAAATTATTTACATTCCACTGTGAAACCATCGCTTGCAATTGTGCCTCAAAAATTATAGTTTATAATATGATATATTCTTAATCATTTTAAAGAGTTGATTTTTTTATTTTAACAAATAAGTAAATAAAAATGGATGTGATTTAATGATAAAGTGTCGATCTTGTGTGGTGGAGTTCTCATGGTTGAATTTTGAGTGGGATTCGTTGATAGCGATTTTATCAGGTCGAATGAATGAATTGTAATGTGGCTATAAATTAAACATAATTAATCACTACAAAAACATAATAAATGAATAAACAAGAACAATGGGGGAAGAACTCTTGAGTTCTTCCCTTGAATATGATTTTTTTTGTATATATCATGAATGAGCGAAAAATGAGAGAGAGTTACAATAGGGGGGTGTAGTCCTCTATTTATAGAGGACCATCTTAAAGGCCAAAAACACTACATGTTGGAAATTGGGTGTTGACCCAATATTGACCAGATTTCTAGATGATAATCCATTTGTGAAAAATGGAAATAAGTTGCAAATTCATAATCTATGTTTCAAGTAGATTAATTTGATGTATTTATATGCTCAAAACCAATTTCGGGTGAATGAAATATTAATACGTGAAGTTGACAATTTATTATGAAAAAGTTGAAGAGGAATTTGTGGGGGAAGAAAGAAATATCTTCTATCTCACGTTGGAAAATTAAGGAGAAAGTTGTTTCCTTATTAATAGACTTGTGACATTGAAAGTCAATTTGACTAAAAGTCTATGTGGTGGTGTCGAGGAGCTGATGAGCCTTTATTTTTCGGAAGAAAATGGCTCGGTCATGGCTCATGGGTGCGGTCCGAGGGGTGCAGTAGGCTTGCGCAACTCGTGGGTTTCGAACCCTGGTCGGCTATGATGGGTCGAGAAGCGTGGATGAAAAGAAAGACGCGGGAACCGAGGATCGAACCCGCGATCGGCGAAACGGACGCAATGACGGTTCAAGGCGTAAAATGGCCGACCGGGTCGAACCCTGCGGACCAGTTCGATCGAATCGAGTACAAGGGCTGAGCCACCCCACGCGAAGGGGTGCAATCTGGGCTGTTGGATCTAGATCTGATCTAAGTGACACGATCAGAGGGCCCAGATTCGTCTTGTCCAGAAAGTTGCACCTATTTGCCAGAAGGCACCACAACTCTTCAACTCCTATAAATTCAGTCCCCAGGATTTCATTTCTTCCATCCAAAAATCGAATAGCATTCTGCATACAAAAGCATACTAGTAATCTAGATTTCTGCATTAGTATTCGTGTCAAGAAAGTTCCAGATACCCGAGTCCGTACGCCGATAGCTTCCGATTCGTAGTGCAACGATCTTGAAGTTCTAAAGTCATTGTATCTTGAGGACGATTGTCATTGATACCGTATTATTGTACCGGAGTACGGGGCAATATCGTCTTACGGAAAGAGAGTCCAACTCTTGCCTCGACTTTTCGTATTGAGTCTGCATCATCTTCGTCTACACACACAACACCATTTTTCTAACACTACACACTCATCTCAACCCTAGGGTTTTATTACAAAGTGAATCTAATAATTAAAACTAGATCTACTTTACATTAAATAGTTTTTATCTTGTCTCGCAAAGTTACTTGTACTTTAACTTTGACTCTTGATCTTGTCGGTTCTATGTTTCTTGAATTTTTGATATCTGTCGGACGACTATGGTCGATTAAAGCAAAGTGGACCTGCTAACTTGTCGGATTACGGGCATATTAAAGTATACTTTATGCTACAACATGACTGAAATTTTTATATATTTATTGGCTAAGTCTTGTATGCATTAATCAGATTCACCGTACACCCATAGAGCATTTTAGAACAATGCAACTTCGTGATATTAAAATATGCAACTTGTTTATCATGGATCGTACAATTATTAATATGGAATAATAATTGCACGATTCATTGTAAATAAATTACATCATTTAATATAATAAATTATATAATTTTAAAATGCACTATGAATTCACAATGCACATAAATGCGCATAAGGCTCACTCATATTTATTTTAATTAACTCCCTCCGTCTCTTGTCGTCTGTTGTTAAGTTTCCCATTTGATGAGGAAATTTATTTTACCCACCTTCATAAATTTAAAATTTATTTTATCCACATTAAGCATAAAAAAATATTTTCATTTTAACATGAAAATACCATATTAATTTTATTTAAAAAAATTATTTTATCCATACAGTCCATCATTATCCCAAAGACTACTCCCGCTATCCAATTTTTGATTGATCAGTCACTGTTTACCTCGTATTTTAGCGAGCACATTTTTTTTTATTAATATATAAAATAATAATGTGACTTTTAAAGAGGTGTTGGATAGATGAGAGGTAAGTCTATCATATCTCACCTTAAAAATTTCTTTATCATTTCAAATACTAATAAAAACTCGCTCCATAAAACACGAATCAAACATTGACTGAACAATAAAAAATAGGACGAATGATTTTTTTTTTATCTTACCCACCCCCCTTCTCATTAACTTTTAATTAACTAAATTTTGTTTAAAATGAATAATTGTAGTTTTTAAATTAAAATAGAATATTTTATAAAGAGAAAAGTATGATTACTAAAATAACAAAATTAATTAATAAATTAATATCCTTAAAAAAAAGTATTCTTAATTTCGGTACCAGTCGATATCAAATAAAAAAATAAGATATATCAAATGGTACCAAAAGCAAGAATTCGGTACCAAATTTTAGAACGTATTAACGAAATTTTTGTTTCGGCACCATTGGTACCAAATTAAAAAAAAAATGAAAAAAAAAAATTAATTAAAAGATATGAATTTGTTTATGTGCATTGAGGTTAAAAATATACACCCTCTCTTCACCAAAGTATGCTTATGTTGTGGGCACAAGTAATAAGGAAAAAATAGATAAAGTAAGGGTATTATGGGGTATTGTGGAGTCAATTTATAAATAAAGTGATTGTTTATTAGTAAAGTTCAATGACATTTGAAGTAATTAAGTGATGATTAAAGAATAAAGATAAAATGATTTTTTCCATAAAGGGAATGTGCATAAATTTGGTGGACGGATGGAGTATAAAATTCATTATATCCATCAATATCATCAAATTCGTTAGTTAATTAACAATACTCATCCATAATTAATATTAACATAATAATTAATAAATTGAATTGATAGGATTGTTTATGACCTAGAGGGTGGTAGTTGCACCCATTTTCAACACTTTCAATTTTTTATACCCACTTATAAAGCAGATTAATTACTCTGTGCCACTTTTTTTGTGTTCTAAGATTATTCTATCTTCTGGATCTTTAACACATGGACCCAGGGTAATGGTGGTTCGTTGGATTTTTTTGCCCATTACACATGTCATTAATCTATCTTATGAAACACAGAGAGGAATACAATATATGAAACAAATGATATTGTGCGCTTATAAAAGATATTTATGTCTTAAAAATGAAAATGTAGAATAATTTTTTTATAATTGAAATGGATAAAATATATTTCTTAATATTGAATGTGCTTATTTGACCCAATTCCCACAAAGAAAAAATCCAAATGCTAGGGTGAGTTGGAGCCTATCCCAGCCTATGCTGTGGCTCTGCACTTGATCAAAACAACAATTAATCGCCATCTACCCAAATCAATATACCAATTCACATTTTGTCATGTATATGTACCTCAATGGGATTATATAGACTTGTCCAACTGTTCGGAACCGCCGATTTCGATTCTAAAATATATGGAACCGAAATCAAACTGGCTAAAACTGTTTGTCGGTTTTGGTTCGACTGTTCCGGTTCCGATTTGTCGATTTCTTTATTTAATTTTTTTAAAATAATATTTGGTAACTTGAATTAACTTTATCTTGAGCTAAATTTGATTTTATTCAATTAAACTTCAAAATATAAATTGTAAATTTGTAAAGTTTACATTTTATTCAACTAAACTTATAAATTATAATTATAAATTTAATACAAATAATTAAACAAAACATTAAATGGGAAGTTGAAACAAGTTTACAAATTACAAATTTTAAATTTAATAATACAAATATTAGCTTATAAGTTACAACTTACAACTTATAAGTATACTATAGTAGCTAAAGAAATAATATTTAGGTATAGTATTAGTAGTATAACCATAAAGTATCATTATATAAAGAAGAAAATTTGATAATTGACAAGAATAAGAAGCTAGAGCAAGAGATAAAAGAGAAATTGATGCAATTGGATTAATTTGGTGTGAGAAATACATTCAAATGAAGCCACTATTTATAGATGAAAAATAAAAAAATAAAAAAAAATAAATTAACAAACCGGCGGTTCGAACCGGCAAACCATCGGTTCGGAACAACCGGTCTTGATTTTCAAAATCCAAGAACCGAAACTAAACCACAATTTTTCTGGTTTCTATTTCGATTCTAGCCGGTTCGATTTGGTTCCGAACCGACCGAATGCCGGTTTCGATTTTTTTGGGCAAGTCTAGATTATATTCGGGAATTATTTTTTAGGACACCACCTACGGGGTGTCAGGACTAGGACTTCACCAATTTTAGGCCCAATTACCTAGACTTCATCTTTTCTTTTTTTTTTTTTGTCGATTTTAGGAAAATTCTAGCAAAACACAATTGATAATAATCAATATAAAATCTGAAATCATTTTAGAAACTCCAAAAAATCTTGTTGTACATGTAAAATAATGATTGTTTTGAGAAAATCAATGTTCTAGTAATAGTTAAAATATGAAAATTTAAAATTTCTTTTAAAAACATATTTTAAAAAAAATTGAATTAGTAAAATTTGGTGACTCATAGTACTCATGGACTTACTAATGTATTCCTTTTCCTTTTCCAATCAGTTTGAATTGATAATTTTTTTTATTTATTATTTGGAAAGAAATTACAAACTTTCATAATATTTTAATGATAATTTTATCTCATATGAGGCTCGAACCTGCATTGTCGGAAGACTTTTTCCCACATCATTATAAGTCTTACAACTTCGCTATGCTTTTGGGGAATAATTGAGAAATTTCTAGTTTTGTTAGAGTGTGTAGCTCAGTCTAACCTGTGATTGATTAATTTCTTAGTGATTGGAAATTAGCAAAAGGATCGAGGAGCAAAGCAGCAAGCTAGTAGAAAGTGTCGGAAGTTGCATTGTGTGGTGAGAGGATGTTTTAGGGTGTGTTTTGAAACACTTAAAACAGCTTCCAGAAGCACTTATTTTCAAAAGTTGTGAGAGGGAGCTTTGAAAATAAGTGCTTCTGGAAGTTGTTTAAGTGTTTCAAAACACGTCCTTAAAGTGAATGTGAATGCTTCTTTTTTCAAAGAAACATCCGAAATGGAGAAGGGGACGTCGATTTTTTATGATGAAGGAAGACACATAGTAAGCCAGACGCAACTGATGCCAGGATTATACCTTAACCAAAGGAAGACGAAGCAATGGGTCTCTTTGGAGCTCTATTGTGGATAAAAATTATGAATTTGGGGAGCGTTGAGAGAAATTAAATAAACGAATTAATTCCGCACCTCTCTTCAAGTTCGAACTTTTAGATAAGACAGAATTCGAATTATATTGTGGAGATGGATGCAAAAGTAGTGGTTGATGGCGTTAATGGAACTACGTAGGAGAATACCATGTTGGGTGATACGATTAATTAGTGTTATCGTGGAGAGTTGAGATTATATCCTCAGTTTGAAGCGAGATGGATGACTCTTGATGCCGATTTAGTGGCTCATAGTGTGACGAGGGTTGTTAGAAATTTTCTAATACTCATTATCAGGATGAGCATTTGATGTTTGTGGATTGCCACCCCAATAATTGTACCTCGTGTTAGTTTATTGGCACATTTTTTATTTAAAAAATAATAATTTATTTTGCCAAATAAATTTATAGAAATTTTAAACTGAGAACTATTACCATTATTGTTATGTGCATGCTACTAATTGTCTCTGAGTTTTGTTGGTCCGCACATGAGATTTTTCTTTTTTAAAAAGTAAAATGACAAATGAAATCAACAATAACGGCCCAAAACCTAAGGTGGTAGAGACCTCAATAATTGGGCTTTTAAGTTATTTTAGGCTCTTAGGCTCATAAAATTGTTAGAGCCCGCTTGATTGAAAGCAATGAAAATAGTAATGAAAATATTTTTTTACTAATACTGCTTCAATATATTCATAATGAGAATAAAATAAATTATTAAATTTTTTTTATATATTTTTATTTTATAAGAAAAATTCATTAAAAGATGAATACTTTGGGTACAAGGAATACCTCATATAAGTATCTACAAATCTGAAATTTGTACAAAAAAACTTTCAACAATTTAAGACTGATCTAGGATTCACAACCCTATTATTGAACGTAAAATGACAAAGAAATGGAAATTTTGTTGAGCAGCAACTCCAATATCTTCATTTTATCCCGTCCACAATTTTCTCCACATCAACACAAGCACCCACAAAAATCAATTTATTTATGCTCTTCCATAGTTCCATACCATCCAAACAACATAAATCAACCAATCGCAAAAAAATTTTTCCCTTCTTACCAGTGAGCACACCCCAAGTTTTGATTGAAATGTTTAAAAATCTTGTTTTTGAATGTCAAAGAAACTCCAAGTCAATTATAACAAGCAAATCAGATTTTGGTCGACTTGTTACAATCGAAAAAAAGATGATAAGCCATCACCGTGATCCTGTTGCAAAGAGGGCAGCATAAGTCGATGTTTTGCTAAAGGATATTTCTACTGGTCAGGTTTGCTTTGGTAGGTAACCGGTCCCAGAATAACCTTCAAGCCATTGTCGAAGCTTTGATTAAAGTAATGTTGCTCCAAATGCGCCTAAACTCTTTCTGCGAACCTTGAGCTGGACAAACCCCTATTTTCATTACCAAATTACACTCTCACTCAACATTCCATAAATGATATTCATTGTTGATGTTCTAACTAAGCAATAACAATGCAATTAATAATCTCACAATGATTGACAACTCAAATATACCCATTACTATTCTCAAATCATATTAAACGGGCTCTTGTCATATGATTATATTTACATCCTCTCACTTTTTTAACCGAATATTATATTAATGACGACGTTGTTTTATTCAAGTTCGAAAATATAAAATCTTAGAATTAACGGAACTTACTGTAAATATATACACATATTGGTATCGCAGAGCACAAAATAGAAAACACAATATATCTAGAAACACATTCTTCCTTGATGAAATTTATTCAAAATATGAAATTGATATTATTATATATTTATATTTTTAAATTAACATGATTACTTTTATATATCAATACACATAAGATATAACATTGATGTTACGATATTAGTTAAACATTTAAACGAACTCGGATTCAACTAAATGTATTACAACACCTAATTAAATTAAAATATACAAATTCTTGTCTAGCTGTTGTGATACGCATTGTGAAACAAATATAATTAATTAAGTCCATTTTTATACACTCACTTATTTGCCCACTCCTACTTTATTTATTCCTTTCTGATCAATTGATCACTTTTTTGACCCTTTAAAATAGTCGCGACATACAAATAAATATCAAGAAGAAAAAAAATATACAAGCGATGATAAACTGATAGGAAGGAAAGATTACATTATCCAAATGAAATCGATACGAAGCCATGTGGCACTATCTGAGTGGCTAAATAAACAACACAGCTCCTCCCAGAATGATCATAGTCCATAAAAAATAATAATTCCATAAATTGCAAGCCTTTCAAAACCCATTTACTTACTCTCTTAAAATTTATCATCTCCAATTTTATTACACCTGAAAATCAAGAATTAAATCAAAAAGTGGTTCATCATCACTGTGATTAGAAATGGCAAGTTGCAGCATGGCATCCGCTGCATGTGGATTTGTGGTGGCACAAAATGTGGCCGCCTCCACCGCCGCCGCCAAGACCGCCGTGGCCTTCTTCCCTTCCAAGAAAACCGCCCACTCGAGGCTGGTCGTCAGGGCGGCCGATGAGGCGGCGCCGCCGGCTCCCGCCGCCACCGAAGCACCTCCGGCTGAAGCACCTAAAGCAGCCAAGCCGCCACCAGTTGGCCCACCTAGAGGCTCTAAGGTGACTTATCTTATTAATTATAAACTATTATGAAAAAAACTATTATTGTTTTGTGATTAGTGAAGCTAATAATTAACGCTCGAGATTGAAGATGGTCTTGTTAAATAGAGTTCATTTATGCATATATATGGGCATGTGTTTGAGTGATTGATATTTCACCTTATTTAACATTGACAAAATCATTCATATGCTTAGTAGTACAGCACTTTGTAATAATACCTAATAACTATGGGGACATGATTATACCATGTTCACCGTATTTCATAAAGAAATTAAATTTTGATAGCGATTAATTGTTTCATCAAATTCCTACTTTTAAGGGGTGTTTGCAAATGATTGTGATTTTGAAGAAGTAATTTGAATTGATTTGTGTAGGAAATTCTTTGACAATTTTTAAAAAAATATTAAACTATTCGTTAAAATTCAATCTTGAGTGCTACTGCTTCTCGAAATCAACTTAAGAGTAATTATTTAATTAATTAAAAGTAAACTTAGAATCAGTTTTGCTAAAAGGAAAAATGCTTATGAACTTATAATTGAGATTCCAATCACACTGCAGGTCAAAATTCTAAGGAAGGAATCGTACTGGTACAAGGGTACCGGTTCAGTTGTAGCTGTTGATCAGGTGAGTTTACTGTTTACCCCCTCTCTAAAATGGCTTATATATGTATTATTTCAAAATAATAATAATAGTAATAATAGTATATAATAATGTGATTGGATGTACATGCAGGACCCCAAGACTCGGTACCCAGTGGTAGTGAGATTTAACAAGGTGAACTATGCAAATGTTTCAACAAACAACTACGCTTTGGATGAAGTCCAAGTGGTCACATGAGATATTCATACTTGTACCAACCATGTATTCCAATCTTAGTTACTTATAATGTCATTACGTGTGAATGTGTTTGTACCATACTTTTCTTCTAGCTATGAGCAAATTCATATTTTCATGTATTCAGCTACATTCACTAAGTGAGTGTTTGTAAACTTTACTCACAGTTTAAAAGCAATTACCAAAATCTAAAGTTATGAGGAGACAACTTTTTAAAAAAAAGGTGCTTTTGCCCCCCTCTAATTGTGTTTGCAAACACGCTCCTTTAAGTATGGTCGACTGGCTGGCCATAAAAACTGGATTGGGCTGAAGAATCATTTTTCACAATCCCAATGGCCCAAACTCAACTCAAATTATTTTAACATATAATCAACTCGCAAAGTCTCTTTATTACATTCTCTACGACCCTTGTTTTACCAACGGAGTGAATCTCATGTGCACCAGTGCATCGTGTACTCCATGATGTATTTCAGAATCATATAACTTGTTGCACTGAAATATACAATTTATTTACACTGAAACGTGCAACTTAATTCCCATAATAATAATTGCGCAATTCAGTATAAACAAGTTGCATGGTTCTAAAATAAATTAGAATGCACGGTTTACCTGGTATACACAAGACTTGACCTTATAAACCACTCAACATTGGTTTTCTTTATACAACCCATGTTTACTGCACAAGTGCCATAGCTGTGGAGTTTTTTAAAATAGTATTTGCAAAAAGAAAAATGAGGCTGTGTTCAAACATTGCCAAATTGGCCGCTCAGATCCATTTTTTGGCCTGCAAATGTGGGCTCATCTCGATCAATCGATCATATTTTTGGGCTGTCTGGATTGGTCAATCAGATCGGTCCCAAATTGCCACCTCTACTTCGAAGCAAAAATTTGACAAAATAAGCTGCTCTAAGCTATGTCACTTTTGGCTTTTGAGTGCAATAACTTCTAACTTAAATAAACAAGTCAATCCAACAAGAAACGTGTAACATTTTCTTCTTCATAATCAAGTGAGGAAATGAGAAATAAATATGAATTATTGCATGAGATGATGAATACATGTATACATCTTAGAACTGCTCTGTCTGCATGAAGAATTGGTGGGAGACTACACAACGATAAAGGATAATTTAAGGAAAAAAAATACTCATGGCAATTAACAACAAACACCCAAAGTAATATGCCAATCGCTAACTTAGGCAGCCAAATTAAAAGAAATGAAGACTAACTCTCGGGCTTCTTCGCACCTGCTTCTGTTAGCAAAGGATTGAGTTCCCCGCTTCTGTGCAGCTTGATAGTTTCTGCACCATTAAACAAGGAAAAAAAACTGCTACTATTGGTAACTTGACATTTTGATGCTTCAGTGTGATAATGGAACCCTATATCAATAATGTAATGATATTTTCATGCTTCATTGTGATGAATGGAACCCTAAATCAATGAAAATCCTATTCAATTTCTATGGTCATTTTTAGTCTTAAGTATGAAAAATCTCCTTTTCTTTTGCCAAGAAAACATGCCTGTTCATAACTACTTTGGAATTTTACATTCATAATTTTCTAACAAATAACTATTTGCCACAAGAACTCTACAATCAGGCCAACTGTTCAAGAATAAGTACCTGAACAACCACCGATGTGCTTGCCCCCTGTCACCAGATGTCAACATCAGTTGCCGAAAAAAATTTATTTCAAACATTTTGAAAAGCAAATTAGGAAGCAGGAATGATGCAACTCTAAACTAATATATTCTTGAATTGAATACAGTATGGAGCCCAACATAAATTGCATGTACTTTATAAAAGAGTACAGGTAATTTGTGTTGACATCGATTTCCATTAGAACCAAACATTGAGATCAGCATCAGTACTCAACTAACTTGTCTTCATTTGCAGCTGTAATCATCAAACATCCTTTAAATCTTTCATTAATGATGCACAATGTTCAATTTTGTCCTTTAATATAAATCACGAAATGTTACAGTCCAGACTGTAGTTTTAGTTCTTTTCTCGAACATGGCCAGTTATAATTTGTTGATAAAATCACAAGTTTTTTTAACATACTTGAAGTGAACCTCGCAAAATTTAAGCAAATTCTTGTACACACCAGCTGCACTGTTCAACTGGAGTGTATTTTGGTTATAAGTTGTTTTGAACAGTATTAGTTGTTTTCAGCGAACAGTACGAGCTGTTTTCATTGAACAATACTAGTTGATTTCAATGAACAATATCAGTTGGCCAGTATTAGTTTTTTCACTGAACAGTATCAGTTGTTTCTATTGAACAGTGCAACTGGTGCACACCAAGTACTACTCCAGACTTTAATCATGCTTCTTACCAATGAATACATTCGGAACGGTATGCTGTCCAGTAAGTCTTTCCAGGGTCTTCTGCAGTTGTGGTCCTTGAGCACCTACAAATAATAGACGTAATATGTAAAATTTTATGTAAAGGACTGATACCAATTTTAAATTAACTGATAATTAACTTAACACATGTTTCCAAGGAAAGGATTTTATTACTGACTGGCATAGCACAAAATATATATATGTTGGATATCATCCGATGAGGGCTATGTGCCTATATCACAAGAATGGTTAAAACTTAAAACCAAAGCACGATACTTTTGAACATCTATCCCTTTTCTACACTCAACATATAATACATTAAAAGCTTCTGTAAATTTAGTGATGGTTTAAGGCTCTACTTCAGTCAACAAACTAAATTGAATTGATCAGTCGGACAATGGGCTTGGCCTGTATTTGTTACATAATACACAATGAGTTGGAAAATGATTTTAATATCACTTCACTTGTTTGAATGTCTCTTTTAATCAATTACAATGTATTTCTCCAACAAATGCAAAGTGCATAAAAATATACAAACAATTGAATTACTCATAATACTCAGCTAAAGCTACTTCCCAGTTGTGTCTGGACAGAAATAGAACAATTTAGATGATGAATTTGAAATTTATAATAATCAAGAATAAATCTATTAAGGTTTTATAACATTTGAAATTTACCACCTTCATTTCAAACTATATTTGGCGTGACTTTAATATAAAGTCATTCGAAATCCTTCATTCAAATAACCAAACCTTTAATCAAAATGCAACCATAAGTTTCGTGTTTGACAGTTCAACTTAAGCGGTAGCAGCGCTATAGGAAACATCTCTCTTTGAGCTGGGATATAAGAATAATCTCTAGAAAGTGCCATATCACTTCAATCATTCTAAAACAGATCATATACATCATTTGCCAACAATAATCAAACAAAGAGGAGTTGGACAACACAAATTGCTAAAAATAACAAGGATATCAAAATTGTAAAACGTCAACCTATATCCAAACTCATCCAACCTCTGTATCGAATAATTGACAAGGATAAAGGTAAGAATCACATCAAATTATCCACATCAGTTTCTTGTTCAACCTAACTATTTCATCATATCAATAAACATCAAGTAAATTACTCGATTGTATACTTAAAAACAATCAACAAGTGAGGAAAAATGTAAGATCATACCTAATTCATCCAACTCAATAACAAGTGGCTCCACACCAAGCTTCTTGAACAGAGATTTCACCTCCGAAGAGTACCTTACAACACACATAACACATTCAAAATTTGGAAACAAAAATCAACTCCAACAGATTGCAGCAAATTAGGGCAACGTTAATTATTTAACTAATTAACAGGAATTGGGAACTTACGAGCACCATGATTTGGAATAAACTACGATAGGGTTTTCAGCAACAGTAGTCTTGACAGTCTCTTCCATTCGGGCCCCAAATGAGCCGGACATGGCCCGAACCTTGAAATTTTTGCAGGATAAGGCGACGCCGTTGGAATTACGAGATGATGCATGATTGGGGAAGAGAGAAACGGAGAAGCTTCGCTTGGGGAATAAAGGAGGGGAAAGTGAAAGGGATTTGAAGCTTAGGCTGGATGCGCAACTAGCCATTAACGCCATTATCAAGAAATTCTGCTATTCGTTTGGATTTGGATTTGAACCTAAATTTGGTTCGAATTAATTATTATTCTTATATAATTTAATTATTAATTAACAATTAGTAAAGTAAGCAGAAAAGGGTAAATCTGCGCATTGAAGAACATTTTGTGGGGGTTCAACTTCAGAGTTGAGAGTCAAAAACATTTCTTCAGACTTCAAAGATGGAAAAATACAACAATCCCGTACTTGGGCTTCATGTGTCTCACTTTACATTGGGCTCGGTTATTCGCACCCCCGAACATTAACACGACGTTGTATGTAATTTGATTATGAGTAACTCAATTGTAATATATTGCACAAAATTTGTCAAAATTTATATGCGGGATATACATATTTTTAAACAAAATTTTGTCAAAATTTTGGGGAATATATAATTTTTAAATATTATTCGGGCGGTTACTACAAATCGCTCCTCGAATTCGTTGTTGACTTGTTGTATATTTATGCAAGTTTTATCAATTATATTGAATTAGCGTAAAACTAGCTCTTAATTTTGTTATTGAAATTTTTGACTTTGTACCTGATTTCTTTTCTTTTTATTGAATATATAATTTTTAAATATTATTCAAGTCTTTATGTGTTACTACATAATTTTTTTTTTATTTTATTATTTGAATATTTAACCGTATATAACTATTGATATTTTAAAAAAAATAATTATATCAATTTAAGTATTAAAATTAAATCAATTTTGATCCATATATTTTAATTTAAAAAATTTGTCGATGGATAGGAAAAATAAATGGTCATTATGTTTTATGAAGCACACAAAAGCTGAAAGTTAGAAACGATATTATCTTAGATACTTCCTTTCTGGGTATTGAAATTTCGCATCACCATCAGAAGATATATCCAGCGACAGTTAGCTTGATGGCGAAATTCTCAAAGGCTAATTTCTTTTTAATTTTATTATTGAAATTTTATGACTTTGTTACCTGATTTCTTTTCTCTTTTCATTTTATTAAGTATAAATTATGTATTATATATTATTATTATTTTATTAAAAGAGTGAGTCTATCATTTTAAACTTAGTTTTTACACTAAATTGTGTATCGATTCGAGAGTGTCATTCTTCAATAATTTATTTTTGAAACTCTTATGAATGCAGATTTGTCAATCCACCTAACATGCTTGCCCAAATGCATGAATATTTAACTTGTTGATTCAAGTTATATTAATTCAATATATACAAGTTGTATATTTTTATCACTACACTTACAAACTAATACCACTTCAATCAAATTACAATAATTTTAAAATACATTAAATGGAATGAGTTATATAATATGAACAAGTTTCACAGGGAGACGATATATCATCTTAGGCCTGTATCGACAAGGTCAATTTGAAGAAATAGTTCCTGCATTATGAGATCTGAGCGATTTAACCTTATTAAAATTATGTTTTGTAGTTCATCCTTCCATCAATTTCTGGATCCAGCCCACTGACTATGGGCTAAATATTTCACGGATGTGTGCAATATTTAATAAATATTTGTGATTTTTATTCAATTTTTATTGATGATGTAGGAATTATGGTGAGGATAAATGGTCTAGTTTGATCTTGATAAGATTTTTTATGAAGCTATACACAAAATTTACAAAAGCTTTTTTGAGCTGCTTTCACAAAAGATGGATATACTTTTCTCTTAGAAAGAGATGCATCTACATCTACTCTGAGAATTATACTTCCTTTCTGGGTATTGAAGAAATTTCGCATCACCATCAGAAGATATATCCAGCGACGGTAAAAATAAATTTCTTGAAGCTTGAAAAAAATCCACCCTGTTTGTTGTTTCTTCTGGCGAAATTCTTATTTTTGGCGTGTAATTTCTTTTCAATGAAATTTGTGATTTCTGGTTTGTAATTTCCCCTTCTCTTCTATTTGTTCGATGAATTTCGTCTCTCTATTACAGTAACACGGTCGAGTAGAATCTCAATTTCAAAAAATTGATGAAATTGATGAAGAAAGAGGAATTGAATTGAGGATAAATTGGGTGAAAAAATTACTATGTTTAATTGCTTCTTCTTAAATATTCTAACCAGGTACACAGTGTTTAAACACGCCAAAATAGCAGGTTTACTAAACCCATAAAACTACATTGAAAACTTTGTTAACCTGGGTGCGCGGTTTTAAGCTGCATTTTGAACATGATAAGTAAACAGGTGCATAACTTGAATAAATAGTTCTAATTCAGGTTTATCCACGGTGAAACATGCAACTATTAATATGATAAATAAATTGTATGTTTTTAAAATACACTATGGAGCGATCAACACCTTTAAATTTAGTTTTACGTACGTGTGAAAGTAATTGTGTATCGATTCGAGAGGTGGAAGTCATTCATGTTGAAATCTTCAATAATTAAAAATATTTCGAAACTCTTATGAATGCAGATATGGCGTCTCCTCTTAAACCACCATCAATCCACCTAACATGCTTGCCAAATGCATCCGCTCAGGTTATTCTCTTCACTCTTGTTGATTGAAGTTCAACATCACTTATCTCTGCCAATTTTTCCTTCTTATATGTTTATGAGTAGATCTCCCGTGTAACTTATTCATAGTATGAAATTTATACCACTACACTTACAAACTAATACCACTTCACTTATCAACTGATACAATTACACTTATAAACTGAGGTCATAGTATTAAATGTTATAGGTACTAATTTATAAAAGTAGTGGTATCACTTTATAAGTGTATTGGTATGAGTTATATAATATGAACAAGTTTCACAGGGGAGTTTGTGTTAATTTTAAACTTATCATCTCATCAGCTAGGCCTGTATCGACAAGGTCAATTTCGAAGAAATAGTTCCTGCATTGTGAGATCTGAGCATGTGCCTTCAAATGCAGCTTCTCCTTCCCAAGGCACCTACTGTTTTTTTTCTTTTCTTTTCTTTTCTTTTTTGGAGATAAGAAGGGAAACTTGAATCTATCTGTGTTTGCACCAGAACCAAAATTTACTCGCTTTTCTTGATTTAAAATTTAGAGTTATGAAGTAATGTATTAACACAGTACTAGATGTTTTATGACAGGTAGTCAACCTGGACGACGCCAACTCATATCCATGGGGGCAACAATTGCCCCATGGCTCTTCTTTTCTTCACAAACTGCAGCATGTATGTGACCTTCGTACCCGCAGATTATGACTCAATTCATTATGAAAATTTATTTGTTTATCATCACTTCAGTTTTCTCTTATTTTGTATAAAAAGTGGAATCATCTGGTTGATGGCGATGTCGTTTTCTTATTTGTTCGAAAGTATGTTAGTCTTTTAGGTAGAGGGGGATTAGAACAGGTAAACGTGTGTTTAGTTACATAGTTTATAGGGAAAATTGATCTTTTTGTCATGTAACTTTGATGCATTTTGATCTTGATCCTACTAACTTACGATTTTTTATCTTGATCCTATAACTTTACAAAATTCGACTTTTTCGTCCTGTCACCGGCTAGTTACCTGCAATAGCAGGTGACGGGACTAAAAATTCGAATTTTTCTAAGTTACAGGGCTAAAATCAATATTCGCAAATTATGATTTTGGTCCTGTAACTTTACAAAATTCGACTTTCATATAATTTTGTTGGTATACTCTGATTTCTAGTGCTGATATGCTAAGAGTATGTGGCTGATATGCCTCATCAGTTGCTGCAGAAACAAAGAAGGGATTTCTGTTGGTCAAAGATAACAAGGATGGATATACTTTTCTCTATCCCTTCGGGTGGCAGGTCCGTGTCATCTAACATTTCCTCAATCATTCTCTCGTTCGTTGTATTAAAGTTTTAACTGTGATCATTTAATCAGGAAGTTATCGTCGAAGGACAAGACAAGGTCTTTAAAGATGTAATCGAACCTCTGGAAAGCGTCAGTGTAAATATGATTCCCACGGGAAAACAAGATATTCGTGATTTTGGACCCCCGCAGGAGGCATGCAAATTATCATGCTACGTACATCAGTGATAAATGTTTGATGAATTCTTGACATTTGATAATAATACATGGTCCTTATAGGTTGGTGAAACTTTAATTCAAAAGGTTTTGGCTTCTCCTACTCAAAAGAAAAAACTGATTGAGGCAACGGAGGTTAGTTTTTCTTTCCACGTCTCCCATCCATTCGATGAATATGGATAAACTCTGAATGGATTGATATATAATTTACAGCACGATGTGGATGGTAAAGCGTATTACACCTTTGAGTTCGTTGCAAAAGCTCCAAACTACACTCGTCATGCTCTCAGTACAGTCTGTGTTGCCAATGGTATGAACTATGAAATACTCCCCCTTTTTTTTTGGAATTATACTCTTTTCACCCTTTTCATTTTCATTATCTTTTCTACTCCACTTTGTTTTTATTTTCTGCAACCTTTACTTTCATTTTTCTAATCATTAGCACCCTGTAATTTCAGTTTTCTCATCATCTGCTCCTTGTATATCTTTTTTTTTTTTTTTTTTATATCAAGGAGGGTAAAGTGAGTAAAGTAATAGTATGGGAAGCTGAAAACACGTTTTCCAAAACTACGAGGGGGCAATTATGTATAAGTATGTGAAGTAGCATTATAGAGAGAAAAATGAAAAAAATGTTACAAGTACAAGGGGTAAGAGACAGTTTTCGCTGTTCTTTATATATATACACACTATCTGATTCTGGGAGGTGATTCGTGCAGGAAAGTTGTACACTTTGACAACAGGATCGAACGAGAGGAGATGGGAGAAGATGAAAGATAGGCTGAAAACCGTGGTGGATTCCTTCCAAATTTCCAATGTCTGATCATTTTATGTTTAATTGCTTCTTCTTAAATATTCATTTTAACAAACAAGGCTATTAATTCAATTAGTGTAGATATATATGAGCATTTTTCTCTCAACAACTTTTAGTCACTCCTGTTGTATGCTGCATGTAGACATTACACATACACATACTTGTGTTTTTTACAGTTGTGCAGAAAATAGTATACCATTTTTGTTGTTTGATATTCTTGAAATTTATAGCTTAAACTTTCTTTAACTGTATCATGTTTCTTTGGGAGGTATATAATTGCTGAAACCCCTTTCATGCTTGTAACCTAGCACAGATTACCAATTACTTTTTTATTAGGTTATTAGTAATTCATATCTGATTACAAGAAATGAAGTCTTATACTATATTTTTATTTATGAACATGTTATTTTCTTATTTATGTACTCCCTCCTTTTCAAACTTATTTACCCTTTTTTAAAAATTATCCTTCATAATATTTTAAAATTATATCTCATGTTATTATTTTTACCCAATAAATTATCTGTTTTAGTAATAATATGTATGGAACTACAGTACCCTCACTAAAAAATCACTTTATCAATTTAAATACTACTTCCTTTGTCCTAATCAAAAACTCATATCAAAAGCAAAGGGGTAAATAATTTTGGAACTTAGATAGTATCTATTATATATAATGATTAGATTAAACGAACATAACATCATAGTATATGATACCTACATCATCAACGCCACAAACCTGTAAAATTAATTGTAAAATTAAGCAATCAATCCACATCAAGTATGCTTTACTGATAAACGTATGTTTGTGTGTGTCTCTCTCTCTATATGTATATATTTGCGTGTGTTTCTCTCTCTCTATTTGTTAAGAAAATAAAATGTTTGAACAATATCAAAAGTGTTTTTATGTATAAATTATACTCAAAACAACATTTTTTTTTTATAATTATGTTCATTAAATTAAATTATATGAATCTACTACATTTAGAATGCTGTGAAAATTTATGAATTGAAAATGAAATATGATAATATGAAAAGAGTTTTTTTTAAGGTTTTTACTTTGTTGAATTCAACGAATTTTCAACCGTTTGAACTTTTAACCTTAATTTGTTAATTGAAAATGAAGATGAAATTAAAGTTAAAACTTGAGAGATACAATATTTGAAATATGATTCGAAATTTCGTTAATAGAATTTGCAAATACAGCATGTATCATCTAGCTTGGGACCACTCGAGACCATGTGAAAATGATCTGTGCAAACATCACATGTTCAATTATTGAGTTTTGATACCCTTAATGAGTAATTGGCTATGATGGTTAATTAAATATCACATGTTCAAATAATTGAGTATGATGGTTAATTAAATATCACAGGTTCAAATATTTTACATAAGGGTGCACAGGTCGAAAATTGATAGGCGGGTGGATTCTGGCCGCCTAGGCTAGACCGTCTAGTCGTCTCGTAGAGGCAGTCTAAACAGCCTGACTTTTTTTTTTTAAATCACAAAATAAATTAATATAAATTAAGGTAATTATAGTTCAACTCCAACTAAAAAATTTATTAATTAACAAATATCGATATCAAAACGAAAAGACATAATAATTTAAAATTTAACATAAACTACAAAATAATCAATTGAAAATAGATTTACATATATTTATCAAATTTTTCAAACTTAGAAGTTAGAATATTGACATTCTTCATCTTTTAATCATTACTTGTGAAATGGGTTGTGTAATGTTTTAAATTTGAATTTTTTTATTGAATGTTGGTCTTTAAAAAAATAAAAAAATTGAAAATCAACCCTGTGTGTTTCTCTCTCGATTGGGCCGCCTAGATAATTATGTTCATTAAATTAAATTATATGAATCTACTACATTTAGAATGCTGTGAAAATTTATGAATTGAAAATGAAATATGATAATATGAAAGTTTTTTTTAAAAGGTTTTTTTGATTTTTCGGCAATTTTGAAAAAAAAATGAGAGATCAATATTTGAAATATGATTCGAAATTTCGTTAATAGAATTTGCAAATACCACCTAGCCCTATTTTTGCATCCATGATTTTAGAGGATAGAGTTTTATATACATAAATGACTAATGTTAAAAGAAAACAAATTATTGACTTGT
The DNA here is from genome assembly GCA_037126765.1 of Stenogyne calaminthoides. Lineage (NCBI taxonomy): Eukaryota > Viridiplantae > Streptophyta > Magnoliopsida > Lamiales > Lamiaceae > Stenogyne > Stenogyne calaminthoides. The sequence goes on along the minus strand of JBBCBC010000020.1, from coordinate 34,874,438 downwards.
CTACATTTATTTGTTGGATGTCCCAAAATAATTTTCACATATCATAAATAGAAAATTTTTCATAACTTCCCCCTCATAATATACATAATTTTAGATTTAAAAAACACTCTTGTGTGAGATGATTTTACAGTAATTTGTACTCTGCCGAATAGTTCAAGTTAATTAATTCGGGAGGTAGTTAGTAATTTTGTAAAAAATTTGACTAATGTTAAAAAGAAAACAAATTATTGACTTGTCTACATTTATTTGTTGGATGTCCCAAAATAATTTTCATATTATATGAATCAGTTACACCATAACAATATCCATGCACCGCTATCCGAATAGTAAACGGGTCAAAAAAACGGGTCATACATAAAACCATAATTTCTCGTCCTATTCATTTTCTCCATCAGATTTTCCAGATTGTTCTCTCTCTACCCTAATTTCCAAAATTGCTCACTCCAAATTCCGACGCTTTGACTCACTCACTCTCTCAATCTGAAAAATGGAAATGACATTTTAATTACTAGTTTAACATGGGTGGGTAATTTATTTTCTAAGTGTCTTTTTTACTTGCTCTCTTTGTATTTTGGATCAGAGGAATTGGTATGATGAGTGTCCAAGAAATTATTAACTGCACTAGCTAAACTTCGCTCTGCATGGTTGAGGCAAAGAAAATTGGATTTGATGTGCTTAAGTCAACAAAAGCTAACAAGCTTCCAAATGATCTTGAGGGAATGAAAGCCTCAATGGAACAGTTGCTTGCTCTAATGGATTATGTTTATAAAGATGTCGATGATGTAGTGGAAGGACATACCGCCCCGATAATAAAATTGGAAGATTTATACCAGATATATTGGCATCTATACCCAAGCTATTACCCCATTCTTTTAATAAGATGGTGAATGACAGTTTACAAGATTAGTTATTGATGCTTTATTTGTCCAGCATTACTAGAACACAACTCAGTATAGCTGAAAAGTTGAATACTGCTGCCCAAATTATTTGATTAGGTACTTGTAATCTTGGTTGTTGTTAGGTTCTTGTAATACTTATGACCATTTCTGTTGTCATATCATTCTAACCAGATGCTTTTATGGATTGCACCTTGTGCTCCATCTCATACTTCTTTATTTTGATGATGTATTTATGTTTCAGTTTTGGAGTCTTTTATTTTAGTGAAATAAGTTTAAGTTGCTGGTAGGATTTTAAAATAGTTGAAATTTCTACATTCATGAATGATGGGAGGGGTGCTATGCCTACCATGTGCTGCCTTCCATGTGTTTAATGAAATGATTAAGTAGGAAATTTTCTTCTATATTAAATTTCTTTATGAGAGAAGATGAGATTTGTGTAAATTAGGTTGTTGTGAACGTCATTAGTTTTTTTATAGGATTTTGGAAAAGAGAGCAATTATGAATTTGAATCCAATTTAATAAAATTGCTGAAATTATTTCTTGAAAGTTTTTGTTACTTAAATGTGATTCTTGCTGATTTTTTTTTTTTTGCTGTTGTTATGTTCTTGCTTAATATTTTGTGTTACTTTATTAAAGGATAGGGAAAATGAATAAGCAGTGTTGCTTGAAAGACTGCAGGCCTAAATAAGAAGCATAAGGTTGCAGTCACGGAAGATGGTGGTGTTGCTTCTTCATGCAATCTTCCAAAGTTACTAGTTGATGCTGCCCTCCAGAAAGTAATCTAGGTGGTCAAAAAATGCAGTGATGGATTTTGGTTACATGAACACAGTGCAAATATGCTATTTGAATGTTCTTATTCTTTAGTATTTCTTTCTTATATTACTTGAAAAGTTTTCTTAGAGCTATGCTAGGTTTTGAATATTGTATGCAAAAGTCCGAAGAATTGACATATGTTTGTACTTTTATGTTATGCAATATCAATAATTCAAACTTCCAGTGGTATTAGTTTATATGAGCTATAGTAATATGTAGTAACTCACGTATTGTATTAGTTGATTTCAACAATAGTATTAGTTAATGTGTTTATTTGGGCAATCATATCATATTAAATCATATATATACTATTAGTTGATAATATGAGCTATAGTATTAGGTGATATGAGTTATAGTATTAATTGATATGAGTTATAGTATTATTTGAGATGAGCTATAGTATTAGATGAGATGAGCTATGGTATTAAATGATATGGGCTATAGTATTAGTTTATATGAGCTATAGTAATATGTAGTAATTCACGTATTGTATTAGTTGATTTCAACAATAATATTAGTTAATATGTTTATTTGGCCAACCCTATCATATAAAATCATATATATATATACCATTAGTTGATAATATGAGCTATAGTATAGGTGATATGAGCTATAGTATTAGTTGATATACACTATAGTATTATTTTATATGAGCTATAGTATTAGATGATATGAACTATAGTATAGGTGATATGAGCTATAGTATTAGTTGATATAAACTATAGTATTATTTTATATGAGCTATAGTATTAGATGATATGAGCTATAGTAATAGATGATATGAGCTATAGTATAGGTGATATGAGCTATAGTATTAGTTGATATAAACTATAGTATTATTTTATATGAGCTATAGTATTAGATGATATGAGCTATAGTATTAAATGATATGGGCTATAGTATTAGTTTATATGAGCTATAGTATTAGTTGATATTAGTTATAGTATTATCTATAGATTAATTCACATACTATATAACATTAGTTGACTTGAGCAATAACATTAGTTACTATTTTTATTTGGGCAACCATATCATATAAAATCATATATATACTATTAGTTGATAATATGAACTATACTATTAGGTGATATGAGCTATAGTATCATTTGATATAAATTATAGTATTATTTTATATGAGTTATAATATAATTTTATATTAGTTATAGTATTATCTATAGATTAATTCACATACTATATTGTATTAGTTGATTTGAGCAGTAGTATTAGTTACTATCTTTAATTGAGTAAACCACATATACTATTAGTACAATTAATTGAATTAGGAAGAATTTTATTAAAAGAAATTAAAATTTGAATATAATTTAATTAAAAGAAATTAAAATTTGCAATTGAATTTCAAATATATATATATAATGGTAAATTTTTTTGTACAAACCCAGGAAGTGGTTTGTTCACCGATCCAATTTAGAAGGGTTTAGGGTTCATGCAAGGGTTTAGGGAATGGTTTCCAAATTAAAATATATATATATTTAAAAATAATACTCTAAAAAAAAAAAGCATTAGCATTAAAAAGATAGAAGAAAAAAATAATAAAAGTGTGGCAGCATTAAAATAGAGAGGTAGAAGAAAAAAATAGTAATAATAACAAAAGTAGGAGGTAGAAGAGAATATAAAAATAAATGAGGGTTATCAAGTTTCGAACCTGCCCCATCCTAAGAAAATAACCAAGCTAACCACTTGGCCGATGGCACATCAACAATAATTTTCAAATACACAGTATATACCCTTTAAAAAATAGCGGGTCATGACTGGATCCATTTTCAGTAATATGGATACTAGTGTATACGCTACATACATTATTATACATCAAAGATTTAGTAATTTGTTTCTCTTAAATATTACATTATGCTTTTCACGTTCGATTTATACCGTCTGTGTTCTTTGCTTTTTTTAAAATTTCCACTTTATATTATATGTATGCATACTTCTTTTGTTTGTTTAGATCTTTAACATTTCTTTTTAATCCAGATCTTTAACTTTTGAGAGCTTGTTTTCTTTATTTTTAACACTATATGAATTAATATATAATATTGTAATATCCCAACATCCTAGATCTGTAATATTTAGATCTTTTAACTTCTTCTTTTTCAGATCTTTAAATTGTTTAGTTTTTTTAACTTTTTTTCTTCTTGAACCTAGCTGGATTTTTAACTTTTTTTCTTCTTGAACCTAGCTGGATCTTTTTTTGTGACTGGAGATGTGCTCTTCACTTGCCATCACTGGTAAAAGTGTCTATTCGTGATTGCCCTGAGATGGAAAGATTTTCATTTGGAAGCTTAACCACACCTAATTTGGAAGTGATTACACCAAACACTTGAATGATGCAGTGACTTGGGAATGGGATCGAGATTCCCTTCACCTTGATATTCTTTTTGGTAGTGATGACTGAAAAACATATAACAAACACAAACACCATCTCTAGAATTAATGTTGTGGGAAAATTTGGTGACACGAGTGAGTGATGTAATGATGTGTTTGAAATTGTTTTATTTTAGCAAGCATATTAGCGATTAAATAAATGAATTAATTTCACACCTCTCTAAAAGTTCCAACTATTAGACGAGATGAAGTTCTTTTGTTAACAATCTAATGTATTTGGATACATTTACTTTTAGCAAACGATATTATGGAATTGACTGTTTATAAGAAAAGGATAGATTGAGATTGAGATATCTATAAATTTTCTGTTTCTTAGTTTATGGCTTTAGTTACCTAAGTAAGTAAACTTAATGTCCTAGCTAGTGTTGTAAGAAAACAAACATTTTGTTTGAGGTATTTGCTATTCTGTAATTTGACCAAATTGCAAAAGCATCTTCTGTTTTAGATGCCTTAATAACTGCTAAAATAGCATTATGTTCAATATATGAGAAATTTTGCAGATGATTTACAGATTTGAATATTAATTTGATAATTAAGAAGATATTTAATTTATGTGTTTCTATCATTCTAGATAGCTTCTTTAAGTGTTTTAAAATAGTACTTGTATGTTTATTTTTGCGTATTTACAATTACTTTTTAAGGATCAAATTATTTTTGTAGTCATTTGAAAAAAAAATTAGGTAATTTTTCATTTTCTTAGTGATGGGTTTGAATCACCATTTGTTGGATTAAAAATAAAAATAAAAATAAAAATACATAGGCAGTTATTTAATTTAACTACAAATGTTTTTTTGTGGCCCAGAGGTCACAGTCTTCATTTACAACCCTTGTGACCATGTGTCAGTTCTCTTCAACTCATTTTTTCTATTTACTAGTTGTTTTACGCATGCTTTTATCGATTTATTTTAATATTTATTTGCAAAAAAAAAAAATGTCTATAAATGCTTCTACCAAGAAATGAACCTAGTCCAAACAAATAACAATATAATACTTAGAACTATGCTATAATACACATTTATTAAATAAAATTTTCATTGATTTAGATAAATTACAATAAATTTGCAAAATTTAAAGGGCACTACATTCACAATCAAAGTAGTACTACATGCAAAACATAATTGTATTATAGTGTTATATTCAAAGTATATCAGTATTACATATTTTTAAGGGTATTAAATTAAAACGGAAGTAGTATTATGGGCAAAATATAACAGTATTACACGTAAAAATATATCAGTATTACATATAAAGCACAAGAAAAAAGTAAACTCGAAATAGTATTACATGTAAAAGTGAAACAGTATTACTTGAGAATGCATTTTGTGGTTTGACTTGTATAATTCGTTTGAGAATTATTCACGACTAAATGGTAACTTATAAGGCCTCGAACTTGGATGCGATTGAACCAATAATTTTTTTGATTTGAGGTCCAACAAATAAAAGTTGAATTCATTGTGTGCGAATTCAAAACATTTAGTTTTTACTATGCGTCTCGAATTTCCTAGTCCAAATTTGGCGAATTTTAATTATTCTCGTTTAAAAAAGACAAGCAACTCGAATGCGGTTTAATTCCTCTTTTTCACTTTTTTTGTATTCCGCCGGTGTTCCACCCTTCTGCATTATTAACACATGTCGATGTGATGTATATCATTCATTTATTATTATCAACCTCCACGTGTCATTCATCCACAGTCGAAACACAAAGTGGAACATCATTTGTGGAATAGATTATTTCATTCAACTCGAATGTGGGGATGCAAATCTCCACACACACACATATATATACTCTATTACAATTGAAAATTGGTGGTTAGGGTACTCAGTTTTTTGAATCAGTTTGTTAAACAGTGTTGTTATTCGAGCTTTCACGAATCGAGTCGTGTTGAGCTTTCGAGCTACTCGATTCGGATAACGACTCTGCATTACATTATACGAGATATCTAGTTGTACTTGAGGTTGAAGACGTATATAAATACGAATTGAATTTCAAACTCCAAGAACATAAAGACCACTAGTAGTTATTTTTTCGTTGGGCCGTGCTAAATTGGCAGATTCTGCCTGGACAGAATTTTAAAAAATTATTATTAATGTTATTAATATTGTTAAATTACTCTTTTATCCTTAAGTAAGATTTTTTTCCTTGCTCTTAAGGAATCAATCTTCCTTTTCCCTATCTTTATCCATTGTGCCCAACTTCTCCTAGTTACAGAACCTGACTTTTAATCCTTAAGAGTCAGGACCTCAACCTTCACAATTATCTTTCGATTTTTTTTCCAACACACTAAATCACTATTATAATTAATTTTCTCTAGTTCTAATTCTCTGCTTCACGTGAGGCTGTCAGCTAGATACATCTAGGAATAGTCGTTGGATTTTTCAGAACAGGGGCAGCGGCGACGGCGAGCAACGACGGCACGAGGTGGTGGTCATGGCGGCGCTTGTGGCCTTGTTGAACTTTTATTTTTAAATTTATTCCCGATAAGGATTTTAGAGTTCCACAACTCACGCCCCAAAATCCTCTAAACACACCCCATAATTTTAAAGATAAAAATAGATATAAATAAAATGACTAAGTTACCCTATATAAATTGAGATATTATTTTACCATTAAATTTTGTTGACTTTGATTTTAGTTCTCTAAGTCTTTTACACTTTGAAATTAGTCATTTATTTTTTCTCAATTTTTTTTAAATATTTAGACATGAAAAAAATACTTGAAAATTTTGAAAAAAATTAATTAAAATCTAAAAATAATTAAAAACATAACTAAATGTAGTATTAGATATAATTACATTTTAAAAATTAATTAAAAAATCAAAAAAATAAAACTGAAATAATTAAATAAACTCTGAAAAATATTATTAAAAATTGACTATATTTTAAAAATAAGTAAATAAAAATCAATTAAAACTAAATAAAATCTGAATAGTATAAAAAAAAATCTTCAAAATTAATAAAATTAAAATTTAATTTTTTAGATCTTATTTACGTTTAATTGATTCTTTGAAGTTTATTATTTAAATTTAATTATTTTTGAAGATTTAGTCAAACTTTTTTTACAGATTTTTTTTTTTTTAAAGATTTCTATTTTGCTAAGAAATTTTTAAATTTATATATGTTTGAAGATTTAGTTGATTTTTTTTATAATAATTTCAGATTTTATATAAAATTTTTAAAGAATTTTTTAGATTTTTGAAAAAGAATTATGCATAAAATAAACAATTTTTATATTTTTTGGAGAGGAATATTAATTAGAAGAAAGAAAGGTAGGAAATTATTTTTTTTTCTATTTTGATGGAGGAATGATATAATAGGAATGAAATGGGGTTTGTTTAGTAATGTATACTAATTTTTAAAGGGGTGTTTAGAGGATTTTGGGGTGTAGGTAATAGTGACACTCAAGATTTTATTTATTAAAGAGTATAATAGTCATTTAAAATTTAAATTAAATTTATAATTACCTAAATGCTCTTTTCTGTCTGGACAGAATCTGCCCACCTAAAATTATCATTTTTCGTTATGAGAGAAGCAGGGATTTAAACTTTGAACATTTTAGTGTAAACAAGTTGAACGTTTAGGAAAACAAATTTCAAGTTTTAAAATATATTTAAACTATATAATGCACCTGATGTATACAAGATATATTCTATAATTTTGTATTTTTGTTAGTTAAAAGAAAAGGATGTGTTGAAAAAAAAAAAAAAACCAGAACCGTAGAAGCGGGATATATGACGAGCCGGTTCGATTTCAATTCTTAATTATTGAATTGCACGGTGCACCTATGCATACAAAACCTACTCTGTAATTTTGTATTTGTGAGTTAAATTTTAAAAAAAAAAAATATGTTAAAAATATAAAAGATAACAAGAACTGTAGGACCGGGAATATGACAAGCCGGTTCGATTTCAATTCTTAATATTTCGGTCCGGAACAGGCGGTTCGAACGGCTCTACTCATTTACACTCGAAAGTGGAAACCAGGTTAAAGGGGGAATAATTTCCAGAATGATATCTGCGGAATTCCGGAGTTGTTTGGATTCTTCTGAATCGTAATTTTGAAGAATGAGTGAAGTTCCAAGTTTAGTTGATTTATGCCTGGCTACAGTAGCAGATGAACTTCTCCAACGTAAGTATTAGTAGCTGTTAATTTATATATTTCATCAGAGATGTCAATTTCATTTCTATGGGGTTTTATCTTCTGGGAGAAAATAATGCCATTACGCACAATCTATTTCCCTTTTTTTTGGGTTGCAGGGGATAAAAATCATGATATCTTTTCAATTGTTTTTGAACTTCCATCGGAGTTGTTCGATGCCTTGTTGTCGCACTTGCCTCCATTCGCATTGCAGAAGTTACACGAAAATTTGTGAGTATTCTGATAATATGGTACGAGATTCTTATTGATTGAATTTAATGGAAGAAAGAATCATATAGGGATGAATCTGTATAAAGTATTCTGTTAATATGGTATTCATTTTTAGCTTTTCAGTTCTGTGTTGCTTTAGTTTACATAGAATACTGCATTTTCCTTAGTTTTTGTGCTCTTTTCTGGACAAACTAAACAATGGGATGCAGTTTGTGAACCCGTTTCTCTCATCTTATTCAGTGTCGTATTACAATGCAGAGTGTGAATAACTTTCCTTTGTTCTAAATACAGGCCAGTTGATTTCAGGGATAACTTTGAATGTGCTTATGAGGACAATAGAGGCTGTCGAAAACGTAGAAGGTTGGCTGGAAAGGTGTATTTTGTATTGCACTAGTGTACTATTACACGTTTTTGGAAAAATAACTTGCAGAAATGTCACCATGATACTGTTTCTTTCACAGATACGGCATTTTAGATACAGCATGGTGTGCACTTTATGAAGCTCATTGGCCTGGTAATGATGAGCAGAAGCAGGCTGTAAATTGGTTGAATAAGCATGAAGAAAAGGCGTACGAAATTAGGGATTGGCAACAAATGTACTGGGAGGCACATTTGCAAGAGTATAATCAATGCTGAACAGTGTACAATTTTCTTTATCTTTGATCAATTAATTAGATATAAAGATCATACCATGCTATTATTTCAGATGTGTGGATGCTGTAGCAGAAACAGCTTTGCTGCCATCTTATGTCGGTTCTATTGGAGAAATACAAATTCCGGGTCAGTTGGTCTTTCTCCATTTGATTCTTATTTATTTACAACAGAAAAGAAGTAGATAATATGTGACAGTTTGATTTACTTTTTACAGAATGTAATTGTTCTTGTGCTATTAAAATGTGACATGGAGAAAAGTGTGAGAGCGTTGATATTATTTTATAAACTTGACACAAGATTTTCTAGCTTTACATTGTTTAAGTGTGTGTACTGCCAGAACATTTTATCACATCTTATATCAAGATGTTATTTAAATTGCTGTTTATATATAGATTGATAAGGGGATCTTTTTATGAGAGTTATCCATAGAGAACAAAGCCTGAAGCAGTTTACATGTTTTCTTTATGAAGATGTTATACTGGGACACATTGGTTGCAAGGATCATTTGACATGCAACTCCAGCAAGTTCTCTTATCACTGCCAGCAATTTGGAGTTTATGCCAGGTAGCAGAGAATAAATGCCCAAACCTTGCATTATTTAATTTGTTTTTTTTGTTTTCAAACAACAAAATACTTTACTCAATTTGGGCAGATTAATTTTCCAAGTTTTTACTAGAAGCTTATTATAAGCAAGCCTACAGTATGTATTTATCGTCTTGGTCTTTTCCTGTATTTAATCAACTCATCTTTCGTTTAATATAAGAATACTCGATTTTGTTGAGTGACATTTATTTCTGTTGCAGACAACTAAGACTTCCAAATGCGCTATGTTCTGTAGAAACTTGTGTAAGTTGCATACCTTTCGTTATGCTAGAATTTCGTTTTATGGATTTTTGATTTTGTACACTGGGCTTTGATATATGATGTATCCTTTATTAGTTTAATCTATAAGGTTGCAAGAGAATTTCCTTAAAAAACAGTTTCACTTTATTTTTCCTGAATCAACTACTGAGCAATCTTTGTTGATCAAAACTCCAAGTTTGTGATGTAACTTTTCAGCAATTTCTTTATTTGTTAATGTGACATACTGGTATTTAGTTTTTTAGAATCTTTGCATTTTATTCCTTTACCTTTTGAATGTTACTGTGTTACAGGACTTGTTACAGAACAGTAAGTTGATCAACTTGGAAGTTCAGTGGATTAAATACATTGACAATGTGAGTTTCTTTTTTTCCTTTTGTTTCTTAATGCACCTCGATATTGAAATTAATTTTCATGAACATAATGAAAAAGAGTAATTTAAGAAGACCAAGAAGATTCTCATGCATCTGTACATAATTATACCAGCCATTCTCTTATCTAATTTGGATGATTGGACCCAAAACAGAATGAGTTTAAAATACCATGTATATCTAATCTTTTCTAGTTAATGATTTTCCGTCTCATTTGGACTAGCTGAAAATCAACATTATGTCAGCACTCAGCTTCAACAATTCATAAATCTCCTGGTGTTGGCAGCATAAAGGTTACAAATGTTTTTAAAATAACCACAATCTTTTCTCTGGCCTGTGTAATAAAGATTATGCAATGTAGAATTAATTGGTGAGTTTCTCGTATTTTGGTTGGTAATTCTGATTTCCGCATTTTCAGGTTGAAGGATTATGTAAACTTCTGAACCAGAATAGTCAGACATTGAAATCAATTGAATTTATCCACTGCAAGCTTTCTCCAGCTTTCGTCAATGCAATTTGTGATTCACTGCACATAAAGGGTCTCCAAACTCATGGAGTAGAACATTTCTCAATCAAGAGATCAAGTATTTTTCAGACTGATTCATCTCTCATACCGGTTGGACTTACATCATTCTTAACTACTGGGAGGTATGCACATATATGAAATGTTATTTTAAGACAAATCATCTGAGGATATAATTCAGTCACATTCTTCTCGCTGTGATACAGTTAATAATGATACGCATAAAATGAGATATTATTATTCAATTGGATCTCGTCTTTTGGCAGGTCCTTGCTTTCATTAACCTTATGTGATGACCATCTGGGGCGAAATTTTGCTAGAGGGATTTTTAATTCCCTACTCAATGCTTCAACTAGTATATCCACTCTAGACCTCTCAGAAAATAATGTTAGTTGAGCACCTTTGATTATGTTTTATCTTTCTTTTGTCTTGACTCTGGTAATATCATTTTTTTGTGTTATTGCAGATCTCTGGATTCCTTTCTCAGCTTCGATGGAGACCATCAAGCTGCTCACTAGAAATAGGCAAATCATTGCAATCAATACGAGTGCTCAATTTGAGGTAATAATTCTACCCAAAATATTTCATTTCTCTTCCCCTTTAAAGAGGCCCGGTCACACCTGTAGTTATGTGCCTTTGCTGAACTAAATCAGACAGCTAATAATATCATTAATGATTTTGAATATACAAGTGCTGAAAGCTGAAGTTTTTATAATTTTCTTAATAAAGCATAATTTTATTTTATTTTTGATCAGGCAAATGGTGACTCGAACCCATGACCTCACGGTATAGGTAGTGGTGCTCCAACCACTTGAGCTATTCCACTTTGTCAATAAAGCATAATTGAATTGGGAATGTAGTCAGTGACAGTTGAAACAACTATCCTTAGCCTGCTAAAAAGATCATAAACAAAATATATCTACTGTCAGTGGCTTTGAGAAAACAGTCTTGCTTTCTCTTTTAGCATGCTCCTTGCTAATGAGTTTAAAGTACACCTGCTAAAAGGGTAAATAATCATCTCTCGATGGTCCAGGGAATATGTCTTCTCAGAGTCCTAAGGACATTTCCTTGGCCTCACTTTGTGAAAAAATATTCCCAGTGTGGGTTCCTTAATAAAACATACAGCTATGAGATTGCATGTTTTTACAAATACAAAAAAGGAAAACGAATGGCTGAAATCCTTACAAATTTCTGTGTTCTCCTGGATTTCCGTATAGGAATGTTTTCCAAAATGCAATAGAAGTTTTTGTTTATGTTTGGTGCATTAGATTTTTTTGGTCCAATTTGCAGGTGTTGTAACTTAGTACGAGAGGATGCATACTCTCTCAAACAGGCTCTGGTTCACATGCCTTATTTGCAAAATCTTGATTTGAGTGACAATTCAATTGAGGATGGAATTGGGTCGGTTTGCCTTCTCTTTTCTTCACCTATTTAATAGCATGTGATTTCACTGGACCCTTATATATTAAGACTCTATACATGTAAGTTTTACTGATAAAGAAATGATTTATTTTATTTATTTCAGGAGTCTGATCTCCTATTTTACTGAGATCTCGTGCAGAGACTTACCCTTTACTGATCTGAAGCTTGAAAATTGCGAGCTTACTTGCAGCCAAATGATTGAACTCTTAGGAGTTCTTTCAACTATGAATAAACAACTTAATATGCTTTCGATTAAAGACAATTGGCTTGGCAGGTAAAGTGGCAGAAAGTTATTATCCGAGAACTTCTAATTCCCTTATTGGTGATCTCATAATTATTTGCTCTCTCCAGTAAAATAGGGGCACCATTGGGAAAATATTTGTGCTGCGGTATTATTGCCCTTGATGTTGCGGACATTGGACTTGGTTCTTTTGGTTTTCTCGAAGCAGTTGAGCAAATATCAGATGAGTTGAACATTGCTTACATAAATATAAGGTCCGCCTTGATATCACTTTCTCTTTTACTATATTAGATCGTTTTATAACCTGATTTGACATTTTAATGAACTTATTACAGCAATAATAAAGGTGGGATTGAAGCTGCAAAGTTCATTTCGGGTCTTGTTAAACATGCTCCCAAAATAATTGCAATTGATGCAAGATATAACTTAATGCCTATGGAATCGTTATCAGAAATATCCTCTGGCTTAAAAGCCTCAAAAGGTGATTCAGATCTCTAGCTCACACTTTTCATGATTCTGCTTTTACATTACAATCTAGTTTATACTCAAATTTTTTACACTATACAAGGAAAGTTAGCTGTCAATTTGTGAACTAGAGGAGAAATCATTAACCCTGATTTCCTGCTCTAACTTTCCTGAAATAAATTCTAAGATAACTCATATGAGATACACTCCTCCTCAACCTGGTGAATATAGATCTTCCATTCCCAGCTTGCTAACATTCTCATGGAACATGCTGTTGCACAATCCCATTGTCATCACATCTGCAAATTGAAGTCCTGCGGGACATATGGATTACAAATTAGTCCACTATCTAGCTTTCTTTAATAAAATGCTTATCTATTTGTCCCGTCATGTTACACAAGATTGTGAGCTATACTTATAGCCAATTTGTTATCACATAATAGCTTCATTTTTGCTCCATTGAATCTTTTGGTCCTCTAAGGATAACTTTGACCCACAATAATTCACATATTCCTTTTGTCATAGCTCTAATCTCCGATTCAGCACTTGACATTCTCCAAAATATCAAATTTCCTCTAAAAAAGGTACAGTAGCCTGAAGTTGATTGCCTGTCAACTAGAGATCCTGCAAAGTCTGCATCTTTGTAAACTGCCAGATCAATTATAGATTCCTTTTTGAAAAAAATCTCTTTCCTAAATGTGCCTTTAAGTAATGAAGCTCCCTGTACGCTGCCTGTAGGTGAATTCCCACGGATCATGCATAAACTGGCTGACAACGCTGACTGCGTAAGCTATATATTGCCTAGTATGTGCAGATAGATAAGTTCACCAAACAAGTCTTTGGAACATTTCTTTGTCCAATTGCCTAATCTCCAAGAGCCTCACCTAAGCTGTGGTTGTTTCAATGGGAGTTCCAACTGGTTTGGTAGCCATCATACCTTTTTCCTTCAGCAAGTCTGTCACTTACTTTTACTGAAAAAACCCCTGCCTTGATCGAGCCACCTCAGTTCCAAAAAAATACATTTTTTTTCCTAAATCTTTACAGTAAAACCTCGTTAAATTAATACTCGATAAATTAATAACCTCGCTAAAACTAATAATTTGTCCGGTCCCAAGTTGGGACCAGTACAAATTTGGGACCCAATCAATAAAATTATAAGATAATAATTTTTTTGAGATTCCAGTGTATATATATTGGTCCCGACGAAACTATAACTTAATAATTATTAAAAATAATCAATATACATATATATGATGCATTTGAATATTCTTAAGACAACTTAGTAAAATAAGAATCTACTGTAACTTGTTTTTTCTTGAACTTCAAATCTATGTTGATCTCATCTTTAAATCTCCTTACTGCACCCAATAGTTGTGGCGTTGCCTTCTCGTACTGCAACAAAAAGTTATGAAGAGTTGTTGATGCTTGCAATGCTTCTTTTAGAGTGACCGGTTCCAAAGCTATTGAATCATCCTCTGCTTCATCATCTTCCGGATTATGAATGACATCAGCCACTATCTCTTCTAGACTCTGAACTTCGTGACATTGATTATTTTCACCCGGAAAGTCGAGCAATTGATTCACATCCATGATTCAATGCACAAATGTTAGTCCAATGAACCATATTTTTGTATTTTCCAAAACCAATTAATTTAAACAAGACATTCCAACTTCCACGTGAGTTTGTATTCATGGAATTCTACTAGTACATTTGTATTTTAACTTAATTTTCATCAATAACTATGCATGTATACTTAAAGTTATTCAAAGAATTTGAAACTTTGAAGGTCAACTGTGCATATACGTTAAAACCTCTTTAAATTAATAAATTACTAATGTATCGATATAATAATATTTCTATAAATTAATAAAATCCTCCGGTCCCAAAGTTATTAATTTATAGAGGTTTTACTGTATTTTAAATGTCTCCTTCTCTACTTCATCGCTTATAAAACAATTAAAACTGTGAATCTTTTTGAGACCCGATGGCTTGAGAAAGTGTGTGATCTCCTTGACCTTGCTTTTAGCCACTTGCTATCATAACGTTGGCAAACCGTCCAAACCAAGCACGTGGTAATTGTTTCAGACCATTTAATGCCTTTTTTAATCGACAAATGTTGTTCCTATTTACCCCATTATATCCTTGTGGAATGCTCGTATGCATTTCCTCTCCAAATCTCCATGAAGAAAGGCATTCTTCACATCAGGTTGTTGCAGTTCCTAATTAATCAAATCCTTCACTGTATTCATCTTTGCTACCGGAGCAAACGATTCTTGATATTGATAATCTTCATATATTTGTGTGTCCTTTTGCAACTAACCTCACCTTGTAGCATTCAAGGGAACCATCTGCCTTATAGTTAACTGTATAAACCCACTTAAAGCCCACTGTTTTCTTACCCATTAGTAAATAGACCAACTCCCAAATCTCTTTCTTCTTTGATGCATCCTCCCACTTCCGTAGCAAGCCT
Organism: Stenogyne calaminthoides; assembly: GCA_037126765.1. Taxonomy (NCBI): domain Eukaryota; kingdom Viridiplantae; phylum Streptophyta; class Magnoliopsida; order Lamiales; family Lamiaceae; genus Stenogyne; species Stenogyne calaminthoides. The sequence goes on along the minus strand of JBBCBC010000020.1, from coordinate 34,858,953 downwards.
CAATTCTTTCTATCATAATGCTCCGGACTATGAGCTAGGAGTAGGAACTGTATTTAGGGTGGCAAGGTAACTTTGATGGCTTGGGAAAAACTTCTCAAAAGACACAGTGAGACAATGGGCATAGGGGTCTTTTGTGAAATTCGTTTTTTTTTTCTTATAGCAACTGGCATGTGTAGGTCTTGGTCAAGGTTAAAAGGTTCTGGAAAGGTGATTTAGAGCTGGAAGAAGGATGCTGATTCGGAGGTGTTGATTCAGATGTGATTCACTCAATGTTACCTCATTTCCGAGCTTGGTCGAGAGGGTTGTTCTTGCCTTGTAGTCATGATGGAATCTCCTTTCCTTGCATACACTTTGTCAAACCGAAACCGATCAAAGATTTTATCGTCAGATTGTGGACTTAACTCTAGAGGTTCAGCCATTCAGATTTGAGTGAATCTAGGGGTGGAAAGTTTGACTCCTTAATCTTCAAGTGTATGCAACTCCCCTTGAAGATAAGGAGTGGTGAAATAGCTCTGGTTTTCAACAAATGTAACATCGGCTGAGACATAGTGTTTTCTAGTAGGTGAATGAAAGCATTTGTAACCCTTTGGAGTAGATGAGTACCCACGAAGACAAACTTAAGAGCACGAGGATCAAACTTCTCAAATATATGACTATGAACATGGATATAGGAAGTACACCCTAAAATCGAGGAGGAAGATTAAAGGAAGATCAAGTCATGAATTATGAAATATAATGCAGCCAGTTAGATAATTGGTGAGATTCTGTGTGGAGACCAAATTTGTGGATAACTGGTTACGTGAAGAACATTTTCAAGAATTAATTTTGGGGTAACTTGGACATCTCCTATTCATGCCGCCGTGGTCGTAGAACCATCAGGAACAGTGCTCTTATTACTGCTGGGGCAGGGGTATGGTTGTGAATATTTTTTAAATATGGGTCATATGGTCCATAGAACCAGAGTCAAGGATCCGGGCATTCATGAGCTCATTTGCAAAAACATTCAGCCCAATAGAGATTAGAGCGCCCACTAAAAGTGTCAATGAACACATACCCTGATTCATTGGTTGAGGATTGCTAGTTGCAGATTTTTCAACAGTCCCCAGCCTTTTCTAAAACTCCTAACAGGGCTCTGATACCATGAAGAAAAATTCTAAAGAGTAAATTGATTCTGCTCTATATGTCAATTACAATACATTCTAGTTTATATATGCAATTTTGTTACACTAAATGAGGAAAGTTAACTGTCAATTTCCTGAACTATAGGTCAGATCATTAACCCTGATTTCCTGCTCTGGCTTTCCTGAAATGTATCCTAAGATTACTCGTATGAGATTTCCTACTAATACGTATAGTGTAATTTGGTACTATACTCAATCTTGCAAGTCTTGATCTACTATTTATCTACGATTTTTTTCTCAAATATTTTCATTTACAGGGAAATTGGAGCATCTGGACTTGGCTGGGAACAGTTTCTGCAATCAACTTGCTGACGTGGAATCTGTTTTGGCGGAATATCGAACCCACGGACAATTTGCTCTTAATGTTTCATTATCAGCTGCTTCAAATGCACCGTATGACAATGATCCTTAGCCAAATCACAGTTTCGAATGTTGTCTAAGCTAAGTTTCAGGACCCACACTTTTACAGATAGATTGAGAGAATGATCTTGATGAAAATGAACAAAATCATTCAATTTGTTTGTTAACAACTAGTTATTATAGTTAGATTGATAGAATCTTGCTACAAATGAGAGAATTTGTTCAGTTTGTTTATGAACTTTTTGCTCTTCGCTTGTTAAGTCTTAGTTCTAGATCTTATATACGAGAAGTTGGATAGGCTATGGGCCTAAGGCTGTAACTTTTCTTGTATTGCAAATGTTTTTCTCTCTCATACAAAATTGTAGGACTGAAAAAGGATGCTTCTGATAACTAGTTGTTATAGTTAGATTGATAGAATCTTGCTAAAAGTGAGAGAATTTGTTAGTGTCTGAATTTTTGCTCCACTTTTTAGTTCCAGATCTTTTATATGCGAACTTGGATAAGCTAAGGCTGTATTTTTCTAGGAGACTTACTGATAGATACATTTCGGGATCTGATTTCTTAATAGAGATAAAAATGGTTTAGATATACATATGTATATTTGTCTTTTCGTGTCTTAACTTCGATTTGCATATCGCAATCCATTTTGTATCTATTAGTAATTTTTCTTATTTTTCTTGTGTTGTAAATGTTCTTCTCTTTCATGCAAAGTTGTAGAGCTGAAAAATGATGCATATGATAATGCTTTTTAAATTTATCCAAACTCTGGGTAGCCAACCTGTAAAGTTGAACCAATCAAATCTTAACAAATGGCAGTTATATACCTAATGAAAATGGTCCACAAGAGTGGCGACTTCAATGCTTATTTAAATTAGGTTGTGTCCAGGACAAGTGGTTGTTGGGCGTTTGGTCTTCATTCAGGTTTCATTTGTATATATTATGCAAATCATATGCCCTTGGAACCTTATCCTTATTAACAAACATGCTAAAGTGCTTTTGTTTATTGGTGAAACTAATAATCATTCATGGTTGGGTGGGTGGATCTTGTCAACTTTGTCACTCCTGTAACTGGGCTTGTGAATGTTGTATTTGGTGGATTCTACTAACTCCAGTATCTTATGGGGTGTGTTTGCAAGAGTATAATCCCTTATAATCTCAGCTTTGGCTTCGAAAAAGTAGATATGAGTGCTTTTAAAATAAATGATTTTGCAAAATTAATCATGACTTGGAATTCATTCATAATCTAAAGGCAAAAAAAATTGTGAGACAATTCACAAATTGACATAGACTAACACTCGTTCTTTTAGAATGTGTTAAAGTTTTATTCTCAAATTATATTTCATTTTACCATGAGACAATATCACGAAAGACTTATTCTGATCTAAAAGTTGGATGTTGTTTGCTTTTAGCTGATTCTTCTTCTCGCTAATAATTTATTTTATTCAAATCTTTTGTTAAACACTCAACCTTTTTTTTTTTACAAATTTTACAAACACTCGCCACTTTTGTTATTAAGCAATTATTCACACAATCACTAAATTAAATCACTTTTTCAAAAGCTATTTCTCTTTTTTAATGAAAAGTTTTTTCTTGATTATGTAAGTTTGTCTATTTTTATTTTAATAACACTTCACTTCCTCCAATTCAATTTTGTTATGTTAAATTTCAAAATACTACTATTTTGTTGTCTTTTTCTTTTGACCGGCTATAACTAATTTTGAGCTAGCATGTCATTTTTTTTCATTTTATTTTTCTTGAATTTTAAGTTTGTCATATTAATTTTCGAAGCTGATATTGCTCCGATGTAGCTGGTTAAAAGATTAGAAAATTGGATTTCAAATATTGACTAGACGAAATTCAATTAAGAATAGTGAGTGTGGTGAAAGTACAGTACATAGAAACTCAATAAATTAATACTCAATTATTTAATAAACTCTTTAAGATAATATTTTTGGCCGGTCCTGACTCGAGAATAGTGTGCTAAATTAATAATTCACTATATTTTATAAGATAATACATTTTTTATAATTTCTATAGACCCCATATAAAATATAATTAATAATTTCTTATATACTATATATTACATGAATGATTTATGAAGGTTTCTTGAAAAATGACTCAATTGTCTCTTATTTTTTGTTGAAATCAATTTCATCTTGAATCTCGTCTCTATTTTTTCTTATCATTGTAAGAACTTCTGGTATTATTTTCTCATAGCTCAACAAGAAATTATTCTGAGCGAGACTTGCAATTGAGAGATACTCTGAAGACCGCTTAACTGTATTCGATACTGTCCCTTGACTCATCTGCAAATCATAGTTATTAAGAACCCATTCTTGCAATTGCTTTTGAGTGAGACTTGGATTTATCCTTATGTGCTTGCATAATGTATTCGAATCTCGTCGGTAATTGTTATTTTTTTCACACCTTTAAGATGGAAAGTCATTTTGTGTGTATGATTTGTTTGTGTTAACATATTTTGATCTTGTATTTATATAGAAAATATTTTTTAATGTCCATAAAGTAATATATTGAATACAAAAATCACAATAAGGTGGGAGATTGAAGAGTTCTTTCAAATTGGGCTCTTCATTTGATATGCGTACATGTATTGTACAATAATTAATTGGAAGTTTGAAAGGGTTGTAAATTGAGTATTTCATTATAAATTAATAAAATATTAATTAATATATAAATTAATAATTAATTAATTTATCGATTAATTAATAATTCTTTTAATTAATAAATTTTGGGTGTCTCATGAGTATTAAATTATAGAGTTTCTAGTGTAGGCAAATTTAGAAGAACTCAAACTACTCATATTATGTACAAAATGATTTCGGATGCTATACTAGTATACTTGATGAGTTCATTGCACAAGCTACAAAATGTAGTATTTATGTGATCGGCGAATGTACTTTAGATGACAAAATTTTGTAACTATCAACTGCATCATGCAATTTAAGTATATTTTTTAAATATACCACTTTTTTTAATGAAACTTTCAATTTATTTATGCTGTAATATTCAAAAAAAATTAATAAAAATAAGAAGGACGTTTCAAATATACACTTGAATTACACAGTGCACCTAATGCATATGAGACCAACTCATTATAGATTATACCGCTTAGGATCAAGTTCACGTTGATGAGGATGAGTAACTAACAAATGGGATTCGATTGTTTTTAAAGGATTTTATTCTATTAATTGGATGATATTGAAGAGTTCAATTGCTTAATTAGTGTATGTAAGTTTATGATAATATGATAAGTAATGTTTCTGTAAATCAGGTCTATATATGAATTCTATTACTTTTGTGTATAAACAGTATCAATGTTATTACGTATATAAAATATTATTGTTTAAAAAATACTATTTTTTATTTTTTAAATAATGATAGTTTTTATACATAACATGATACTACCTCCGTCCCATAAAAGCGTGCACACTACCTTTATTATCGAGTTTTAGTGAGCGAGTTGTTTATTAGTATTTCAAATGATAAAGTGATTTTTAAGGAGGGGTATTATAGATCTATCTCTCATCTTTTATATGCATCTTTAAAAATTACTTTATCATTTTAAATACTAATAAAAAACTCGCTCACAAAAACATGTGAAAACAGTAAACGTGCACGTTTTTATGGGATGGAGGGAGTAGTATTTATACATGATTAGGGGGTGGAGGAAATACCGAAAATACCAGTATACCGAACTTACAAAAATATCACTATACCGAACTTACTGTACTGAAAAATATCGATTTTATCGAAATTTTCGGTATACCGAAATCTTCGGTACGGTATGGTACCGTACCGAAAATTTCGGTACGATAACGGTATGAAAATATAGAAAATTTCAGTATACCGAAATACCAAAATATTTCGGTATATTCTGAAATATCGGTACGATATCGGTATGTAATATTAACATATCGAAAATTTCAGTATACCAAATTTTCGGTACGACAACGGTATGACATTTTTTGGTATCGAAAATTTCAGTACGGTAACGGTATGACGAGAAAAATTTCGATGACATTAAAAAAATAGAATTCATCGTGAACTCGAGTTCACAAAATATTGTCTAACAGAATTGGTACAAGTACTTGACGAATAAAAATAAAAATATTTGAACTTTTTCTTTTGTTTAAACTTTAAAATATATTAATGAGTTTTTTGTGAAATTAGAGTTGGTCTTGCACGAGGTCATCTAGCGGATTATTCAATGAAATGGGTCAATATTTAAAAAATACAAGGCTCGAACCAAATCGACCCATTTTTTTTTTACCTCCGTAATATTAGTTATGTGAAGTTCCGTCTCACAAACTCATTATGTGAGACTTGTGAGACGATTTCACATAAGTTTTTATCGTGAAATTGAATGTGAAAGAATAATTGTAGTATGAAGTAGGTCTTGTGTAAGACCGTCTCACAGTGAAGTGAGACATAATTTGAGAATGACGTTTTAACACTTTGAAAGAAATATATATTAATTTGTGTTAATTTACTGTCTCATCATAAGACGGTCTCATACAATTTTTTGCCTAATAATAATAATGGACAATTTTTTATTCGTGACGGTGTGATGTTAAAGTGTCCGAGACCTCGAATCTCAGGTGGTGAAGCTCTAATCACTTGAACTATCCACGTTTGACAAGACATGAGAGTTATTACAATTAGAACAATTAATTTTTGTTTTATTTTTTCATTTTACCCTTATGTCTATTTGTCTTACTGTAATTATTAAATAGTGGAAATACACGTTTTTGCCCTCAATTTGTAATGCGCGCATTTTTTTGCCCTGTTTCTGTGAAAATAATTTTTTTGCCCTAGGGCAGTAATATTCATTATCTTTAGACAAAAATACCCTCATGTGTTTCTACTTCCAAAACTTGTATTTTCATCCCATCCCTACCTTCATTGTTTTATCATCCAAACACGTCCTTATTATTTATTGTACCGTATCTACCAATTTAGTTAGACTTTAGGGCATTTTCTTCATATGCTTGCACAAATCTGTCTGTTAAAATTGCCGGCCGCCGTGTTGGAGTTTAGAGCACGGCGACTATCGACATTGCATTGCCATTTAGTTGAGATCGACGGTCCATCTATTTATGCGTGAGAGCGCCGGCAAATATCCAGATTGCATTGTTACCGCAGTGTGTGTTGAGATCGACGGCGAGAACCCATGTATTATTGAAGGTAACGTAAGTAATTCTAACACGTTTTAGGCCGAATTTCAATTTTTCTTGTTCATATTTATTGATTGGTTTCTATTTTCGTTGGGCATTTATATTAATTGGTAATTGTTATCGAAATATTATGTGGGCATAACCTGATTAGAAGAGAGAACAGATTTCTGATTATTTCCACTAAGATATCACTGGTATTACTGTATTAGTTGTTTAGACTACCCTAATTATTTTTCACATTACTTATAGTTTTTTACAACATTTTAGATTGTAGTTATGAACAGATTTGGATATATACAAGAACACAATTGATATAGTTACTGCCAAATTTGTATTAACTATAGTTTTATGCTAATGTATTAGTGTATAGACTGAAATGTATAACTACATCAACTGAAAGGTATACACTTTATACTGTCTTTTAAAGTAATTTACAAGTTTGACTATGGTTTAAAGTTGTTTAGAATCGTTAAAATTGTAAGTATGAAGAGTCCAGATACTTGATAGGAAGCTTTGTTATAGTGAACTATATAAATAACACAAAACTGCATCATTTACATTAGAATGTTGTTTGGTTGTAATTTAGAGGAAACCTTAAATGTTTCATTTGTATGATACCTTCTACATCCGGTTCCACTCATTGCAGATGGTTGGAAGAAAATATTTGTTCATACATTGTAATGGAAAATGGGATGGTAAATCCTATGTAAGAGGTGTGCATACTGCTTTCCAGATCAGTGATGAAGGTTATAGTTTAAAAAGACTTGTTTGTGATCTGAATCACATTTTAAAATGTGACATGAAATTAGGTGATGTTCAATTTTTTGAGGTTGTTTCTTTGCACGGTAATCCGTGGCGTGCTTTTATTAAAAATGATGAAGATTTGGAAAGCATATTAAGATCATCGTGTAAACCGGAGCTTTTTGTGTCACGTAAAAGTGATGTGCTGGATTTTGTGCATCATGATGTTGATGTTATTGTTGGCAGTTGCTCAACAATCCCGAACACAACAAAGATGGGCTTTGTTCAATTGCTTGATAGTTTCGATGCTATTAATCATGCAAAACTGTTACATAATGACATCGTTGAATCTAAGGAAAAGGAGATATTAGTTGGAATTGATGTTGATATGGATGATTCAAGTGATCAGTCGTCTGATGATTCTCTTGACTTCCATTCATTTGAGAATGCATCAAATATTGCTGATGAAAATCATACACCAAGTCCACATCCACGGTCCGTATTTGGTTTACCGTTGTCTTCAAACGACATCCCTGTAGGCGATGAACCTCATCTCCCAAGTCATAACAACAATGAGTTTGTAGATATTGAGGATGATACGAGTGATGATTGTTCAGACCATTCTGTTGATTACGAATAGTTTGAGAATACGCCAAAGTCAAATATTGAACTGAAAATTCATACCCCAAATTCAAAGCGTCCATGGATCATCCCAGGTATACCTTCACCTTACACAACTCCTAGTGTTAATAAAGAGGAAAACATTAGTGAAATCCCGAATGGGGTACCCGGCGTAATCAATTTGGACAACACTTTTACTAGCAAATCAGAAATGTGCATGTCTGTTGGAATATATCATATGTTAAATAGAGTTGCTTACCGTGTAAAAAAATCTGATCCATGCCGATGGCTTTTGAAATGCAAGTATAACAATTGTAATTTTGTGTTTCATGGTCATGGAAAAAAAGATTTTTTTTCAGTTTCGAAGTTCAAATGTCACACATGTCAAATGGATCCAGATAGAAACTCTCGACGAAGTTTTCCCACTAAAGTAATCGCGTCATACTATGCTGTTGGACAACAAGACCCTCATACTGCAAAGTTGCCTACATCAATTATGAAGGAATTGAAATTAAATCATGGGCTGACCATATCATACCGTAAGGCGTTGATTAGAAAACGTTTGGCTGACGACATGATATATGGTGACTCTGAAAATTCCTTTAAGATGTTGCCAACTTATTTGCATGAGTTGAAGGTTGCTAATCTAGATAGCGTTAGACAGATAAAAACAGACGAACAATGTAGGTTCAAGTATGTGTTCTACGCTCTTGGTGCATAAATAAAAGGATTTGTTAATTACGGGAGGCCTGTGATCGTTATTGATGGGACACATTTAAAAGGAGAGTACAAGGGAGTTGTCTTTGTAGCTGTAACCCAGGATTGCAATCATCATATTTTTCCAATTGCTACGGGTGTTGGTGATGTGGAGAATAATGAGTCGTGGTGCTGGTTTTTAGATAGATTAAAAGATGTAATTGGACATGAATATCACAAAGATTTGGTGATTGTTTCCGATCAACACAAATCCATTATTCACGCTGTGAAGACCGTTTTTCCACGAGCTCAACATGGACTGTGATATTACCACCTTCAAAAGAAGTTAGCTGTGTTTGGTAAAAAAGTTGTACAAAATTTTCGCTCAGCCGTATATGAGCACCGTCCGTCCAAATACAGGAAGTAAAATATTAAAAAAATATTTATATTTTTGTATTATTATATATATATATATTTATTTTTATTCTTGTCACCAATAATTATATTAATCACGATGAAAAACTTTTCTCAGAATTATGGATTCCCTTCGACGCATTGACAATGGTAAGATCATGAAGACTTTGGAAAATGCAAAACCTAAGAGGTGGTCCCGAGTGCATTGTAAGTCTCGACAGTACGAGTTCATGACATCTAATGCAGCTGAATCGTGGAATAAATGTCTGAAGTGGGCGCGTGCGAAACCTATTGTTTATGTTTTGGAAAGTATTAGAACTGTCATTCAAGAATGGTTTCATGTTAGATCAACGAAAGTGATTACTGGTAGTAGTGTTTTATGTTCTCAGGTTGCAACTCATTTGTCCTGTATGGGTTTGATCGCTGAAAAATATACCATTCACCCGCTTTCTAATCGTAGATATCGTGTTGTTTATCGTACCAAGAGTCAGATAGTAGATTTGGAAAATCGTAAATGCAGTTGTTGCGTTTTTCAGTTAGAAGGGATGCCTTGTACTCATGCAATTGCTGCAATCAGGTAATAAGTTTTAAGAATCAATTTTACTACATTCATTTGTATAATAATTTAGTTGATGTTATTTTGAACATTTTTATGTTTTACCATAGGCATGCAGGTTACCCTATCAGTTATTTTGTTGATGAGTTTTATAAAGTTGACCGTGTACAAGCAATGTGGAGTGGTACTGTCATGCCTGTACCATCCCCTGATGAATGGGTAACGCCTGATCACATAAAAAAATTGTATGCAATGCTCCTGCCTGCCCGAAGCAAGCAGGTCGTCCAAAAAGAGGAAGAATACGATCGCCACTCGAGTGTTCATCATCAAACTTGAAGAATAAGAAGAAGAAGAATAGGGGTTCTTGTTCTATTTGTAAAGGCACAAACCACAATAGCACGACGTGTAAAAAAAATGTTCCAATTGATACCATGGTTGATGATGCAGAGTCCGGCGATGGGGAAGGAACATCTAAACAACCTAAAGCTCGCAGGTGTTCGTTGTGCTGGGGAAGTGGTCATACGAAGAGGAAATGTCCAAAACCGGTCGTTGTTTGAAATAAAAATAAATTTTATTTAATAAACATTTGATAGTAGGTTTTTCCAGAATTTGTTTGAGTTACCAGTATTATGCTGAATTTGAATCGCTTATGTTGATGATGATGTGGAATTGAAACCAATCTTATCAGTAGCATATGTTTAACCATCATGTTTGAATTTGTAATCAGTGGATTGTATGATATATTTTAGTATTGAATATTGATGATGTTTACTTCACTAATGTTTATTTTTGATTTAATGTATATTGTCACTTAGAAATGAATTATTTTTGATAACGACATTGGCCTGCCAATGAGCATTTTTCTGATAAGTTATGTAGCTTGTGTTAAATATAAGTTAAATATAAATCTAGGTTGTTTTTTTAAGGTTCTGAAGCAGTTGGCAATTGTGTCGGCATATAGTTGGCGTATACTTATATAGAGTTGGCACACACTACATTTAAATATTTGTGTGGATTCTGTGTTAAATATAAATTTAAGTGGTTTTTTTAAAGGTTGTGAAGCAGTTGGCAATTGTGTCGGCATATAGTGGGTGTATACTTATAATGAGTTGGCACTTGCTTCATTTAAATATTTGTGAGGAATTATATTGCAATGTGTAATCTCATTTCTGAATATTAGATATGTATATTGTTTTAAAGCCATCAGTAATATTTTACAATTTAGCCAGTAATAGCAGTAGTTGGCATATTAGTTGGCATATATGTTGGCAACACGTTGGCAACATATCAATTTAAGTTTTGATTTATGTGCAATGTAATTGTTTCATTTTTCTTTCATTTCGTTGAATGATATGCATTAGTATTGTGTTTATTATTTGTTTAACTCGTTGGGTTTAAGGTTGGCAATAAGTTGGCATTGCAACATCCCTGTTGGCAGATTTACATGTGTAAATAAGTTACTATAAACATAATAACCATATAAATTTGCAAATAAGTGAAATGTTAACTATTTAAGGGATTAAAATGTGGCGTAATATTTGTTGGCAAATTCCCAGTCAGGGTTGGTAAAATAAAGTTTGTTTTTCGAATAATTAACAACCATATTGTTCTTCAGTGGCAAAGAGCTCGGCACAATATGCTTTTCTGAATATTCCACACATTTCCGGATCAACGTGATCAAGTTCATGCCCAGTGACCAGACATTCTAAGAACTTGATGCACATTATCCCATAATTGCTTTTTTGTATTTGATGTTGTGCAATATCGGGTTGTCTCTGTATGGTCCAGTGTTTTGATTCATCCACCGTCCTAACCCAAACGTCACCTTGGTTACACAAACATGGCAACATTTCTGCAATGTTTTGGAAATGTTTGAGCATCTTTTTTGGCCAACGATTGTCTTTTGTGACGGGGTCGTATACAACAATATTTTGAGTGTCGATGTTTAGCTCGTAAAGCACTAAATGATTTGTTCATGATTTGCAACACCATACACACATTACCGCCTAGCCGACCATGGTAAGTTATGTCCATTATTTTGCACCTCTACGGTTATGCACTTCATTATGTCCCCATTAGGGAATGGGCCGGTCAACATAACAGAAAATTTTCTCGCCATACCATTCGTGCGAAATTTTCGACACCGAAAAATTTCATATCATTGTAAAATGCGAAAATTCGGTATACCAAAATTTTGATATACCGAAATTTTTCGGTATCCGATATTACATACCGATACCGCACCAAAATTTCAATATATCTAAGATATCTGAAATATTTTCAAGATATCAAAAATTTTCAAGATATCTGAAAATATTTTTTGGTATAAAAATTTTTTTAAGATATCTTGCATATTTTTTCGGTATATCGGAATTTTTTCCGGTATACCGAAATATTTCGGTATTTCGGAATACCGAAATTTTCTATATTTTCATACCGTTCTCGTACCGAAATTTTTGATAAAATTGATATTTTTCGGTACGGTAAGTGCGGTATTCCGGTATTTTCGGTATTTCCTCCACCCCTAGTCCTCATCAACAGTCCACCAATCCCAATTCTCATTATCTTTTTTTGCTGATGACCAACTGGTGTACATGGCTGTTAAATTTTCCTGTTGACAAAACCGTTAAAACATATCATATTACCAATTGAATGGTGTATAATAATTGTATTTAATCATGACAACGTACCCAAAAGAAGTTTTCAACTACAGTCCAGTCTTTGAGGAATCTGTGAGGCCACAACTTTGACTTTTGTACGACAAGAAGAAGTTGTGAATCTATATGCTGTAAATTAACCATTAACATAACTCAGCTATTAACAGTGCAACAAATGAATATGAATACTTTAAAAATTATTTCGGTACTCAGATTATTGAAATATTTAATCGATAATTTTAGTTGATATAAGGTATTCATATAATAAAAAAATATATTCAAATAAGAATTTGAAGCATAAATAACTTACTTCTGAGTTTAGCGATCTCATAGTTTCCCATAAGGATTTGAACCATGTGGGCACGATCTTACGGTTTCCACAACTTAGGTCAACAATTATATCATCATTTCCCTTTGCCCTCGTCCATGATATGTCAAAATCTTGCATTTTCTTATCGTTACATGGCTCCATCGGATCGTACATTGATGACAAGTTACCAATCGTCGGTTCGTTCTGCTTTTATTTTTTTTGTAACATGGTTCGTAGGGTTTGTGTATGGAGTAAGAAGCGTTGGCCCTAGCCTCTTACTACGCCTGGTCTTGTATCTCACCTCTTGTTCCTCACCTTGTGTTTAATTTTTTTTCAATTTTCTTCTTCCCCTTCCTAACCACCTTCCTCACCACTGTTTTCATCGACACTTCCGAAACCACATCGACATCATTTTGTTCAAAATTCACATTCAACCTCTCATTGACAACCTCTGTGGCCTGTAGCGTCTCATCGTTGTTGATATCATGTTGTTAATTAAAAAAAATATTATGAACAATCCATGTAACTGTTTATCTGATATTATTACAAATAATGAATTAGCTTACTATTATTTTATTAATGGTTGCATTACAATCCACGTCATCGTTTTGAGAAAATAATAATCCCGCTTCGATAGTTTGATCATCAACAAATGGAGACTAGAATTTTTTTTAACACATTTTAATTAACAATGAACAATAACCATTTCAGTATATTTAAACAACAAAACAGCCTAACCTGGCATGGGTTTTGTCCATCTTCATACACATCATCCTGAGAAGATTGTAAATCTTTTTGTACATTGTCCTGGCATCGGTTGGTTGTGCGCGTTTAACATTTGTAATTACGAATATAGATTACACTTAATATCCATAAATACAAATCAACGTTAATAATTTAACTAGATTTACCGCCAAAAAATATATAATCTTTCAAACCTGGTTATCGAGTTCTCCTTCTTCGGCATCAGAAAACAAACTGTCTTGAAGTGGAGTTGCATAATTGTCAGTTTGATTCTCCATCGATCGTTGTTGTCTTTTTTCTTCATCTTCAACAAACGGTGACGTCTGTTTTTCTCCATCATCCTAACAAAACATTTTGCTCCATAAAGCTTTCTGCAAAATATTTCTGAATATTATTTAATATTGTATACTGTAATTTTATATTGATTAACATATTACACATTCATTGGAGGGATCACAGTGTTGATGAGACGTTGCATTCTGTTTCCGAGTATCTTCTGGAATTGTCAGACCAATATGATCCATGATTGTTTTCAACATTGCAACAATGTCATCTTGTTTTCCAGCAATATCGTTCTGCCGAACTTTAATTTGTCAATTTCAGCTCGAATATCTTTCTTAGAACCGAGTGTATTTTTGCTGCTTTCTGCCATATGTTCTTGTACATTCTCCTCCATTTCACTTTTCTCATCTGATTCGACAGTTAGTCGACGCTTACCTTTACTTCGTCTAGTGTGTACTCTAGAACGAGGTAGAGTTTGAGGTAGAGGTGGACGTGGATGATCAGCTTCCCACTACACAGAGGTAATGTAATATGAACTATTCTTCTCGTATTCCGTTGGTTCCAATCTCTGTTTCACATGTATCTTGTTCTCGTACAAAACAATAACAACAAATAAAATATAATTAAGAATGGAAATACAAAATCATTGTAACAATAAAGATTGTCAAATAATTGAAAACATATCGCACATACATTATCCGACAGGCCGTCACCTGCTGTTTGCGATATGAATATTTATCTCTTCAAATCTTTCAATGTAATTTTGTTCGTTGCATGTCCACCACAACATTCTGGGGCATTCTATGTTTGTTTTTGCAGTCCTTGATGCACATAAATTGCCAATGGCCAAGACTGCTTCGTAGGCCCATGCCTGGAGTGCATGCACAAATCCATAGCAATCAATATACAGCTTCTTCCCATCACTGTTGCATCTTTCAATCACATTTTTCTCTTCTACCCTTTGCATAATATCACGTATATTACCGACAAGAAACTCGTAAGATAATCGGCCCCATGGGTAGTTATTTAATACATTGAAATCTTCAGCTAAGTGGATGTATTGGCTGTCAATCTTCTTGCGTGTACTGTGGTGAGTAAGCAGTAGTCCATAAATAATTAGAAGCATGGCCAATTTCAGTTTAGTATCTGATTCACTGTCAACTTCTTTCATGAATGCACTCTGAACATCTGATAAAAAAAGCTGTTGTTTCCCTCGAAAGATTTTACTGTAGAATTTTGAAGTACCGGGTATGTACATGAAGTTACCAAAACTAAGACCTGTCATCAATGAAAATTCCCGTGGGCCAAAGTCTGCAACATGGCCGTTGATGTTGAAAACTATATTTGACCTACATTTGGACGTGTCTTGTATAAAAAGTAGAGAGACGTAGAGTTGGCCTTGAAATCGTCTATATTAAACATGGCCATAATGAACTGCAACATCAAACAAAACACCTTAAATTATTCTTGTTAGGAGTAAAACGTTAAAATTATGTGGTTGGTATATTTTATTTTATATAAAAATTTCTAAATTGGAAATATAAATCGATCATAAAAGGCAAAATATTATATCAGCTTCTTTGGTATCACTATATGATGTTCAAATGACGCACGATAAGTTGAAAACAGCTATTGATGAAGCAACCTTATTGGATATGAGACAAATATGTGTATTCTTTTTTTGATAACACAGTATCCGACTCAAAGACAGACTAATCCGGGGGACCAGAACCCACCGTCCACTAGTGGGGGGCCCACTTCAAGCCAGAGCTAAGCTCTGTATGGACTGACCCATCTCAAGAGTTGATCGCACCTGAGAGGGTTCGAACCTGAGACCTAGAGAGGAGCATACTCATAAGTCCCAAGCCTACAACCACTAGGCCAACCCTTGGGGGTTACAAATAGGTGTATTCTGTTTCCAACTTGCATTCCAATTCCTTCATCTTATATCTATCTGTATTTAATTTTTTTATAAATTAATATAATTCCTTTCCTACTCTATTTCAATTGTTAGTGTTACTATTGTATTTAATTTCTTAACTTCAAACATAGTAAAGCTCATATGTAAAACGAATAAAAGTAATAGTAAAAACTTAAAACTCGCATATAATCAGACCACACGTATAAGAATTCATCACCTAAATTTAAAACCCTAAATCATTGCACACATAAATTAAATAAATGGGGTTTTAATTTAACAGTAAAACCACCGCCAAAATAACAAAATATAACTTGCATTCCAAAACAATCAGTTAATTTCAAAGATGCATCAATCATCAATCCAACTCTATCAACATAAACATTAAAACCCTTGAAGTACAACCGTTAGAGCTTATAATTGAGTATTGGTTACCTTGATTTTGTTTATGCCCAGTGAATGATGCAAATGGAATTGGCAAATGTTCGCGTTTGACGCCGAGAGATAAACCACCATCAATATGATGTGCTTCTTTTCCGACAGGCAAAAATTCACAGCTTCACAATTTGGTATCTGGTGGAATCTTCTGTATAATATAATGAATACATTGATAGTTTGGTAAACAACTTTGAGAATTAATATCGGTTTTGGGCTTTATTATTCGGGACTGTAACATAACCCATAATGGGTTGTAAGAGGACAAAATTTTTTAGGCCCTGTTTTCATAATTAAAGCTATTTTAGGCCCTGGTGGAATTTTTTTTCCGGACACGCACACAAACACAATTAAATATTTTTTTTTCATTATAATTGAAGTGAGTAGTAAATTCAGTAGCAAATAGTCATGGAATTTTATAATTTGAAATATAACGTTCAAAATAACAAAATACAAACATAGGTTATATCAAATCAATTGCTTGTCTTCTACGCCAATCTGATATGGTTGGTTGTAACGATGGTCTTGGAAATAAAACTGTTAACACATCCCATAATGGTCATCGGAGTCTTTATAAGAATTAGACTGTTCATCAACCTGTTTAATCAAACAAAAACAAAAATAATAAATATGATTTAAAATAATATTTACAGAAAATTATTAGTTTATAAAAACTTACATCCATCCAAAATTCCCATATCTCTGAAGTCGCTACAATTGTAGTGAAGTCTCTATCCCATACAGATTGTTCCTTTGTGTTTATCATCCTGGACCAACAATCATGCCTAGATTTGAATGATGTAACTCGGTTTTCAACATTTGTTGTATTGTATTTTTTTGAGTAAAAATGTTGATTCAATTTGAGAGTAACATTCAAAATAGCTTGATTGTTGCCTACTGATCCATATTTCCAATTGCCAATTGATTTCTCATGCAACAAATAACTAGCAAGTTGAAAGTCAGCTTCAGGCGTCCATATGCTATTGTTTTCACACCTCTCAAAATTGGTTTTTGGCTTCCAAGACCTGAAAATATTTTTTTTGGAGTACATTTTTTAGGGTTCTATGAGTACTGATAGACAAATATTTAGTACTTATAGTGTAAGCAAACATGTATTTCGTAAAGTTCTGCATTGTCTTTTTAGGGTTTGCAACTGTATTATTATTTTAAAACAAGTACAACGAAGAATAAAAAATATTTAAAATTCAAATCTGGTCAAGGAGTAAGAACTAAATTACAATCAAAAGAAATAGGATTTGAATCCTCTACATTTTGTTTCCGTTAATTTCTTGTAAATTTGGGAGAGATAAAGACACATAATAAATTAATATAAGAAAATATAAAGTGTGGGACCTCTGCATTGTGTCTTTCTCTCTCCGAAATTTACAAGAAATTTACACAAAGAAATTGAGAGCATTAGAATAACTTTTGAAAATAAAACAATAAAAATAAAATATTTACTTCTTTAGTCATTCCATGTCAGTGGACCTTTCCAATGAATGTAGCCTTTTCGACTTTTCCTCACACAACCATATCTACATCAGATTTCATATTTTTAAAATATTAAATACCACAAATATCAATCCACAACATGCATTCATTTCGAATTTGATCTGTATGGATTTAAAATATATACAATCTTGCATAAGGACAAAACCGCTAAAGATATATTGTAAATACATAAAAAGAAGAAATTACTTTTGGTAGGGCCCAGCTAGTTCATTCATAATCATATGTCAAAATTCGATTAATTGTTTACAAATAAAACAACTTTCAAGATAAGTAATCATGACTTTTTAACTTAGTTAAAATATATAATATTACGGATGTTCATAAATTACTTATATATATATATATATTAATATACCATACATAATATAGCAAAATGTAATAATGTCTTAAGCAAAAGATTAAATAAAAAAAACAACAAGATTGTTCTTCAGAAAAGTAGATCAAACTCCAGACATTAATTTCAAATAGGCCTTGTACCCACTTTCAGCCTCTTTCAGCTCATCATTAGCTTTGGAAAGTGATGCAATCACAGAACTCCGACCATCAACGTCTGCATCCTCAAAATCGATCTCCAACATAGCAACCCTCAGTTGTAGAAGATGAACTTTATCAAGTAAAATCATAGCCTTTGACATATTCACATTTAAACGTAGCCTCTCCAGCTGCGGAAAAAAAAAAACATATCACATATTACTCGATTTATATAAAAATTTAATTTTTCATTTCGGATAGTGGATATAATATACATCTTGCATGGAGGACATCACAGATATAACATTCTCCCTCCTGGATTCGCAGAGCTCCGTAATTCTTGCAACAGTTGATTCATAAAAATGAATGTATAATCAATTAAATTGAAAAAAGATTGGACACATGAATAGTACATAATTAATTTATTGAATGTAAGAAGAATTACCATCGAGATTTGGAGATATTAGAGTTTGTTGGTTGAAATATTTTTTCAAATGAAGGCCACACGTATTTATATGAGCTTGGATATAATACGTAAAATACTACTATAAACTTGGAAATAAATTGATGAATATAATAAAAAACGCATTTAAATATGAAAATATTAAATCACACAAGTTGTCAACAAATATATTCCACGTATGGGTGCACGTGGCCGACTATAATGCCAACTGCCAACTGTTACTTCACATATTATTAAAAAAAAAAGATTATTAATTCAAAAAAAAATTAGTGCATATAAAAGTGTTGGCATCAGTTAGGGGGTGTTTTTTAAAAACTTATAATAGTCACTTAGAATTGTGTGCAAAAATAATTTGGAGTATTTTATTTCTCTTTTAGTAGCTTAAATAAGCTCTCATAAGTTATAAGTTTTAAGCTTTAAAGAGGATGTTTTTAGTAGCTTTATTAATATTTTTTTAGAACTTTTAACTTTTTTTTCATACACAATCAACTTTTTTTTAAAAAATTTTCATACAAACACTATCAACTTCTACTATTAATTACTTTTCTCATAATCACAATTTTTAATCACTTCTTTAAAATCATAATGGTATGTTTTTTTGGGGATTTAGATGTGCGGGGAAAGTCATGACGTAGGTGTACTTTATAAGAGAATATTTTGAAGTCTAATTTTAAATCTCAAAATTATAATGGGACGTGATTTTCAAAGTGATAAGTCTATCTGGGTGAGTCCCGAAACAAACATACCCTAAGGCTGCGTTTGTTTTGGGATTTAAGTGTGCGGAGCAAGTCAAGGTTTTAGAATCCAGGGATTTAGAATCCTTGATGAATAGTAAATGTATGTGTTTGTTTTGAGATTTGAGTAGGGTGAGATTTAACTTTATATCAAATCAATGTTTAATAATGATTGATATTGTATTATTATATTATATTGAGAAGAGTAATAAAATATATAAAGTGTGATGTATTGGGAAGAGTAATAATAAATTTTATAGGTATTTGTAGGTGTGGATGAAATGTGGGATTTGAAAACTAGACTTTAAATCCTAAACTCGTATGAGACGGGGAGCGCAAAGTCCTAAGTCCATCCGTGTGAGTCTCAAAACAAAAAAAGCCTAAGTTTTTTGCAAACACACCTTTACACAGTTTTTAACTTTTAAAATCGGTCAAAATTGAAATAGTTTCCTATGTGTTGGCATCACCGCTGATGCATTCGCTCAACAGTCAACACGCTTCCAACTGCAATAAAGTTGAAGTATCACACCACTTCATGTCAATCATTTCGGATATGTGTAGAGTTTTTTCTTTTTTTTGTGGTTGGAAAATATATTGTACAAATGAATTTGTGTAATATTTATTTTTAATATATTACAACACCAAACAAAACACTATTAAGAAGATAAATAATTAAAGTAAAAATCAGATTATGAATGTATTACACACCATTTGGAATTTAACAAACATGTTTGACGATGAAATCACAACAAGATATAACATTATATAAAACAAAGGTAGTAATTATCGCAAAATGAAACATAATATATAATTATCGCAAAATGAAAATAACAGTATAACATCATTAGAGGTTGGAAAAAATCTTCAGCTGTTCATTGTATTCATTTGCAGCATCATTGAGGTCATTTGAAGCATTCTGAAGCAGTTCACGGAAGTTCAATTGGTCATCCACCAAACAATCTTTAAGTTCCATTTATATGAACTTCACTTTGAGTTCGAGAATAAGCTTTCTCTCCAGCATAATCTCAGTCTTTTCCATATGAAGTTTCAAAATCAATGTTTCTTGCTTGAAGACGAATTTAAAAAGATGAAATAAAAAATTATTATATAAAATAATTAGTTCAGAAGAATTAATATATGGATTAACAATATATAAAATACCTTTTGCTTCATGTTCAAATAGGATAGTGCCAAATCCTTGGATCCGGTAACCCTTATTAATTTGTGGAAGAAATAGTCCTACAAATGTATAGAATTTAAACCACCATTAATGATACACAAATTTAAAACAGATCATACTTGAATTTATGAAATCCTTACCATTTTGTTTTGTAGAGTTATTGGAATGGGGATTGGAGCAGTGGTTTAAAAGAAAGGATTTCGCTGCCAACTTAATTTTGATAGTAACCCTTTTATACACAAACTTAAAAAATGTTCATTAGTTAGGTATTGGTTGACTATTGTCAAAGGTATCACTCTTCGTGTTTCTTACTAGTGAACACCGTGTGAGGTATTACTTGACTATTGTCAAAGGTAAAGGTATTACTCTTCGTGTTTCGTACTAGTGAACACCGTGTGAGGTATTAGTTGACTATTGTCAAAGGTATCACTCTTCGTGTTTCTTACTAGTGAACACCGTGTTAGGTATTAATTGACTATTGTCAAAGGTATCACTCTTCGTGTTTCGTACTAGTGAACACCGTGTGAGGTATTAGTTGACTATTGTCAAAGGTATCACTCTTCGTGTTTCTTACTAGTGAACACCGTGTGAGGTATTAGTTGACTATTGTTATCGGTATCACTCTTCGTGTTTCTTACTAGTGAACACCGTGTGAGGTATTAGTTGACTATTGTCAAAGGTATCACTCTTCGTGTTTCGTACTAGTGAACACCGTGTGAGGTATTAATTGACTATTGTCAAAGGTATCACTCTTCGTGTTTCGTACTAGTGAACACCGTGTGAGGTATTAGTTGACTATTGTCAAAGGTATCACTCTTCGTGTTTCTTACTAGTGAACACCGTGTGAGGTATTAGTTGACTATTGTTATCGGTATCACTCTTCGTGTTTCTTACTAGTGAACACCGTGTGAGGTATTAGTTGACTATTGTCAAAGGTATCACTCTTCGTGTTTCTTACTAGTGAACACCGGGTGAGGTATTAATTGACTATTGTCAAAGGTATCACTCTTCGTGTTTCGTACTAGTGAACACCGTGTGAGCTATTAGTTGACTATTGTCAAAGGTATCACTCTTCGTGTTTCTTACTAGTGAACACCGTGTGAGGTATTAATTGACTATTATCAAAGGTATCACTCTTCGTGTTTCGTACTAGTGAACACCGCGTGAGGTATTAGTTGACTATTGTCAAAGGTATCACTCTTCGTGTTTCTTACTAGTGAACACCGTGTGAGGTATTAATTGACTATTGTCAAAGGTATCACTCTTCGTGTTTCATACTAGTGAACACCGTGTGAGGTATTAGTTGACTATTGTCAAAGGTATCACTCTTCGTGTTTCTTACTAGTGAACACCGTGTGAGGTATTAGTTGACTATTGTCAAAGGTATCACTCTTCGTGTTTCTTACTAGTGAACACCGTATGAGGTATTAGTTGACTATTGTCAAAGGTATCACTCTTCGTGTTTCTTACTAGTGAACACCGTGTGAGGTATTAATTTGACTATTGTCAAAGGTATCACTCTTCGTGTTTCGTACTAGTGAACACCGTGTGAGGTATTAGTTGACTATTGTCAAAGGTATCACTCTTCGTGTTTCTTACTAGTGAACACCGTGTGAGGTATTAATTGACTATTGTCAAAGGTATCACTTTTCGTGTTTCGTACTAGTGAACACCGTGTGAGGTATTAGTTGACTATTGTCAAAGGTATCACTCTTCGTGTTTCTTACTAGTGAACACCGTGTGAGGTATTAGTTGACTATTATCAAAGGTATCACTCTTCGTGTTTCTTACTAGTGAACACCGTGTGAGGTATTAATTGACTATTGTTATCGGTATCACTCTTCGTGTTTCTTACTAGTGAACACCGTGTGAGGTATTAGTTTACTATTGTCAAAGGTATCACTCTTCGTGTTTCTTACTAGTGAACACCGTGTGAGGTATTAATTGACTATTGTCAAAGGTATCACTCTTAGTGTTTCGTACTAGTGAACACCGTGTGAGGTATTAGTTGACTATTGTCAAAGGTATCACTCTTCGTGTTTCTTACTAGTGAACACCGTGTGAGGTATTAATTGACTATTATTATCGGTATCACTCTTCGTGTTTCTTACTAGTGAACACCATGTGAGGTATTAATTGACTATTGTTATCGGTATCACTCTTCGTATTTCTTACTAGTGAACACCGTGTGAGGTATTAGTTTACTATTGTCAAAGGTATCACTCTTCGTGTTTATTACTAGTGAACACCGTGTGAGGTATTAGTTTACTATTGTCAAAGGTATCACTCTTCGTGTTTCTTACTAGTGAACACCGTGTGAGGTATTAGTTGACTATTGTCAAAGGTATCACTCTTCGTGTTTCGTACTAGTGAACACCGTGTGAGGTATTAGTTAACTATTGTCAAAGGTTGATACTCTTCGTGTTTCTTACTAGTCAACATTAATAAAAAATAATTCCATGATATATGTGATATTAATTAAATCGAACATCACGAATCATTCAACTTAGTCAAACAACATTCTTCCTCAGTCTAATGCAGTATATATGTCCCATACACAAATAAAAGTATATATCTCATATAATTGTTGGGATATTTTAGTTTTGATTAATTATGCCAAAACATTATCAACTAGTGTTATTTAAGATAATCTACAGATAACAAGTTGAGGGGGAACGAGAGAACAAGTTAAGGGGGAACTCATAAAAATCGGATAAAGATGATCGAGATCGACGAGATCTAGAGAGCGAGGCCGATCGAGATCGAATGAGTAGGATGAGTTTCGAAAGTTAATCGATGAAATTTGAACAAGAAGAAGCATCTTGATTTGTGATGAAGAAAAAGGCGATAAAATGTTGTGAAGAAATCGGAGAATAAATCAAATCGCGAGAAGAAATCAAATCGTCCGATGAGCAAAGTGAAATCATTTCAGATGAACAAGTGAAATCGATTCGGATGAACAAAGTGATTTCAAAGAATCGATGAACAATGAAATCGACCAATCGATGAACAAAGTGATTTCAAGACACCGTAAATCTGCGGACCCATTTCTCTGATCGATTTCATTGGACGGATCAAAGCGACCGGAATCGGAAGAGATGAGCGATGTCGACGAAATTTGATCGGATCCGTTAGACACACAAAAGCGGTGGCCAATAAGAAGACAACACACATATTGATGTGACATAAAGCTGCAAGGAAAAGTGAAAAAGGACAAAGAAAAGCTGAAAGTTATTAGTATGGATTTGAATATTACTTTCCAACGGTAATATTTAAATCCACAATATAAATACATTGCACTATCTTCAAAAGAAGAAAATGGAGGATCTGCAAAGTGAAATTAAAGTCAAATATTCAAGCAACTCCATTCATAGAACACGAAAGCAAAAAATACACATATATTCAAAAGTGTTCTACCCTAGATCTAAGCACAAATGCTATATCCTAAGATTAGAGAGATTTTTCCATCCTTAGCATTGAGGCTAAACAAATGTAAGGGAAAATCTCAACCTAGTTGGAAACCAAACAAACCTTACCCAAATCAGTCGGTTAAGTTTGTAGGTGAGTGTGAACTCGGTAAACATCTAGCAATCCCGAAAGGGAGGGTAGGCGATCCTGTGAGGGTGATAAGTCCCGTTTGAGTGAGAACTCGGTAAACATCTAGCAATCCCGAAAGGGAGGGTAGGCGATCCCGTGAGGGTGATAAGTCCCGTTTGAGTGAGAACTCGATAAACATCTGTTGGTTAAGTTGGTGCCCCATGAAGGGAAGAGTGGATGTAGGACGAGTTGTCCGAACCACTATAAAAATACATGTGTTCTTGTTTGCTTTCATATTAACTGTCATACATACTTTAGCAAATCTGCATAACACATTCGGAAAATTTTTAAGTCACCTCCCATTGAGATTTTACGAGTTTTAAATCGGGTTTTTTTTCGGGACCAACAAGTGGTATCAAAGCAGGGGTTCAAAAGTTCACTAGATTTTAATGTGAACACCTGAACTGGTCTTTTTTATTAAAACCCATTTAGTTTAAAATGCATAAATTTTATAAAATTCATGGAGGTTGACAATCATCTTCTCATTTTTAAAATGAAAACAATGTTCTTCATTATTTCACTTGTTTAACTAACACTGTTTTTCTCGTATATTTTTATTGTTAGTTAGTTTTGGCATCATTATCAAAAAGGGGGAAATTGTTGGGATATTTTTGTTTTGATTAATTATGCCAAAACATTATCAACTTGTGTTATTTAAGAAAATCTACGAGAACAAGTTGAGGGGAACGAGAGAACAAGTTAAGGGGAACTCATAAAATCGCATTTAAGATGATCGAGATCGAGGCGAAGGTCAGAGACGAGGCCGATCGAGATCGGATGAGTAGGATGAGTTCCGAAAGTTAATCGATAAAAGTTGAACAAGAAGAAGATCTTGATTTGTGATGAAGAAAAGCCGATAAAAATCTTTGTGAAGAAATCGTAAATCAAAGGAGAAGAAATCAAAATCGGTAGAAATAAATCGTGTCCGATGAAAAAGAAAATCGATTCGGATGAACAGTGAAATCGATTCGGATGAACAAATTGAAATCGATTCGGATGACAATGATTTCGAAGACACCGTAAATCTGCAAACCAGATTTCTCTGAGATCATATTTCGGCCGGACGGATCAAAGTGACGTAATCGGAAGAGATGAACAATGTCGACGAAATGATCGGATCCGTTAGACACACAAAAGCAAACTTGGCCTATAAGAAGACAACACACATATTGATGTGACATAAAGCCGCAAGGAAAAGTGCAAAAGGACAAAAAGAAAAATTTGGAAGTTATTAATATGGATTTGAATATTACTTTCCAGCGGTAATATTTAAATCCACACTATAAATACATTGCACTATCTTCAAAAAAGAAGAAAATGGAGGATCGCAAAGTGAAATTAAAGCCAAATATTCAAGCAACTCCATTCATAGAAACACGAGAAAGCAAGAAATACACACATATATTCAAAAGTGTTCTACCCTAGATCTAAGCACAAATGCTATATATCCTAGCTTAGAGAGATTTTCCCATCCTTAGCATTGAGGCTAAACAAATGTAAGGGAAAATCTCAACCTAGTTGGAAACCAAACAAACCTTACCCAAATCAGTCGGTTAAGTTTGTAGGTGAGTGTGAACTCGGTAAACATCTAGCAATCCCGAAAGGGAGGGTAGGCGATCCCGTGAGGGTGATAAATCCCGTTTGAGTGAGAACTTGGTAAACATCTAGCAATCCCGAAAGGGAGGGTAGGCGATCCCGTGAGGGTGATAAGTCCCGTTTGAGTGAGAACTCGGTAAACATCTGTTGGTTAAGTTGGTGCCCCATGAAGGGAAGAGTGGATGTAGGACGAGTTGTCCGAACCACTATAAAAATATGTGTGTTCTTATTTGCTTTCATATTAACTGTCATACATACTTTAGCAAATCTGCATAACACATTCGGAAAATTTTTAATTCACCTCCCATTGAGATTTTACGAGTTTTAAATCGGGTTTTTTTTGGGACCAACAATAATTCATATAAAAAACTGAAACGCCCATAAATAATGGTTCTCTCTCATTTGTTCGTCAATATTTTTGTGAATTAAAATTCAGAAACTAAATCATGTTGTTTATATTTACAAGTGACCATCAAGTTCGATAGATCCAAAGTGAAAAAAATGATGAAAGAAGAATACGATTTCACTGATCCTAATTGGGATCCAGATTTTAAGGTATATGTGGAATGCCTCTATAAGGTTTAATTATGATATAGTTTTTTGATTTTACCTTCATGTATTTCCAGAAGTTTATGAGGATTATTTCGTATACACAATGTATAATAAAGTCTATGCGCGAAGAGAAGAAATATCTGGATCGTAAGTTGGAAGTCATTAGTGCCGAAATGTTGGACGGCAGCAAAATATTGGAGGAGAAGACGTTGATTGCCCATGAGATTGTTAGGGTGAAGAATGAGATAGGTCAAAAAGAAGAAGATATTCGTATCACCATTTCTGAAATCCCAGAAGGCATAAAGAACCACATTGATGTTTGATTAATGTGTGATTAATGTATGAACTGTATTGTTTACCGTAATGTGTTATTTTTGTGAATTTCAATTTAAAACCAAATATCAAATTTGATCAGTTTTATTATATTTATCATGATATTTGTTATATTAGCACACAAAGGCTTTGATTACATCATGTTCAATATTAATTTTTGTAAATAATTTGTTGGTATCAATTCGGCTCGTTGATTGTATTAAATCTAAGGATATGTTTATTTTGGGTTCGGGTCGGGTCTCCCTTATTAGAACTGACCCAAAACAAACATACATAGATGATTGTACTTTCGATTAGGGTCGGGTCGTTGATTATATTAAATCTAGGGATATGTTTGTTTTGGGTTCGGGTCGGGTCTCCCTTATTAGAACTGACCCTAAACAAACATACATAGATGATTGTACTTTCGGTTCGGGTCGGGTCTCCCTTATTAGAACTGACCTAAAACACTGAGGCCCACTTTAAATACAACAAATGAAACCTAAATTGTCATATTTTTTGAAAAATTCCCTAATGTCTTCAACCGAATCCTTTTCCAATACGGGAGCCAGTTTCACTCTATGTACTTGTGGAATAGAGGCGCGTATACGAACGACTTGGACCGATGAAAATCCCGGCAGAAGGTTTTATGGTTGCAAATTTTGGAAGGTTAGGTTTGGTTTCAGCATATATTTTCCGATGTATCTTTTGTTTCTACTTTCAATGGAATCATGAAATAGTTAGGAAGGGATTTCGATGTAGGATTGTATGGGGTGTTTTGTTTGTGGAATGGATTTACAAATTATTGTGATACTACAGTGTTATGATGTAGTATGAATTTCAATTTTTTACATATGGGTCGGATATGAGGATTATTAACCACATTGGTGCTTGTGTGCATTTCAGCAAGGTGGGGGTGATTGTAACTATTTTGAATGGTTAGATCCTCCTATGACTCCAAGAGCCAAGTATGTAATTCTGTCATTGTTGAAGGAAAAAAGGCAGTTTGAAGGTCATCAGAGAAAGAAAGAAAAAATCATTCAATTTATGAAGTATACTGTAATTGGATCCTGGGTTTTGTTATTGGCATTTGCAATTTGGTTAATGTAGTTTGTATTTTGTAAGAACCTAATGTGTTTTAGACTAATTAGGATGGATGTTTGAAACTTTGAATGTAATCTGGTTCAAGTATTTTAATTCACTCCATTTCAATTCGATTAATGTAATTGACCAAAAATAAAAAATATTATACTAGTATTGTTTATTGAATATAAAGTTGGTGTTTTGTGCACAACATTTGGTGCAAATATTTTTTTCTATCAGATCACTATGACTATGAAATTAATTTAATTAGACCATTTTGTATTAATAAAATAAATAATGTATATAAATTACTTATAAGTTTTCTTGGAAATGTAAAAAGATGTTTTTATTGGAAATGTAAACACCAAAATATTAGCCATTCCGCCCATATCTATGCGGCCCACACGTGTCCATCATAATATTTGTGAATACTTTATATTATATCAATTTCAAACAATTTAGATTATGATTTTGGTCAATTTGAAGTTACAGATTTTTATTATATTATCCCCTGCTTGGTCTTATTCAGTCTCTAAGACTAATCATGTCAAATACCAAAGCATATGTTGATAAAAAAAGAGTTTTTTTTAACAACAAACCAGACGAATAGCAATTCCTTGTCATACGGTGACGAATACGACCAATTTTCCTTCACAGTTGTATGCAGAACAACGGAATACCACAATCACTTGGTAATATTTATTGACATATTTATTTAATGCTATATTTATTTTGTAGATTTGTTTTGTAGATTTGTTTAAATTTTTAGGAGAATTGTTGATTTTACATAAATATTTTGAAATGTAGAACCTCCTGTCAGTTGCTGTAGATTGGTGGGGGAAAGGGGTGAAACTATTGTCAATTAGAAGACATGAATTTCCAGAAATCATTGGTTGGTGTATGTATGAGTATCACCAAGTTAGTAAAGCCAAAAAGGGCTTCGGGCGAATTAGAATGGGGTGGAAAGCTGTGGTTGGTGAATTGAAGATCGAACAAGGTGATATCCTATACTTTTATAAGGATTACACCGACAAAACTATGGTAGACATTTGCGTGGACAGGTTTGACAAATCAATCAAGGGTGAGGATGAGTACATGGATGAAACAGAAGATGAGGATGAATCCTGCACTTGAATTTGAATGGAGGTGCATGTTGAAGAATCAAAGGTATTAGTTATCTTTTTAATGTTATCCCTTCAACTTGGTCATCGATTGCATACCTGGTATTAGTTTAAGTATTACTAAGACTAATATGTTTTATGTTTACTGTGGTAAAAAACTTGTTTTTTTATAATTTCTATGTTTATTTATGTATGTACGGATAATTGGTCTATATGTTTTAATGTATTACTGGATGAAGACGTTGGTGTAAGTATTACTAATGTGTGTTTTAAGTATTACTAATGTGTTTGATTTGAACCTTTGTGCTTAGATAAAAATTGTATTCGGAAAAAGACTTTATTCTTGTGTGTTAGGTAATATTAACATCATAACATAATAAATAAAATATTACTAAAACCAAATATAGAACATAATTTAATCAACCAAAAATTCATATTACATAAAGCTTGAGCTTGTAAATAAATTCGGTGACCCATAAATTAAACATTCATAACAATTTGTCCACATTACTGGTGCTCATATTGTTCATCACCATCGTCAATAGTGTCACTGAACAAGAACTTTAATTCCTCATACAATGGATCATTTCCTGTCCAATAATAAGCTCCCGCCATAGGAAATTCCTAAAATGTGTACACCTTGTTAGTAATTTGAAAATTTAATAAATTACGTCAATATATTGTTGTTACCTTAGTCCACGCGTACGATTTCCATTGTTCGAAATCAGTAAAACCATATTCATCATCGAACTTTACACCCGGATAAGTAGTAATATACTCAAACACCTTAAAACGATGTCGAAGTGATTTAATACGACTCTCTAATTCATGTAACAAGTAATTTCTCCCGTGCACATCTTTAAGGTACTCTTGACAATACATGATGCCTTCAATGTGAATGGCCGTCTTCCACTTCCACATTCCCTTTTTCTTTAATGTAACGAGATCACTAACAAGAGCCTTCGTGACTTCTTTTGACCATACGAAATTGTAAAAGTATGAATCTTGATCTATATTAGGATATGCCATATTTTGTTGAAACAACATAAATTTACAAGTTTTAAATCATGGTGTGATACATTGCATTTTATAGATGTAAAGCATGTATGCGACCATTTAATGTAATGTCGTTGGGGTTAGGTGGTGTAAATGTGTGTTTATTGGTTGCTTAATAATTATTGAGTATACAGAGTTTGTTATGATTCTAACAATATATTTAGTTATTTTATAAAAATCGTACTTGCTATTTGACTATATGTATAAAGATATTAAGTATTTTATTGTGAAAGCCTGAGCTTGATGGATTTGGTTGGGAGAGGAGAAATATATGAAAGGTAGTAGGTCTTGTTCTTACTTGACAAGACCTTTCAATGACAAAATCTTGTGCAAATTTAATATTGTTACATTAACTTTCTGATGTGTTCTGCTTGCTTTTGTTATACATTTTACATGAATGATTTTTGATAACATGACATTGGCCTGCCAATGACTTCTTTTTCTGATAAGTTATGTAGCTTGTATTAAATATAAATTTAAGTGGCTTTTTTTAAAGGTTCTGAAGCAGTTGGCAATTGTGTCGGCATATAGTTGGCGTATGCTTATAAAGAGTTGGCAGGCGGTTCATTTAAATATTTGTGAGGATTCAAGTTATGTAGCTTGTCGTTACAAATAAATTTAAGTGGTTTTTTAAAATGTTCTAAAGCAGTTGGCAGTAATCTTTTACAATTTAATCAGTAATCTTTAAACATTAATAACCATATAAATTTGTGATTAAGTGAAATGTTAAGTATTTATGGGATTAAAATGTGGCGTAATATTTGTTGGCAAATTCCCAGTTTGGGTTGGCATACCCATTAATGAATTTATACAACTACATCAGATTTTTTGTTGTGATTGGGAGTTAACTTCAAAAAGTACATCTGAAGCAGGAGAAAATCAGTTGATATGACGTGTGAATGGAAAACTATTACATAATTTGTCCAACTTAGATTCATTTAGATTTTTTCGGCTTGCTTTTTTTTTTTTTTTTTTTGAGGAAGACACTTGTGGGAGAGAGCAAATATGATTCAATCCCCAGGACAAACCCTCATAATATTTCAATGGAGAATTTGTCCCACACGGGGTTCGAACCTATGTTGCCGGC
This sequence comes from Stenogyne calaminthoides, assembly GCA_037126765.1. Classification (NCBI taxonomy): domain Eukaryota; kingdom Viridiplantae; phylum Streptophyta; class Magnoliopsida; order Lamiales; family Lamiaceae; genus Stenogyne; species Stenogyne calaminthoides. The sequence goes on along the minus strand of JBBCBC010000020.1, from coordinate 34,828,079 downwards.
TTGCTTTCTTTGATATACATGTAGTCATCTACCATTGCAGATATTGTCAAATAAAAAACCATTGCGCCAAGTCATATATATATTAATGACATAAAAACATAAAATATACAACATTGAAATTTTAAAAACCTTAATTAGCACTAATAAAAAACATAATAAAAAACACACACAAGTAAATTAGTATGTTCCTTCAAACAAACTCTTCAATACATAATACATAGGCTCATCATGTTTTCGGTACTCCATCGCCATGGGAAGTTCCTACAACATAAATCAAAGTGCATTAAGGTTATAGTTAGTTTTACTTATTATAAAATAATTAATAACTAATTTGCTAACAAATAAATATAATTTATTAAACATTACCCTCTTCCATTGCTTCCAAATCTTTTCTGGTGCTTCAACATAATGTTCTTCGTTAATCCATTCCACTCCAGGCCAGTTAATCATTATTTCAAACACAATAACACGATCACGTAAATTCGATACACAATATGATATTTCTTCCACCGAGTACCTTTTGCTTTGCGTACTATTAATGTAATCACGAGCCATTTCGATACCCTCGGACTGATTATCAAAACTCCATTTCCCATTTTTTTTAAATAATCTAGGTAATAAGCCAATGCCACTCTTACCTCATCACAAAACACATACGACTCATAAAACACAAGACAATCTTCATCTGGTATAACCTTTCGATAATCTCCATCTTCATCCTCTGTGCCTTCAAACAATAACTTAAGATCCCAGTACAACGACTCTCCCACATCACGATAAGCTCTACACATAGGATTATTCTGAAAAAAAAAAATACACTGTTAATTCTACAATATCATTATTGGATATATTGTACTTTATTAATAAAAAAAATACTAATTCACCAAAACCCATAAATTCCATTGAGATTCAGACGCATGAACCTTGTTGGCTTGTTTATCCCAATATACATCAGGAGTATTTATCATATATTCAAATAGATTGTATCGATATCGAATCTGCCTAACACGATCAACAACTTCATCCAATTCATAAATCTTATTAAACACATCTCTTAAATACGAACGACCTAGTTCCATACCTTCAACATGATTTAGGGCATTATAGTGCCACATCCCGTTGTTCCTTTGATACACAAGTGAAGAAATAAGACCAAGCGTTTCTTTCTCGATCCACATCGTGTCATTATCTTCGTGTTTGTAAAAATAATATTTTTGACGTTCGAGTGACATATTTGGTTGATTCAATATAAACAATATGTTTTAGGCAAACAACATATATGTATTTATAGTTGCTTAAACTTGAATTTTCAAATTATTGACCTTTGTCTTCTACCAATGTCATAAATATGACAAGTACTTTTACAGTAAAATAGGCAAAGGTCACGGGTCCAAGTACTAATTCGTGTAAATGAAACCAACACAAGACAAATGAGAACACAATGTTTTTTAATTATATAAGAACAAACTGAAGAAAAAAGGTTTTCACATACAAAAACAACATAAAACAACTAGAAAGCCATAACAACAAACATTAACAATTAAAAAAAAATTATAATAATAATAAAGCTGTAGGTGCACATAAAATTATATTAACATACAATGAGACTTCTAATTTATAAATCAGTCACTCCCGGTCTCTTCATCAATGTCTGTTTCTTCAACATATTCTTTAAAAGAATCATCATCGCTACCATCTTCAGGGATATGCTTTGCCTATATGGGACTGTAAGAAATCGTGATCCCGAAGATTTTTATCAACGGGTTCCGAAAAAAGTGCATTCAATTTGTCATATAGTGGGTCGCCTTCAATCATGTATGCTTCTGTTTTATAATTTCGCTATCAGATAAAAGGTTACTTCAATTTATTACAACAAATTTATAAATTAAATAAATTGTAACTCATAACAATTTCAAAATAATAATTCATAATTACCTTCAACATGGGTGACCAAATTTTCTGAGTTACGTGGATCGAATTAGAATTTCTGTCTAGACGTACACCATTTACTCTTAGTATGCTGTCGTAAAGCTTCCAACGTCTACGCAAACACTCGATTCTCGCCTTAACACCGAAAGATGTGAAATATTGACCATAGAGTACAGTTAAACGATGCCAAGCCATAATTATACAAATCTCGTTATCTTAATTCCATATCCACCGACCCGAGTTCTTCTCGTTGATGAGAAAATCAATTAGAAGAACTGTTATGCTCTTTGTCCATATTGGATCATAAAACAACGTATCTTGGAAACTAGGGTTTGAGTTTGGGTTTGGGTTGGGGATGGACATCTTCAGGATATTATTACGTTTGGAAAATACCAATGAATAAATAAATGAACACATGTAATCCCAGCTTTTATAATAGGTAAGATTCTTCAATAGTCGAGACAATGTATTAAATGACAAAAAATACCAAAAAAATTTATTTTACTGTCTCACTTCTACAAAAAACAAATAGTGCAGTCAACAACAAAAAAATACAAAAGTGAGGAAGCTAAGTATTAGAATACATACACTAAAAACAAATTAACAAAAGATGCAGCTTTACGTCATTACATAAAATAATTATTGTGATATAATAAAACAAATTCATTTTATCCATAAATATTGTGATATGTGTGTATATATATATATATATTAATTATTGTCATATAAGAAAATAAAAACATCGATATTGCCAACTCGTTTATAAGATATTGCCAACTCTCGGATTTTTTCATTGCCAACTAAAACAAAAAGAACCATTTAATGACAACTAATTTAATTTTAAATATAATGTATTCATATAAACATGTAGAACCCCCAAAAAGAACACAAATCCCAAGAGGCGTAGTACAAAATTAGTCAGCCCAATTAAGAACCGGTTAAAAATTTATTTGGGCCTGATTATTCTTGATATCATCGATGTACAACCGCATAGTTTATGATAATTTACATCCGTTCAAAATTCCTTCCTCACCATTTAGGATTCATCTAATAGTCTCGTTAACTTTCACATATAATTACAGATTTTATACTAGGTTCATGTAAGATTCCTCAAGAGTCGAGACAATGTACTAAATGACAAAAATTAAATTATGTGACTAATGAGTGCTACAAAAACTAATAGACCATCGAATGACATAATGACACAAAAATACAAAAAACTCAAGTGTTACATTGACTACTGATTATATATGATTTATTAGAATAATGTATTTCCACATTTTGGTCCCTATTAGGATAATCTATTTCTAATTACAAAAAATAATACTTATACAATCATTAAAAACAATATGAAACATTTTATATATAGTATGTATTTTATCCATATCCATAAATATTGAGATATGTAAACAACCAATTACATATTTTTCTTTAAAAATTAAACTATATATATATGTTTTTTTCTAAAAAAATTTATCTCCATATAAATGTCAATATTTTTATAAAAGAACATACAGTGTATTAAAAGATAATGTCAAGTCGTTTAAAATATATTAATGATTTTTTCTTAAGGAATTCATATAAACAAGTTTTTACAAAGACCAAAACAACACACACCACAAAAGGCCCAATAGAACAAAACACATCCCAAAATTAGATTTGGGGCGGGTCAGTATGTGGGATATTATTTATTTTTTCAATGTGGAACCGCTTCGTTTGCCTCCGTTCAAAATTCATCACTAATATTCAAATTAATTTAAACAGACACAAAACCCTAATTAGACAACTCTTCAGATACTAAGAATTGTGACGATTACCGATGAATGGATACTACTCTTGGAAAATCCCACACTATATAGCCAATCTTTGTCGTATTCTTCTTCTCATCTTAGTATTCTTCTTCTGATCTTAGTTTTCTTAATATGTCAAGCAGCGGCTCCGACTCCAAAATCAGTGATTCCGAAATCACTGAGTACAAAAGGAAAACATATGATCTTTTCACTTCCGGGAAATTCAATATACATGGAAAGGTCGGTAAATTCAGATGCCCATTCTGTCCAGGAAAAAAAAAGGTCGACTTTCAATTCGATCATCTGTGCCAACATGCTAGGGGAGCAGGTAGAATGGGTAGCAAGAAAAAGCCGAAAGAAAAAGCCAAACACCTTGCTCTAGCAATGTACCTTGATGACTGGTTGGACAGAGCAACTGCTAAAAGAGAACATTCTCCTGAACCAGATTATGATCATGTGTTCAATGCGGTTGTTGAAGAAGGTTTGTTATCTGAAATTAATTAACTTGAAACTGATTTGACATTTCAATATTTCCATACTGATTTTGCTTTTTTTTGTTATTCGAATGAGTTAATTCAATATATAAATGTTTTTAGAATGTTTGGTTTGTTTATGATGGTGAAATTTAACCTTATGCCTAATAAATGAGTGTTAAGATATTATTTAATTATTCTGCGTGACTGATTTCAGATGTTCGAATATATCCATACTGATTTTGCTTGTTTTTTGTTTTAAGATTGTGTTCATTCAATATATAAATGTTTTTAAAGTGTTTGGTTTGTTTATGATGGTGAAATTTAACCTTATGCCTACTCAATGAAGTAGATCCTGATTTTATGATTGTTCTTTTCCAGTGCCGGAGTTGGAGAATAAGGGCACCAAAAGAAAAGAAGTTGCTTTGTCCAGTGAGAATGCATCAGAGAAACGGAAGAGGGGGGAGGTGTGATGGCTGGGATGTGGCTGTTCTGACTGAAGACTTTTGATGGCTGGGATGTGGTTGTTACTTACTTTGTTTATCCTTTTTTTTTGTCTTTTAAACAATGGTATCACTCTTTTATGTTTAATGTTTTATGCTTTTTTTATGCAATGTTTTATGTTTTATGTTTAATGTTTCCTTTACTTGAAAACACTCTACCTCTACCTATGGAACAATACACTGCCAACTCGAAGAATTAGTAGCCAATTATATGCCGAGTACACTCCCAACTCGAACATATAGTAGCTAACTATATAGCGCGTACACTGCCAACTACAACTATACACGTTTTACTCGAACAATTAGTAGCCAACTATATGTCGAGCACATTGCCAACTCGAACAATACAATGCTAACTCGAACAATTAGTAGCCAACTATAGGTCGAGTACACTGCCAACTCGAACTATACACTGCCAACTCTAACATATAGTAGGCAACTATATGCCGATTTCTAAGCCAATTTAGACTGCCAACTAGAACATATAGTATATGTAATGGACTATTTTTATTAAGTTCACATAATAGTCTTTACAAAGCCAACTAATTTAGAAAATATGCCAACTCTCGGCCGACTTTTGACCAACTTAAACATAGAATATCATTAATGGACATCAAAATAAAACAAAAAAAAAATAGTTTTCTTTAATTTAGTCACTTGTTTTGCATAATACTAGTTCTTAAAATATCATTGCCAACTAATTTGAAAATATTTGCCAACTATCGGCCGACTTGGTTACCAACTTCAATAGATATGTGTCGTTCATTAACCAACACTTTGACGATTAACATAACAGAAAAACTTGATTACATAATAGAACACAATAAAATGTTATGTTTCTTAACATATTGCCTACATTATAGTACAAAACCTATAACCATGTGAACACCCCCTAACCCGTCAATATATCAAATACATGATCTAAAACCTACACACGGCTTTCTGGTCCAACTTTCAATGTTTAAACAAGGCTTTCTCCATCACCTTTGAGTGTTTATATATGTCACAACACATATCCAATCAAAAACTTGACCCTTTAGTAGGATCAATTTCAGTGACATTGCGACCGGTTATCGAGTACTCAAAGTACTTGATGCACATAACACCACAATCGAAAGAGTTGTGCTGACGAGGGGCATCAATTACTCTATCAATGGTCCACTCACAACTATTTTCAGACTCAACACCAAATCCAACAGATCTTCTTACTTGATCCCACAACGAAGGTAACATTTTCAACATTTTCTCAAACTTCTCAATTGGCCAACCACCATGTTCAGGAAGTGGATCATACACGGTAACATGATTCTCTAATGGATTAATCTCATAAACGACCCAATGATCATCCTTTACATGGCCAATACCATAAACATCTTAGCTTTCCACCATGCCAACGACGGTCCTTCAGACGGTAAATGACCATCGACATATTTCATAATTGTTTTTCCTTTCACATTCCAATCCCAATCCATCTGTTTCTCTGTAGCCTTTAACCACTCGGGATATATCCTTGTCATCATATTCTGTAAAAAAAGATAACACATATTACTTACACCAAAGATGACACGAGCAAATTACTTACACCAAAGATGACACAAGCAATGGACAAAAGTTCACAACTCAAAACTTACCCAGAATTGTAAACCAACAGAGGTCCAACGACGTTCAAATAGATTAGGACATATCTTGGCCTTCCAGAGTCTCATATTCATAAGAACATCAATATTCTGATTAACGTACAACAATATACAGTATAAGCACACAATGAAGTATATTCTCAAGGAAATTAACTTAATCTATACAATATTTTATTACCTCTCCAGTAAGCCATCCTCTGGCACTTTTTAGACTAGTAAAAAATGCAGCATCAACATAATCATTTTGTTTCAATGGAAGACAAAGAATCGTTTCGGTTTTGGTATTGCTTTTACTTGATTGACGAAACTACTTGTTAAATTGCTCTAGTATGTCTTTCGAGTATGGACTGAATGGGTCACCGTAATGCTCTATTTCATTTATAAAAGGCTTGGGCACTGAAACTTTTAACCGCTTCCCATTTTGTACAGCACGACTCAGCTTTATCCTTCTTTTGGGGACATCAACCGACACTGCAACTGGAATGCTTTTTTTTACCTTCTCTTCGTTCTCCAATTGTTCATGCTCTCTACATTTCACACCTTTTACGACATCCTGCTCGAGTACAACCTACAAATCTTATGTTGGCATATTTTTTTTCCCTCCAATTATAAATTTTTCACCACCACAACACCGTCATATCAACAAAAATTACATACCTCCACTCCTTCTCTTGGTTTTGCACATTTCATTTGTTCGGCACCAACACCACACTCTTCATGCAATTTATTACCCTGCTTATTTAGAAGAAAAATAATAATTAACCAAGTAATAAGTGTTGTATTCAGAAGATAATTTGACTTACCCCATTTATCACATCTTCAGCGCATTCAGCAGTTCTATTGCCATTTTTTTCTGAACCATCACCAAGATTACCGGAGGAGGACTTTGAAATATAAACAAAATCGTAATAAATTCAAATTCTTCTTAATTGAATACTATAAAAACACTTTATATATAGATTAAATGAAACCTCATCAACAACCATCAACAACCACTCTTTTTGAAATTTCACATCCACTAACATTCGCTTCATCAGCGATTTTAAAATCATTTCATGATTTTTTGTGTATCCTCAATTTTTTTAATGCCGACATAACATCGCAAAAACATTTGTTTGACAAAATCCATAAACGTGTCTATTTCTTTCGCCTTTTGTTCTTTAAAAAACCGGGGATTCAATGTTTCTTTACACTCTTCATCTTGATCTTTAGAAATATCGGGATTATGAGCATCTTTACACTCTTCATCTTGATCTTTAGAAGTATTTTCATCAAAGAACAATCTTGAGTTTTTTCTTTGTCTTTTCGGTTTGCCTTTGAATGAAGGCATATCTTTTCTTCCCAATCAACAACACTTAAAAATGACAAGGAATTTTTCTCACACTCATTGTGTATCAATCTTCCAAAAACTATATTCTGTTCAAAATAATTAAACATATTATATCTACTAGCAAAACAACTATTATATTAAATTGTGCTAAATATGAGAAAGGCTTATGCTTACATTTTCAACGAAAATCTCAGCTTTACTGGGGTCGGACAACACGTTCTCCTTTAAATTCTTGAAACTCTCGGCGGATAACACGGTTGAATCCCAATACACCATTCTGGGATGAAAGTGGTCATCCGAAATTTGAATACGCGACCCACAAACACTCCCAACTAAGGGAAATGCTTCAAATGCCCAGCACTGTAGAGCATATACAAAACCATTTAAATAAAACGGATGTGTCCTTCCTTTGGTTAAGGGTCGACCTCTTTTTCTTCGCTTCGTTTTACTTCTATTAACAACAAATGACTCGCAATGACTTTTCAGCTTTACCACATTGTCACGCAAATCATCTATCAACACTTCAAAAGCAATTCTACCCCATGGAAATTGGTTGAATTGTTCAAGATCATCTACAATATGGAAGTATTGGAGATCAATCTTAACATTATTATTCTGTTTTACAACAAGCAACCCGTGCACGATCAACAACAATGCTAATTTCAAACTATCTTCCGATTCTCCATCACATTTGACAAAGACATCCTTTATATCATTCCATTCAACCCCTTTTTTACCTTGTTTGAAATATTTATTGTATAGCTCAGAACGAGAAGGTAAGCCTGTCATCCCTCCAAATTTCAAACCAGTGACGAGGGAAAACTCTCTAGGACCTAATTCTGCCTCCAGTTTAAACACATCGAATATAATCTCTTTCCTTGACACCGACAAATCTTGATTGCACAACAGATGCAAGTATAGTTGGTATTGAAATAACATATTTCTCAAATTCATAAATTGTCCGAAGCATGATACTTCAAACTTATTTATGTTATCACCCTTTAGATGTTCCCTTATTAACTGTATTACGTTCAGGTCTACTAGAGGTACAACATTGATGTCGACATCATACTCTTCAAATTATGAAATAATTGTCATATCTAAACTATGTACAATGTCCTGCAGATTAACAAATTGTTTGCAAAGAGGCTAACTCAATTCTATAGGGAGTGGATATGATACTAAATAAGCATCTTACTCAAACACTAAATGAAGCATATAGACAATGTCAAAATTTACTTATTAGAACAAACATGCAACATTACAATGAACACACCACATTATAATAAGCATCGAAGAGGGTAAAATCCATCAAAATAAATACTCATTATCTAATTTCCCCAAAATATCAAATTCCATCTTCATAGGTAAATTTAACACAAAACATCAAATTCCATATTCATTATGAATTTTACCCAAAACATCAAACAATATTTCGGTCAAATTTTCAAATTCCACAAATGCCCAACAAAATTAAAACCCTTCAATAGCAGATAAGTAAGAAATACTTACCTTCAATAGCTTTCCTGGGTTATGAGAAGGAGATGCCGACTACAATCGATTGGTATGGACGCCAACTACATGCTACTGCTATGGAAACCCTTGTAAGATTCGGCCGACTACAATCGACTGATACTTCGGCCGACTACAATCGACTGATACGAACTAATTAATGAAAGGGAGATGGGTAAAGAAGATAATTTTCGCGACGAACGGGAGTTACTCGGACTCTCGGAGACATTTTTTGCACGATGACGACGAGAGAGTAAAAGTAAAAAAAAAATTCACATCTGCTATTTACTGAATTGGGATTTACTGAATTGGGATTGGTAATACACGTTTGGTGATTGGGATTTCATAAAATTGGGATTGAGGGGTAAATAGTCAATTCACCACTCATTCATTTATGAAGGGCATTAAAGAGGCCAAATATGTTCTTTTCACATAAACAGGGCAAAAAACTTCAACTGATTACAAGACAGGGCATTTTGGTTCTTTTCCTTTATTAATACATATTGATTTGTAAAATAAATAGATATATTAAATAAGGACAAAAATAAAAATGAAAAATAAATATTATTAAGTACAATAATTGACATATTTTTATGAGATAAACAAGAAAATAAGTCTATCTTTCTGGGATGGAAGGAATAATTTTTGCTCACACTAATCCAGTTTCCTTTCTTTTTTTTTTTTTTAAAAGAAAGCTCTACAAGAAGGATTAATCAGTAGAATGATCAAGAGCTAGAGACAAAATATGTCTAGGAATGTCGTCACCCTTCCAAGCGTGAGGTTGGGGATCGTTCGTCGCTGACTTAGCGAGTTGATGCGCCATCTTGTTGTTGTTTCTTGGGCAAAACCAGACCCCTTTCACTGAGGTGTCTGAAATCAGATTGCGAGCCCTGACAATTAGGCTCTCTTCGTAGCCCAAGTAACTCGCGTCCGATCGAATTACCTGAATGGCATCTAGCGAGTCAGATAGGATCATGACTGCTCCAGGGGTCCATCTCAACCAGAAAGTAGTACCGTCGATGATAGCTTTGAGTTCTGCCTCCATTATAGATCCAGGTGGATTGATCTTGTGGCACCCAGCAGCCCACGGGTTCCCGAGTGGGTCCTGGATGTAAAAATCAACTGCATAGTCTCTGGATATGTCGTTGAAGGCCGCGCCAACTTTCATGGTGAAGCAGTCCTGGGGGCTGTCATATTGTGGAGGAAGAAAATTCCGTTGATTTGTATGGCTTTTCAAATTCATCAGGTTCCTAGACTGTTGGTATTGAAGTAGAAGCGCCTCAGTCCAAGTCGCTTGAATATTCCTTTTTGAATCTTTTCGTTGGGTCTCCTTCTTATGAGTAATATCGCATCTCTCTTTCCCCACTCTGTCCAAGTTTGCGTTATCCAGCTTATTTATGAAGAAGAGAGCCAAACTTTCGGGAGATTCTTGTCTAGCCTTTTTGTGGTGGGCCACCACTCTGTATTCTTCTATGACTCCTTAAGAACCTGACAGGAAAAGATAGAATGATTAGTATCAGTCTTGTGATAACCACATAGAACGCACCTGGGTGAACACGACACATGGTGAGAAGCAAGGTTTGCTTCAGAGGCGATTGCGTCATGGATCGCTTTCCATAGGAAGATCTTGACTTTGGGGGGAGTGTTGATTTCCCAAATTTTATTCCAAAAATTCTTGGAGGAGCCGGACGTGCACTGATTCTTCACTTTAACTAATTGATGAGTTTTCAAGTATACCATGTGAGGCAGTCTCATAAAATATATTTATTGTTCTATGTATTAATGAATGTAATAGTAGTTTAAAAACCATTAACCATACTACTTATTGACTTGGTTTCATTCTCTTGGACTAATTATGCAATTTGATTAGTATAAATTCAAAGCTCAATTGGTCCCAATTTTACTTATTGCTTTTGCATTCTTTTCTTTCTGGATTGTATAGTATTTACTGATATCTTCGTGGTAAAGTTACACTACAAGCCGGTCCTAACATTTACTATATAAGGAAAATGTGTATTCTTTGATCAAAAATATAAAATAATAAGCGACTTAAAATATACTACATAAAACGAGGAAAGTATAAGAGTAAATATTTTAAAATGTTTTTTCCTATTATTTTCATAATCAAATTTTTCAATAACATTTTCATAGTTAGTTTATCTTAACGTAATCTTTTTCAATAGACAAAATTTTTAATTCATATTATATTTCTTGCTATATAACATCTTTATAGTTAATCTAACTGATCAACATATCTTTTTCAATAGACAATTTTTAATTCATTTAATTGATCTTTTTTATGACATAGTTGATAGTAAGTACATTTACAACAATTTTGGTATAAAAAAACATAATTATATAGATCCACAATCACAAGAATAATTGATAATATATTCAATCAAGACATTAAAATTTAATTTACAAATGAATATAAAGTTAAGGGAAAATAGACATTAATATTAAATATAATATATATGTATAATACATATAATATATATATATATATATGTGTGTGTGTGTGTGAGTATCCCGCAGAGCGATGGTTGACGGATGCGCACACTGATAAAGGCAGGCAGACCGGGGACTATCTCACTTGGGCAAGGGCAGGGATGGACTAGTCACTCCTGCGAAAGCTTCGGCACCGTATCCTTGTTCGATACCATTTCGGATAATACTCTAAATGAATAACCTATTTGTGGTGAGAAAAGTGAGATCAAAAGAACTAAGCTCGAAGACGGGCTCTCCTCATGAGTCTCCGGTCTAAAACTAGAGAAAGAACGCAGACCCTTTCTAACGATTCCAGAGTGGAGCATAAGAAGCGACAAGGGGTCTTTGATATATATAATAGTGTGTGACAGGGAACCTTAAGAGCTGAAGGCAATAGCTCCTCTCAGCCTTGGGTGGTAAAAGAATGAAATAGTTTTGATTCAAATTCGAAATATTTGAATTTGGATTAACATACAAACTAATTTTGGATTCGATAGGTTTTAAATACGAGCTAATTGGGTACAACATAAACAACGAGGAAATGCAAACATATGCAGACACTCTAGGATGCCAAGTGGGGGGTGAATCCTTCGTCTACTTGGGGATCAAAGTTGGATGTGCACACCGAAAGGCTTCCGAGTGGAGCCATGTCATTCAGAAATTCGGAACCGTTTGAGGAAATGGAAAGGTCTAAATCTCTCCATTGGGGGAAGACTCACTTTGATTAATGATGTCCTAGCGTCTCTTCCGGTCTACTATTTATCTACCTACCGTGCTCCTATGAATGTCTTGAGTGAAATTACGCTTTTACAAAGAATTTTTCTATTGGGGGGGGTGAGAGTAAGGATAAAATTTCGTGGATTAAATGGGAAAATATTTGCTAACCAAAATCTGTGGGGGGGGGACTGGGGGTGAGGGGTCTAGAGTGTTTTAATAAAGCTCTCTTGGGGAAATGGGTGTGGAGATTTTTATCTAATCCGGAGAGTTTATGGGCTAGAGTAATTAGGTCTAGATGGGGCATTTATGGGGGGATGGGCAGCATTGGAGGGAGGAGAGAGTGTGTATCGGGGTGGTGGGGGGAGGTACTAAAGGCTGTGGAAGAGGGTGGTGAGAGCTGGTTTTTCACAGGGTTGGGTAAAGAAGTAGGGGATGGGAGGAAAACTCGTTTTTGGGAAGAAAAGTGGGCGGGAGAGAGACCTTTAAAACTAATTTTTTCTAGAATATATAAGATATGCCAGGATAACTCTTTGAGTGTGAGGGAGATGGGAGAGTGGAGCGAGGGAGTGTGGAGATGGAAGTGGAATTGGAGGAGGGAGTTATTCGAGAGGGAGATACCGACTCTAAATAATTTGATTGACTTGGTGAACAGGTACATGTTAACATAGGACAAGGAAGACCTTTGGAAATGGATATTCTCGCCCGATGGAGTCTACAACACAAAAGCTGCATATAACCGACTTACACAGCCCAACGACGTGCCGGAAGAGGGAGAAAGAATGATGTTTTCAGCTATTTGGAACAAGTGGGTTCCGAACAAAGTGTGTGTGCATGCTTGGTGCGTACTGTGGGAACGGATCCCTACAACGGCAAACCTAAGAAGGCGGAATGCACTCCCACAATAGGCTAGTTTACAATGCTCATTTTGCAATTCCGAAACCGAAACTGTAAGACACGTTTTATTTGAATGCTATTTTGCCTTTCGTATTTGGATGGAATGTGTCGATTGGTTTGGGGTTTGCACGGTACTAACATCCAACCCGAAGGTAAGTCTACTCTATTTTAGTAGACTTATTAGAGGGAAAGATAAGAAGACCCTCATGGTGACTCTGTGGGAGTGTATCTATATGGAACAATAGGAACACCATAATCTTCTGAAAGGAAAAAACAGAGGTTAAGGAGATCGTGGAAGATATCAAGAGAAGACTTTGGAGTTGGATCAATGCTAGAGGAATATGGAGACACAAATTATCATATGAGGATTGGTGCACTATGCCTAGAGCAATTCTTGGTTAGACTTGAGAAATAGTAGTAACTCAAACTTTGATTCTAGTACTGTATCGTGTATGGGCATTCCTTGCCTAAATTGTGTAAACTCGGGTATGTCTCATGCCCTTTATTAATAATATCACCTTTTCCGATAAAAAAAAAAAGAGCTAATTGCTTAAAACTACAAAACACCAAGAGGCGCATATTATGCACTGCAATAACTTGCTCCCCACTACGAAAATTGGAGATAAATATTCATAAGCACCCTCAGTGCATTTATCTATATACAAAAATATTTTTCACATAATATCATATAAAGAAGGACTCTTGTGGAATATTACACCTTATTGATATGTGCAATACACTATAATTAAACTAATTTTCTTAAAAATTCGCGGGTCAGGCGCGGGTCGGGCGGGGCGGGGCGTGGGCTGCCACAAGCACATATATATGTATAGAAGGATATCTTTATCAAATATATATTGTAGCTTAGTGGTTCAGGTCTATTGTTAATGTATGTGGTCATATGTTCAATTCCTATTGAGTTTCATTATCAGTCTAAAATTACAAATTTAAAGAATAATTTGAGGCGTAAGATACAAGTTTTTGTGTATCATATACACTTAGGCTTGGCAGCGGGGATGGGGAAAATTCCCCATGGGGTGGGGCCGGGGATATCATTCCCCACCCCGCGGGGATCCCCGCCCCGTTCCCCGCGGGGCTCCGAATTTTATAATTTAAATTAATATATATATTTATAATATATACATATATATATATATATATATAATTAAATAATATGTTTTAAAATTCAAAACTCTAATATTGAAATTATAGTTTACTAATATATAGTATATTATTTATATTTTTGTAGGAGGAGCTTGACATGGATGCACGTGAAACAGAGAATTGAAGTTGTTTAATTATGGGAGAGAAAAAATGAGATAAACAATAAGATATTTTTTATTTTTATTTATGTTGTATACTTAATTTTATATTTTGAATTTTTGTTGATGTTGATGTTGAACTATTTTTGTATTTTTATTGATGTTGTTTAATTTGTATTTTGAATTTTTATATTCGTATTAAAATTGTGAAAATTAGATTTTTAAAAAAAAAAAAAGGTGGGACGGGGATTCGGGGAATCCCCGTGGGGATGAAATTCCCCGACGAGGTGGGGAATGGGGCCGATTTTTTCCCCGAATGGTTCGCGGGATTTTCCGCCCCCGCCCCGAATTTCACGGGGACGGGGATGGAGAGTTGTCCCCCGGCCCCGCCCTGCCCCATTGCCAAGACTATATACACTCATATTCACGCACCCAAATCTCTCTCTCTCTCTCCCCCTACAATTCTTGTTTACAATTTATGGGTTAATCCTTAAAATAGAGTTTAGGGTCTTTATTTGAATCACATACTTTTGATTTTGTGTACGAAACTCTTTACTCCTTCCGCGCGTCCCCTCCCCTCACCCACCCCATCTCAATTTATGGGTTTATTCTTGAGATAGAGTTTAAGGCCTTTATTTAAATAATATAATTTTGATTTTATGTACTGGGTGACAAGGTGGACAATATTTTAAAAATCGTATCGGACCGACGAGTTCGACCAGAATCCTCAAAGTGGTGGTCCGATTACCTAAAGCATACCGAATTTCAATAAATTCAATTCGGCCAGAATCGATCACGATGACAGTCTGGTTCCTAAAGTATACCAAGTTCGGATAAAATAATAAAAATCGGCATAAATTGGGTTATACTAGCTATTAAGCTAGAAGTGATATTTTAGCATGTAAAGACATGAATATATATATACATATATCTATTTATACATATGAATTTTTATATTTAAACATGACAAATACTTGTGTGCACCCTTTGCACCAATTTGGAATTGGTGCAATTGAATTTTTTTTTCTCGCCCCAAATCAAGTCCGAGTGGTTCATGGTTCACCCGACCCGAATGGTTCATGGTTTATGGTTCAGGATTTAGATTTAGGGTATAGGGTTTAGGGTTCATGGTTCATCTAAATTAAAATTGAATCCAACTGCACCTTGTGAAGCATCCCTCTTACATATATTTTAGTAGAGTTTTTTGCACTTTTGGTCCCACCAACCACACCATGTTTTCAATTTAGTCCCACCTCTGTCAGACTAGTCCTATAAGATTTTTTTTCGTCAATTTTGGTCCCACCGTTTAACTAAACTGACAAACTTGGTCCCAAAAATAAAAGGCGCTTGACGGGAGCCCGTTAACTGAATAATAAACACTGAAAAACATCTAATTAATATTTTTTAAATCTTAAACTGTCTTAACCCCTTAACCGCGTAATTAACTCAAAAAACTCATATTTAAATATATCTTACACACACAAACACACATTTACACACACTAGGAGACGAAAACACAAGTTTTTTCTGATTCGGCCTCACTCACCTCGACGACCACTGTACCACCACGGCTCCGACCCCACTTCCACCTCGTCACCTTCCTCTGATCTCACCGCCGCCCTCTCCCCACCACCCATGGACGACCCCACTGCCCCCGCCACCGCAAAATCCTACTGGCGTTTCAGCAAGCTCAATTTCTAACCGGAATCCACCTTCCTAAATGGCGCCACCTACCTCGCTGCAGTAATATGCAATCAATAAAATTTCTTCTCTTTAATCCCTCATTTCCTATACGATTTTAATTAAATGTGCCCTTGAAATCTCCGTGCATCTTAATTATTAAGACCCATTTCAAAGTTTCAATTTTTTTAAAAATCATTTTCGTCAGAATTTCTGTTTTGCCGACGGAGATTCCTCGATTGGCCACCGATTTTTGGCTGTTCTACGCCTGTTGTCTTTGATATTAATTGGGCATGTTCCAATTTTAATTCTTTTTATGCTCTCCGTATATTTTCAGTTGATTTATCTTCATGTATTCAGTTTATGTTGATTGGGGATTGTTTAGAATTCAAAGTTTGTGGGTCTGTTTTCAATTTAGTATTGCAATCTTTGTTGATGTTGTAATATTGGGATCTCGATTTCTTGTAATTTCCATACTATATTCGTTATGCATACGTTGATTTGTGTGGTTGACTTAAATCGCACACCACGTGTTTGTCTTTTTTCCTGAATTAGAGACAATGTCGCAAGGCTATGCAATTGAGGTTTACTTTGATCCCTTTTCGAGAATCAGGTTCGAAAGCATGGAATGTCTTGGCTCGACGCCAAATCAACACTCAGCTGATTGAGATTGAATCTAGGCCTCACCTCACATTGTTCACAAACCCTTTTGTTTATGTTGTTGAACTAGAGAATGCGAGTTAGAAACTTTTTTTGCGCAGCAAGAACCTTTGCCTTTATCCTTGTCTTCAATTGGAAGCCTCCCAAGTGATAACAATGTCTGTTTTCTTGGCCCGACCCGCTCTCTGTCTCTCCTTCAATTTCACTCGCAATTGTGTGATGCGATGAAGAAAAAAAGGCATTGAGATAGGGGAGTAACCACCGATACATTTTGTTCTATTGTTTTCAACAACGACTACATGTTATACTACATCCGCCCTATGCATACCCTCTTTACACTTATGGTGTATGGAGCCCTGGCATCGGCTACAAATATAATGAGATAAGATCGATTGATGGCTCTCAAAAATTTTTTTATGTGCTTCATTGAGGTTATCTTGGTATGGGAAATTCGAGAGTCTTCAACATTTTGTGGAGTCCTCTCACTTTTCTTTTTAGGTATTAATGTTTTTTTTTTTTTTTGTCTCCTTGATGCATATTTTTATTTTATTCAAATAATATTTTTTAGGTGTATTATTTTCTTAATTAATGTTCATGTGAATGGAGTAAAATTCATATCCAAATTAATATTCTGTTTGAATCCTAAATGCTTGCATGGTGTCTATCTTAATGATAGGATATGATGATCTCGCAAAACCGAGATCTTCCAATGGCATTTTAGATCGGGCTTGATCGATATATATGGATCATTGGCATGATCAATGCCTATTTTCACCCAATTTGTAATTTTTAAATATAATAATTTATTTTTGCCTTTTATTTTTCCTTCAATGAGGTTAAGATTGATATCTTTTCTCATTTCAAATTAGAAGTGGATGGAGAAACTGGAGGAATCCGAGACCAGACAGAGATGCATGATCAAAACATTTGTTGTTACCATTGCATCAACTGTAATTCACTTAATTTACTTATGCCTTTTGTTTGTACATGATTGATGTTCACTATTTTTGCACTGGGATTAATTCTTTTGCTGAAATCTATTTCTGCTTACCTCTTAATCATGTGGTTTAGGTTGGCTACTTGTTATTGATGTTCATTATTTATGTTGAATGTGTTGTGCTGAATGTATGTGGATATATATATTAGTGTTGAAATTAGGATTTGAGCAAAAATTGGTGAGAAAATCAGGGGTTTTCCCACAATTGTTTGCAAAATTTCAATCATATGGGACTAAAAGTGCAAGTAATTTGGAACCAAAAATCTTGATTGGTTGAGAAATTGGTGCCCAAAAAATTGGAGGGAAGAATTTTGAGTTTTTTGAACCTATGAGACCATATGTGCAAGTGGGACCGGGTAGGTTAATTGATTAATTTTGTGTTAATTATGTTTCATAACGTATGAGACTAAAACTACAAATGTTTGGAAGGTGGTTAAGCCTTAATTGAGTATTAATTATGACCCATAACTTATGGGGCCACATTTGCAAGTTGATTTAATGGAAACCGTAACAGCGGGACCACATTTGCAAATTAAAATTCTTGTGGGACTAATTTGGCAGAGGTGAGACTAAATTGAAAACATTGTGTGGTTGGTGGGACCAAAAGTGCAAAAAACTCTATTTTAGTACAAGAGAATTACTTTGTGTATTATTTTTATTTTAATAAAATCATAGTATCTAACTAAAGTATACTAAAACTAAAATAAAAAAACAAGTACAATTAATTATTCTATAAAAAGTTGAATTCTGGAACATACATTTCATTTTATAATTCTATGTAATTTTTGGTTATATATATTATAAATATATTATATCCGAGTTATCTAACTTTTATATAATAGTTCAACCGGTCGAACCAGTGACTCAATAACCCAGTTTTGTCTGGCTAAATAACAATCCAGATTTAAAAATATTGAAGGTGAGCATGAAATAATATATGATCCGACGAAGTTAAATAACTCAAATGGTTAAAGTACCACTACTTATGCCACCATTACTTATGTAGTGTTGTTATGACTTATGAGTTCAAGTTATGGCCTATTATATATACTAATATTCAGAGAAAATAAATACTATCTCCTTTCCAAACTTGATTGACACATTACTGTGTGCTTGAGTTTTAAGAAAAAATGATAAAGTGTTGGGGTAGAAAGAGTCGTTTATTAGTATTTTATGTGATAAAATAATAAAGTAATGGATAATTGAGGTTATAAAAGTTATTTATTAGTATGTTATGTGATAAAGTGATAGAGTGATATTTCCATTTATGGGACGCTCGAAACGGAAATGTGGCAATCGAGTTTGGGACGGTGGAGTAATAATTATTCAATGTAAGCAAACAAAGTAATATTATTTGTTGAAAATTTTCATATCACAATACATTCCTAAAATGAACTGAATTAAATTCAAACAAATTTTGTGCATGTCGAATAATTTTTGGACTTGTTTTTGAACTCAAATTACACATTAATAATTAATTTTATCCACCTTACCGTCAATCTAGCAAAACTCCCTCCCCCACCCCCCACTCTCTCTCTCTACAGTTCACACTTCCTTCACTCTCCCTCACCCCGCAGATCCGATCGTCATTTCCCGAGATCGCCTCCTACAAAATCGGTGAACTACCACCGCCGCCGCAGCCATGGAGGAGGCCTTGGAGTTGGCGCGTGCGAAGGATACCAAGGAGCGGATGGCTGGCGTCGAGCGCCTCCACCAACTGCTCGAAGCTTCTAGAAAGACCTTGTCGCCGTCGGAGGTTTCGTCACTTGTCGACGTCTGCTTAGATCTCTTGAAGGACAACAACTTCCGTATCTCTCAGGGCGGCCTTCAGGCACTCGCCTCCGCCGCGGTTCTCTCCGGCGAACACTTGAAGCTGCACTTCAATGCGCTGGTTCCCGCGGTGGTTGAGAGATTGGGTGATGCCAAGCAACCGGTTAGGGATGCTGCGCGGCGGTTGCTGCTCACTCTCATGGAGGTCTGTTTTTTTAATTGTCGATGCAGTTATCACTTCTGTACTTTAAATGCCAATTCATTCTGTAAATTGAGGGTTTTTACCCGTAATTTGGTGCTTGTGGCTTCATTTAAAAAAAAAAAATAAATAAATGTTTCCTTGAGAATTCTTTAATTGAAGTGTGCTCGTGCGCTCTCATTTAATCCTTTAACCTATTGTAGAATTTACTGTGGCTGTTGAGCGACGCTTGCATCTTGTTTCGACTGTAGTATTCCAAATTATGGATGATCGTATTTGAAAGGTTGCTAGTAGATCCAGGATATTGTATATTCCTTTCGTACCTGCAGTTTAAATTTGTCCACCAATCTACTTTTGCAGGATGTATACCGCCAGCATCAGCTATTTATAAGCTTTCATATTTAGTATAGCTACTTGTAGTTTTTCTGAACTCGTGTTTTTAAATTCTGCAACATAAGATACAAAGGGCAATAATTCTATAACCTTGTCTCGGAAATTTATTGAGTTCCCCAAACTCATGCTGCAGTTTGATAGGTATGATAATGTGTAAATGATGTTTCCAATTTGTTTCTTTTGGACTTAAAAGTAATGCCCTCTTTGGTTTCCAGTTTTTTTTATCTTATTCTGCGATGACTACATTTCTCACTTATGCATTTTAGGCTACATTAGCTCATAGCAAGATTGTGGTGGTGGGGGACTGATGGTACCCATGTTCTTTTGGAGAAGCGTACTTTCGTGCTCTTCTAACTTTATTAGGCATTCCATCTCACAATAATTCCAACATTTCGGCCATTGAATATCCCTGTAAATTCACATAACTTTAAAATATAATGCTACTTTTGCCATTCTCATCCCGTATATTTCCTGTAACCCTGTGAGATCCAATCTGTTGGAGTACTATCACTGGCTCAAAAGTTTGCTAATTTTCCTTCTGAGAGTGTTACTGTTATAAATGTTAAAAGGTGTTTTTATCTCAGAAGTAACATTTTGCTCGTTGCTCTCACCTTCACTTCTGCTCTGATTGCCCCTTTATAAATTGTTCTGTGACGAACTCTTCAGAATGAAAATCAAGAGGTTCTTGAAATGATAAATTGTTATGTTAACGTATTTTTTTTGTTCTAAATGTGGATGGTAGCAAAAATGTGAATGGTAGCAACATGAGAAACTACCGACCTGACTTAGAGACAGTCATTCTAGTATACCCTTTTGCATTTAGCAACATAAAGACAAACCTTAAAAGCTCTTGCAAATTGTCTGATCTAAATGAAATGTGTTTTTGTATCATGTCGTTAAAGCATTTAACAAACTCTGATGGGCATCGTATGTTCACATTTCGTTTTAATCATCTTTGGCATGGGATTAGCGGTTTGATAAATCTTATAAGCTTCATGCTGAGTACTTTGAATGTTTACTTTGTTGCAGGTGTCTTCACCAACAATCATTGTTGAAAGAGCAGGATCTTATGCTTGGACACATAGAAGCTGGAGAGTTCGAGAAGAATTTGCTCGTACAGTCACATCAGCTATTGGTCTGTTTGCTTCGACGGAACTACCTCTGCAACGCACCATTCTTCCCCCTGTATGCTGGTTTCATTTATTTTTTGGTGGTGCAAGCTTACATTTTTCAAGGTCGCAAGATTTGGTCAGCATGCATGATTACCTTGAAGATAATTTGTGGCCTTGTGTGTTGTCTTCTTTAATCAGATTTTGCAGATGTTGAATGATCCAAATCCTGGTGTGAGGGAAGCATCTATATTGTGTATTGAGGTTAGGAAAATACCTGACACTTTTTTTTTTACCTATACATGGCCGCCATTGTTAATTACTATTAATGCTAATTTTATATCAAATTAGTACTACTAGTACTGCCAACTGTTCCTTACTTCTAGTAGTTGTAAAGCAAGAACATGTCTATCTCCTTAAGAGAGATAAACTAAAGAGTAAATTTGGCTTGTCATTTGGAGTTTTTGACCGTTGACATATTCAATATAGAATAACGGTTACAGCTTCAGAAGACCAGTTGAATTTAGAATATGCTTATAGAGGTTGGTTTGGTTGGGAAAACAGGAGTTGCTAGAGCCTAGAAGGGTTATATAGTATGTTTGAGACCATATACTGTTCCTTCAGGCTGTGTCTTTCGAAGGACATACTTCTGATAGATAAATCATGCCTTGTGAAAATGGGTACACACTACAACTATTCGCTTGTAGCCATCTTGGTCTGCACACTGTTGCCTAGGCAGGGTGTATTATAGAAACAATTGGAGAGAAGAGATTCTATTGTCTGGGCAGAAACTATCTCTGGTTCTCATAATTATCTGTTGAAGAAATGTTGGTCTCCCCTGATATATTTGAATCTGAAAACATTGGTTTATTGCACAAGTATATACAAAGAGTTTATACTTTTTTTCAAAACTGGATACCCAACTTGTTATAGTGAAGTAGACTCATATTGTCTTCTAAAATTTGATGTACCTCATGCTGCGTGGTCCAGAAAATGGAGGACTCGAGTAATCAAGTTTTCATGGAAAACATTACTGAGCTGAAAGTTGCTTAACTTGATATATCTGGAAGTGCAAGTTTCAGAATGGTGATACTTTTATGGTATTAGTGTTCCTTTAGGTAATGGAGATGGCTGCAAAACGGAGAATTCTTTGTTACCCCAATTCACTTTAGTGAGTGAAATCTTCACTAATTAGTTAGTGAATGGCTATAAAGAAAGTAGTTGTTGTGTTTTTATGGCAAAAAAAAAAAAAAAAGCTTTTAATCAGATATATTGGTTTCAGTTCGAAATCAAGAATGATGCATATGATTCTTGTGTGGTGGCAACTGGCAAGTAGTTTGAGGAAGTAGTAGTTATTCTGGATTTCCATATATGTTTTTGGAGTTCAACAGTATTCTGTATTTAACGATATTTTTGGTACAGACTGCTCGAATAACCTCTAAGTAGCACAGTCCCTTCAGATCAACAATTCCCTCATTCTTTTTGTTTATCTTTGTTTTTCTTAGGAAATGTATTCTCAGGCTGGGCCTCAGTTCCTTGAAGAACTGAACCGACATCATCTACCTGCACCAATGGTAATTGTTTTGCATATTTGTGTCGGTTATGTGCCTATTAAAATAGAGCTCAAAGAATTTCTTACTGTTAACCCCCTCTCAAGCCATCAAATTTGTTTCTTTTAACATAAAGAACAATAGATGGTCTGAAATGTTTCTCAAGTGTTCTTCGTATGACATTGGCTGCAGTTAAAAGATATTAATGCCAGATTAGAGAGAATTGAGCCAAAGGTTCACTCTTCTGATGCTGTTGTGAGCAATTACTCAACTAGTGAGGCTAAGCCTATAAACCTTAATCCCAAGAGAAGCAGTTCCAAGGCCAAAAGTTCGGCACGTGAGGCGTCTCTCTTTGGAGGTTAGTAATGGAGGATGGTATAACTACATGCTAATTTTTATTTTTTTTTTGGGTTACATTTAATAGTCATCATGTTGTTTTACAGTATAAATTTAATATTTGGCAAGTAAACTCTTGTGACTGCTCAAACTCTGTGGAACAATGTACTACACGAGTTGGGTTTGTATTGGGTGTCACCATCTTCTGCTCAGCCTTATTACAACACAATTTGGGTGGCATCATTAACGAGAGGCAAAATTTTATGAAAATTATTGTCCCGGTTGTATTATAGTCTATTTGGTTGAAAGGAATAAAAGGACTCTTGTCATTCAAGTCGTTAGAGAAATTTTGGGATATGATTAAATTCAGAGGGCTCTTTGGGTGTCGGATTATAGGAATTTCACGGGTCTTCATGTTTTGGATCTAGTAAGAGACGTGATTTTGCATTTTAAGTATTCAGAACTTGTGTTAACTTTATCTGCTTGTAATCTGTTTAAGGGTTCTCTCATCCCTGATATCTTTCTCTTTATTAATAAAATTCTTGTTTCCTATTAATAATAAAAATTAACTCTTGTGACTGCTGATTGCATAGTTTTTTTTATATAGTAAATAGGTAGCTGAGGTTCTTATGAGTTGTGATTATATTTTGTGGGCAAACTGATGAAAAAAGAAATGTAGTACTAATTAGTATATAAGTAATTAACGTTGTATTGATTCCTTGTAAGTTTGCAGATTGAGAAATGACAAAAGTTTACTTGCAACAACAATTTATAACTTCTGTGCTTTGACTCTGAGCAGCAGATGGTGATATCACGGAGAAACCTGTTGAACCTGTTAAATTGTATTCAGAAAAAGAGCTTACAAGGGAGTTTGAGAAGATTGCTTCTACCCTAGTGCCTGATAAAGATTGGTCTATACGTATTGCAGCCATGCAGAGATTTGAAGGCCTTGTTATTGGAGGTTTGTTGATTTCTCAACACACTGGTTATATCTTTCTTCCGTGTCATTCTTGTCCATTCAATTATTACTTATTACTTAAGATTTTTCTCTTAGTATTTACGGAAGTGCTTGCTATATCTTGTCTTGATCATTCAGGCGCAGTTGATTACCCTTGTTTCCGTGGACTTCTTAAGCAGCTGGTTGGTCCTTTGAGCACACAACTATCTGATCGGCGATCTAGCATTGTGAAGCAGGTGTGGCTCTATGTAATTTGCATATTTATTCCCTCTCTAAGAGTATTAACTTTTATATTACACAAAGGAGGCCTTAGTGAATTGCTATTCATTAACTGTAATACACAACTTTCATCGTCTGTTTTTGGGAAAGATATATATATCTGAGACAAGATGCAAATATATGTATCCTGATGAAGTCTGCTTTAGTGTCAATATTTTGTTCCCTGAGAATTTTTGCATCTTTCAACCTTATACGTAGAGGTTTATCTTTGTGGAATCTCCCAATGCTGCTCGTTTTATCAACAGGATGGATAATATTTCCTTTTTTTTTTTTTTTTTGCTGAATCTGTTCTTTGAATGGCACGTCAACAACTTTATTTCTTCCTAAATGAATATAGCTGAATTGTTAATAAGTTGCTTTAACTCTTTTAGCTCAAGTATTTTTCCATGTTGTCATTTTCTGTTTTTGCCAGGCCTGCCATTTATTATGCTTCTTATCTAAAGATCTCTTGGGGGATTTTGAGTCGTGTGCTGAAATGTTTATTCCGGTAAGAACTATTCCTGTATGTAGCTGGTAATGACTCTCATAAATATCCTTGCTTCTTACTTTCTACCCTGTTACTTAGGTCCTTTTCAAGCTTGTTGTCATAACAGTGCTTGTAATTGCAGAGTCTGCAGATAACTGCATAAAGACGGTAATGCTCTGTGGTTCCTTTTGTTCTCTATTTTAATATCAATTTGTCATTCGTTGTCATTTCTGATATATTTTTATGTTTAGATGTTGCGTAACTGCAAAGTTTCCCGTGCCCTTCCTCGGATTATTGACAGTGCGAAGAATGATCGCAGTGCTATACTCCGTGCAAGGTATGATGTGTTGCTAACTAATTTCCTTGGTCTGGTGTTCCTTAGTATTTTATTTTTTTATTTTTATGTTTATAATATTAATGCTTGTATTATCTGAATTAGGTGTTGCGAGTATGCACTTCTAATACTAGAATATTGGGCTGACGCACCTGAAATACAACGATCTGCTGACCTCTATGAAGACCTTATTAGGTGTTGTGTGGCTGATGCAATGAGTGAGGTAGGATATTGTCTTGACATCTCTTTGGGTATGTTTGATTTGAAATTTAGTGGATTTTGAAATCTAGTGGATTTAAAATCCTGATATATAGTAATGGCGTGTATTTGCTTTAAGATTTAACTTTAGGCCAAATCCATGTGTAAGAGTGTGTGAATGTGTAATAATTTATGTGTTTTATTGGAAGTTGTAAAAGTGAGGAAAAAAGTGTGAAGAGTGATAAATAAAAGAAGTAAGGGAATAAAAAAAAAATCATATTTGCATTAATAAGTCATTGAAGAGAGTGGAGAAAAAAATGGTATTCTATGGTTTATCGGTATTTGTAGAGATGGATATATTGGACTTTCGATAACCGGATTCTAAAATCCCAAAGTAGAACAGTATCTAGGGTTTGAAATCCAACATGCGGTTTTCAAATCCCAAATCAAGCATACCCTTTGTTTGGTATGGGTGGGAAGTTGCTCTGCTATAATGCTAGTCTACTTTCTATTATCATTTAATTGAACGAGGCTGGATTTGTATCTACAGTTTATTTAATTTCATTTTCTACTCTTGGGCTATACCCAGTATCCATAACTTGGCACATTTAACTCAACAGGTGCGATCTACTGCAAGAACTTGTTATAGAATGTTTGCAAGAACTTGGCCTGATCGCTCTCGACGTTTGTTTATGTCCTTCGATCCTGTTGTACAAAGGGTACACGCGCTTTCCTGCTTTCGTTCTATAACCTTCATTACTGTGAGAACTATGAGCTAAAAATCCCTTTTTTTATGCTAGGTAATGAACGATGAAGATGGAGGAATGCATAGAAGACATGCTTCTCCTTCTGTTCGTGATAGAAGTTCAAACATGTCATTTACCTCTCAGACAACACCTGGCTATGGGACTTCTGCTATAGTTGCGATGGATAGAAGTGCCAGTTTAACTTCAGGGACATCTCTTACTTCTGGATTACTACTCTCACAAGCAAAATTTGGGGGTAAGGCCACTGAACGTAGTCTGGAAAGTGTGCTGCACTCGAGCAAACAGAAGGTCACTGCTATAGAAAGTATGCTGAGAGGTTTGGATTTATCAGAGAAAACCAGATCCTCTAGTTTGGACCTAGGTATTTACTTGTGTTCACCTTTGTACTATTTTTTTAGCCAAGTAATTCCTTTTTTGCTTTTGACTGTGACTTCTTTATTCTGCTGGCGGACACGTCTCATAAAATGCACTCACCTCTTAGAATCTTGTCTTAATTGCACATAAATCACAACCTTTTTGCGAATTGCAATCTAATCTAAACTTTTGAATCTTTGTAAATAAAACCTCTATTTTATTTTTGGCAATTTGAATCAACGGGCAGATTCGCTCTTGTCCGGAAATGAAGTGTCACCTACCTGGCAAAAAATAATTAATAGTATTATCTTGTTTAGATTTGTTCGGATGACAAAGAATAACTAATCGTCATTTCAGGCAGGAGTAAATCTGCCCGTTGGTTT
Source organism: Stenogyne calaminthoides (assembly GCA_037126765.1). Taxonomy (NCBI): domain Eukaryota; kingdom Viridiplantae; phylum Streptophyta; class Magnoliopsida; order Lamiales; family Lamiaceae; genus Stenogyne; species Stenogyne calaminthoides. Next base: position 34,801,112 of record JBBCBC010000020.1, on the reverse strand, counting down.
GAATTGCAATTTTGTTTTTTTTAAAGTTGAGGTTTTGTTTAGCACGATTCAAAAGTTTTAATTAGATTGCAATTTGCGAAAAAGGTTGTGATTTTATCTGCAATTAAGTCTAGAATTTTCAATCACTTGTGATGCTGATGCTAAGTATCAGCCATCTTATTCGAATGGCTAGCTATTTACTTCGTTGCCCCTAGTGCAGGAGTTGACCCGCCATCATCTCGTGATCCACCATTTCCTCTTGCAGTTACAGCTTCCAATAGTCTTGCACATTCTTTATCTGATACATCATCTGGTATTTCTAAAGGCAACAATCACAATGGAGGCTTGGTGTTGTCTGATATCATCACCCAAATCCAGGCTTCCAAAGAGTCGGGCAAACTGTCATATCATCATAATAGCATGGGAAGTGAGCATCTGCCAGCACATTCATCATATTCATCCAAGAGAGCTCCTGAAAAGGCGCAAGATAGAGGTTATATCGAAGAAAATGCTGATTATAGGGATTCAAGGCGACATATGAACAATCAAGATAGGCAATACTTGGATACACATTACAAAGATGCTAATTATAGGGATTCACAGAGTAACCATATACCGAATTTTCAGCGACCACTCCTGAGGAAAAATACGGCTGGACGAATGTCTGCGGGCAGGAGAAGGAGCTTTGATGAGAGCCAGCTGTCACTTGGTGACTTTTCGAGTTATTCAGACAGCCCAGCTTCTCTTACCGATGCCTTAAGTGAGGGACTCAGTTCTAGTTCAGATTGGAATGCACGAGTTTCTGCATTTAGCTATATTCATTCTCTTCTACAGCAAGGCCCAAGAGGCATTCAAGAAATTATGCAGACTTTTGAGAAAGTCATGAAGCTGTTTTTCCAGCATTTGGATGACCCCCATCACAAAGTTGCTCAGGCAGCTCTTTCGACCCTTGCAGATCTTATCCCAGCTTGCAGAAAGCCGTTCGAAAGTTATATGGAGAGGATACTGCCCCATGTTTTTTCTAGGTTGATCGACCCTAAAGAATTAGTGAGGCAACCATGCTCAACTACTTTGGATATTGTTGGCAAAACGTACGGTACTGATTCACTTCTGCCTGCTTTGCTTCGTTCGTTGGATGAACAACGATCCCCCAAGGCGAAATTGGCTGTTATTGAGTTCGCTATCGGTTCGTTTAACAAGCACGCTTCAAGTTCTGAAGGCTCTGCAAATAGCGGGATCCTTAAGCTATGGCTTGCGAAGTTGACACCACTGGCCCATGACAAAAATACGAAACTGAAAGAAGCGGCTATAACATGCATAATATCTGTTTATACTCATTTCGACTTGGTGGCAGTTTTGAATTTTATAATTAGTTTATCTGTCGAAGAACAGAACTCATTGAGACGAGCCCTCAAGCAGTATACTCCTCGCATAGAGGTAGAGTTGCTTAACTTTATGCAGAGCAAGAAAGAGAGACGTGGGAAATTCTCATATGATCCCTCTGATGTAATTGGAACATCTTCCGAGGATGGATATCTTGGATCATCAAAGAAGAATCCATTGTTTGGAAGATATTCTTCTGGATCTATTGATAGTGATGGTGGTAGGAAGTGGAGCTCTCTTCAAGATTCATCCTTTGGTAACCAAAAATCTGATGATGCACAGGAGAATTTGCATCATCATGGGCTGGAAAACTCAAGCCCTGAAAATCCTGAGTTCAACTATAGAAGTTTAAGATATGCATCCAATACCTCCAGTGATAGTATCGGATTATCTGGAGTAGATGGCCGTGGAAATGCAGAAGTTTCTTCTTCAACACCGCGTTTGGACATCAATGGGCTGATTGCATCTGATTATCTGCAAAAGTCTGTAGATGTTGGGGTTGATAACGAGCCTTCATCCGAGCTGCCACAAAATTTTCCTGACCTCACATCTTTGAAATTGAATTCTAGTACAGAAACGGGACCGAGCATTCCCCAGATTCTTCATTTGGTTAGTTTTTATTCTGTTTGCATTCCTAAAATGACCCTGTTTTTTCTTTTAACTCTTTCCCACCACCTTCTCTTTGAAGTCTTCAGATTGTTTTCTTTCTTATACTTACCTTTTCTTTTCTTGCCTCCTATTGGTAGATCTCTAATGCGAATGATGAAAATTCTCCCACAAACAAGCGTAATGCACTTCAGCAATTGATTGAAGTTTCAATATCTAATGATCACTCTATTTGGAGCAAGGTATGCGATATATTATGATTTCTCGATCTCATTATATGCTTATATACCAGCCTTTTGCCATTTTTCTTGTTCATTGTCCATCTCTACTCTTACTGTTCGCTTATCAAATATAGGTCCTTTAGTCTAAGTCTCTAAGAAGCTTTAAATATTCATGAGCACTGTTTCTAGGGGTGTTGGAGGGATAAGAACAAGTTTAAAACCAATTAGGTTGCACTTGAATGGAATGTTCCAATTTGAAGGGAGTTTTGCCGTAATAAATTTAAATGACTCCATTTGAATGGATATAACATTAACATCCACTATATGGAAGGAATAACTCGAAATGATATATCAAGAATCTGAATTACACCACATGATATATTATACAAACAAGATCAATGTGATATTATGAACTTTTAGTCATTACCATTAAATCCATTCATAACCAAATAGAGCCTTGGGTTGCAGTTGGATTGAAGAATTTGGGACATCCGTAGCAATTAAATCGAGTGTTTCTAATTTTGAACTTTTTTTTGCTGGATTAGAAATCCACCTAAGATATGGAGTTTTTTAAAATCATTACCCTAAATTTTAGCATATTTGATAAATCATTCTAAAATATCTTGCTTCTAATTATTAAACAAATGGCATATTTCAGTACTTCAATCAGATATTAACGGTTGTACTTGAAGTGCTGGATGATTCCGTTTCATCTATTCACGAGTTGGCTCTCACACTCATTGCTGAAATGTTAAAAAATCAGGTCTGCGTCTATATTTCTACACCTTTTTTATTGAATGATTTAAGCAGAAGAACCAGCTCTTTCAATTTCTTACTTTTTTCTCCAGAAAGAATCAATGGAGGAGTCTGTTGAGATTGTAATCGAGAAGCTGCTTCATGTAACAAAGGACATCATTCCAAAAGTAAACTGTCTTTCCTGAATATATATATATATATATATATGTGTGTGTGTGTGTGCGCGCGCGCGCATGTGTGTTCTATTAATTTTCTTCTCCATTGTATGACATTTGCTGTTGAACTCAGGTGTCCAATGAATCAGAACATTGCTTAACTATAGTGTTGTCTCAGTATGACCCATTTAGATGTCTAAGTGTAAGTATTATTCATAATTTTTTTACATGTCTATATGCTATGTATTAATATTTTTTGTTGACATTTAATATAAACCTTGATTTTAATATTGCCTTGTCATTTATTTATTTGACACTGCAGGTTATTGTTCCTTTGCTTGTTACTGAAGATGAAAGAACACTTGTCACGTGCATAAACTGTTTAACAAAGGTAAAATCTTCGAAGAATTTAAATGTTTATGAGATGAAAGATTGCCACTTTCCAATATCCATCTCAAAAGATTTGAAAACAAAATATTGACGGTAGATTTTTTTCAGTTACTTTTCTTGCAATTCACTACCTTTTAACCTTGTCTAGAAATGGACCTTAAATCCCTCTTCTTTCTCCTGCTACTCCCAATTTAACTAGTTGGACAATTTCTGATCTAGGTAATAATGTTGATGATATAGGTCTCAAATTTTTGAGCTAAAATGACTGAAAGAGAGAGCTTGTGAGAGAAATGGAAAGAGAGAAAATACCATAGTTAATCCACTCAACCTCCTCATTTTCTGTGGTCCGGATCCCATGACCTGATTCATCAGTCAACTCTTTTAGCACGTATGAGATCCTGAATATTAATATCCTTGAAAAATGCATGATTTTCTCATATAGTATACATGGATCGATGAAATAGGCTAACCACATTTGAGAGAGAGGAGGTTTCGTGTGAATTAGTTGGGTTCTATAACATGTATGGTTTGGTTTAGTGTGGGTAGCTTCCATACTGCATCAGCATGCAAAAATTTAATTGTGTCAAGGTTCCAATAAATATTATGTTGTGGGGGCTTTTATAACTGCCACTGTTCAAAAACAGTAGGATATGAGTTAAGACCAGTTTTGCTGCTAACTAAGAGAGCTTTTCCTTTTTTTTTTTTTTTGAAATTTAACATTTTATTTTATTTTTATGCATTTATATAGTATGTACCTGAATCCACTTTCCAATTATACTGTGACTCAAAATTGTGTACAAGGTTAATGGACTTTTTTCTTTATGGATTTGAATTGCGACTTCAAATTCATCTATTTAAATACATACCAGATCTTCCTGAATTGATTACTATTGTTTATCTTGCTGTCCGTGTAACTTCATTTTCACTATGTGTCAAGCAGCTTCTTCTGTGTGCAAGTATAAGCGTGTTTGTAATTTAAAAATCTTATAGAACCTAAGATATTTTATCGTGTTTGGATTATTTTAATTATCACGTTACTTGTATTATTTGCAGCTTGTGGGCAGGTTCTCTCAAGAGGAACTAACATCTCAGTTGCCTTCGTTTTTACCTGCTCTTTTTGATGCATTTGGAAACCAGAGTGCAGATGTCCGTAAGGTGAGCTATTACCCTTTGTATATTTTATCCCCTGCCACCCCTACCCAAAGAAACAGAAACAAAAAAAAAAGATCAACCACAAATCTTAAATATCATGAAAATGAAGTCTTTCAAGTTGTGAAAGAAACGTTATTACAAGTAAAAAGAAAGATCAACCACAAATCTCAAATATCATGCAAAGTTGTTCCCATATTTATTGGGGTTTGGCGATTTTAGTTCAATACGAATCAATTTTCTCAATTAAGTCCCATAACTTTTAAAATGATGCAATTTTAGTCGCATATTAACAATTTTTTGTTTTACGGTGATAATTAATTTGTGATTTTTTAATTGAATTTAATATGTTGATGTCTCATTATGCCACGTAAGCAACGTCAAGTCATTGTCAGATTGCTACACGGAATTCTAGCAGCTTATGCGAGCTGGCATGTGCAAAGATTCTGCAACCTTGTCAATATAGGACTAAAGTTGCATCATTATAAAAGTTACGGGACTTAATTGAGAAAATTAGTTTGTCGGTACTAAAATCGCCAACCATATGCATGCTATATGATATTCACTCGCATGATAGTAATAAATTTTTTTCTGCTCCATGTTTAAAAGCCCCTGCCCTTTTTTTTAAGACTTCTTTAAACTAATTTTCCATTGGATTGCAGACTGTGGTATTCTGTCTAGTGGACATCTATATAATGCTGGGGAAAGCATTTTTGCCATATTTGGAGGGGCTTAATAGCACACAACTGCGTTTGGTCACAATATACGCAAACAGGATATCTCAGGCGAGGACTGGTACTCCCATTGATGCTACCCAATGATGATCGAACGGTTTCGGATGTGGATGTGGATGTGTTTATGCCGAGTTTGGGTGGTTGGTTTTGATTATTCAAATTATTTTTGTTTCTCTTTTTGGTTGGTGTATGTGTGTATATTTGTGTGAGATCTGCTAGGGAATGTTTGGCTTTTTATTGTAATTCTTTTGATCTACATTGGACACATTGGGTTGGAGAACTATGGAGACGGACTTGTGTTTTGGTGTGTGTAAACAACGGGATGTAACTTCTTTTGTGCCTATAATGGAAAGAATCATTTTTTCCTTGCTTATTGCTCCAATCATTAGGCATGGCCAATATTTTATAAAAGCCATAATATTGTTAATTATTCTCACAAAAAATTGCATTTTACGATTGTATAAAATGTTGCCGGAGTGTTGGACAATAATAATGCATGTCACATGTTATGAGAATTAGTTATGTACGTCCCTAATGATTGGACTTGAGCTTAAATTAATCACTGTGGACTGAAACCTAGATTTGAATTATTTAATTCTATCAGCTTATCTTGTTTCAAAGATACCCTCTTTGGCAGTTTTTTTTTTTATAGAAGTACTTTCCAAATTACGATCACCCCCCGGATTACTGCTTCAACGGGACCTACTTTTATTATGTGAATTATTGAAGTCACGGTTGTTAATAGACCACGTTTAGTTTGCTAACTGGTGGATCAGCTATGATTCGTACACTATTCGAAGTACGGTACCGATGTTTACATTCTTTGACTTGTCTAAAATATTGTTTCATCTTGTTAGGCAAAACTGTTTTCCTCTTGCAATGTTATTGGATTTTGGCTTTTAGTTAAAGAAAGAATTAGTACAATTTGGGACTCTCTCGTGTCTTACGTGTGACAGTCAACTGATGAGTAAATGAAACAATTGTTAAGGTCTTGGAGAAAGTAGAAAATTCTTCTGCTGTTCGTATTACTTTGAAGAGCAAAGAGGGGAGTGTAGTTTGGGTAAAATTGATTCGTGTATTTCTGGAAAAGTTGTATCAAATATATTTTGAAGGGAGAAATATGTGAAATTTGTTACGCACATATTCAAAATTAGGGGTGACAATTCGTGTTATCGAGTCATGTTTTCGTGTCGTCACGATAGTGATACGACATAATAAGGTCAAACACGAACACGACATGATGATAATCCATGCTAACAAAAAAAGAATACGGAAAATTTGGGATCGACACGACATGATATGACACGGTAAGAAAAGTAAATAAATTTTAAGATTTTTTTTGACATGATATGATATGACACGACACGATAATACACGTTAACACGATATGACACGATAAAAAATACAAAATTTCTAATAAAATTACAAAATATCAAGTCATATGTACAATCAAAACTTCTTTTTCGGGTTGACACGAATACAAATTCACATGATAATGATACGAACACGATAAAGCTATACACAAATTTAAAATTTTTGTATAATTTTTGTGTCTTGCTATCATGTCAGTGTCCAAAATTACCATTTCTATTCAAAATTAGTATCTCAGAGAAAAATCATGGCAGAAAGGAAAAGTATTTGATGGGAGTAGAATGGTTGACAATGGTGAGGGGATAAAAAGTCAAGACAGAAAGTAATTGCATGATGTAATATCATGAGATAAAATTAGGCCAAAAGCTTTGTGAATTGGGGTTACATGACTCTTTTTTTTTTAATTAAAAAATTTATGTGAGACGGTCTCATACATAAAACGTGATATAAATTAATATATATTCTTTTTAAATGTTAAATCGTCATGTTCAAATTATGCATTGTAAGATCGTCTCGTATAAATTTGCTTTTTTTTTTAAATATTATTATTGTGCATATAAAATACCATTATTTAAAGATCAAACATTTAAACAACAACATTTTGAATGCACAAAATGAACACTTTAAAAGAAGAGTTCGTGTGACCTGAATTACGAGCCCCTACTCTAAAAATTATCCCAAACATCTTTTAGAGTTAAATTTACCCCTTTTTAGGGGCTTTTGCGGACTGAACAAGCCCCTAGTTACGAATAATATCATTTTATCGAAAATAGCGTTCACTCTGTATTTTAAGTCTAAATTAAAAAAAGTTACTTTAAAATATAAATTTTTACAAATTATTATTTTAAAGTATAATTATTTTTTGTTATTATTTTGAGATATAATTACACTTGTATACAGTGACGGACCCAGAAATTTTACCGAGGGGGGCCCAATTTATAACATAGTGTAGCTAAATGCACTTTAGAATTTTTATATATTTTCGAAAATTATTTGGACTAAACATTTTTATATTAACAGAGTCGAATACATTTATATGTATATTGAAAATGTGAATTATACATATTCTTTCTCTATTTTGTTACCCCTTTCTCACCTAAAAATCAACATTTTATTTATAGAGTGTTGATTTTTACAAGGATTAGTAATAGTGGTGTACATTGAACATGATGCACATAATACTTTGTTTAAATGAGACAGACATTCGTATGAGATGGTTTTATACATGATATATGGTATAATCTATAACACAAATAATACTCATCCTTCCAAAATATTAGAGCGTTAATATACAATTTATGCTTCGCCTTACTATGAGACTGTCTCATACAGATGTATCTTAATTATAAGTGTATATATATATAAGAAATTCAAGTGGGGTCAGGGGGGCCCAGTGACCCCCTGACCCCAACGTAGGTCCGTCTCTGCTTGTATATATATGTAGTCGAACAATGCAATTTTACCTCTTAATGTAATGAGTTTTTCTACTCTTTATATTAAAATAATGACCCCTCTAAATTAAAATATTCGGAAATAAATATAAATATATAACAAATCACCATAATTTTAAATAAAGGTGTGTTTTAAAACATTTAAAAACAGCTTCTAAAAGCACTTATTTTGAAAGTTATCTCTCATAACTTTTAAAAATAAGTGCTTTTAAAAGCTGTTTTAAGTGTAAGTTTGCACTCTCTATTTTATAGATGAGAAATGTTTTTTTTTTAAGTTTCAAGACTCAATTTTTTTTAAAAATTTTAAATGTTTTTTACTATTCATTAATATTACTCCCTCCGTCCCGGAACACTTTGCACCAACTTTTGGGCACAAAGATTAAGAAAAATTGCTTTATGGGGGATAGTAAGTGTGTATGGAGGGTAATAAGTGTGTGTTTTAAGATTATAAGTGGAGAAGAGTATGTCCAAAAATGAGTGTGCAAAGTCTTATGAGACAGACCAAAAAGGAAAGTGTGCTAAGTCTTCAGGGACGGAGGGAGTATAAAACAGGCCTTAAGGGTGCGTATGTTTTGGGATTTAAGTGTGCGGAGCAAGTCAAAGTTTTAGAATCCAGAGATTTAGAATTCTTGATGAATAGTAAATATATGTGTTTGTTTTGTGATTTGAGTATGGTGAGATTTAACTTTATGTCAAAATCAATGTTTAATAGTGATTGATATTGTATTATTATATTATATTGAGAATAGTAAGAAAATGTAAAAAATGTGATGTATTGAAAATAATAATAATAGGTTTTATATGTATTTGTAGATGTGGATTGAATGTGAGATTTAAAAACCAGACTTTAAATCTCAAACTCGAATGAGACGAAAAACGCAAAGTTTTAATTCCATCCGTGTGAGTCCCAAAACAAACACAACTTAAGTGTTTCAAAACAAGTATGGGCTAAAAAGTGCAACAAGTCAAATTCATCTTGCACCCTTAAAAAATAGCACTAGACTTAACTAGCCCTTATTTTACAAAAAAAAGTTTACACACAGCCTTGATTTAAATTCTCATAAAAGCAATATCTACAATCAATCAATCATTTCCGTCAAAAAAAACAAAACAATCAATCAATCATGAGGAAATTATATATATAGCTGGCCAGACTAGGCTAGGGTCAAGAGATAGAAGTGGGCCCACATCAAATCACCTGCTGTGTAGGCCTGGCCCACACCAGACATGTTATTTTGAGGGTCTGATATTTAGACAACATTGCATGTGTATATTAGAATTTTATCAAACTTGACAGATTCCATTATTCACAATATATCATGATATGATATGATTTCTTATGGTTGTGTGGGGGAAGGTTTTCAGGAATTACAACACTGAAAAAGAAAAAAAAAAGATTTCGAATATGATACGTACTTTTCATTTCTTCACTTTCAAGTTCAAAATGTGAAAGATGTGTTAAATGTGATATAATTACAACATGATGGGTTATAAGCTTAACTTTTTTTCTACTAGATCCATTTTTGTACAAAAACTTCATATCTCAATTGTCGTACCAAAATGAGATGTGGAAATAGAGTCACATTATTGATTACAAAGTAATTTGACATTTTTTTAGAGAGGGAATGAATTAAATTTAGAGGGTCTGACCTAGGGGTAAAGGAAATACCGAAAATACCGGTATACTGCACTTACCGTACCAAAAAATACCGATTTTATCGAAATTTTCGGTACGGTATGGTACCGTACCGAAAATTATCGATACGGTATCGGTATGGAAATATAAAAAATTCGGTATACCGAAATATTTTCGGTATTTCGTTATATACCGAAATACCGTATTGAATTCATTTTTTTTTTAATAAATAATTTTTTTTACCCAAACCCTTAAAAGTTAAAACACATATCAGTGTACATGACTCACATTTCAAAACATTTCACAAACCCTAAACATCTCCCCATCGCCGCCGCTGCGACCAAAGCAACCCCGCCTCCCCATCGCCGTCGTCGCCCCGCCTCCCCATCGCCATCGTCACCCCGCCTCCCCATCGCCGTCGTCGCCCAAACATTTCACAAACCCTAAACATTTCTCCATTGCTGCCGCTGCGACCAAAGCAGCCACGCCCCCACCTCCCCATCGCAGTCGTCGCCCCGCCTCCCCATCGTGGTGTGCTCAGTGTTCGATTGTTTCCTTTCCTCTGTTGTCGAATTCCGCTCATCAGGTGCGCTCTGTTTTTATTGCAAGTGTTCTTGGAGCTTGGTTAAGTTGGATTTTTTTTCATTATTTGAGCTCCCAAGTAGAAAGCCCAAATGTCATTAATTGAGCTACCAAGAATCCTGGAGAAAACTAAACATCTTATTTCAAATCCAGAAAGAAACACAACTTGGTTCCCTTTAAAAACCAAGAATATTTATAGTTCTTTTACAGGAGCATTTACAGAAAGTTCTTAATTATGGTTTCTTAAATATTAAAGGAGCATTTACAAGAAGATTTATGGTTTCTTAATTATTAAAGGAGCGCATTTACAGAAAGTTCTTTTATCTTCACCTTTGGTAGTCTGGTAGTGTATATTTATAGTTCTTAAATATCCCTGTCTAGTCTCTACTTGTGATATACTCTTGGAATTTACAGAATGTTCTTAAATATCGAATGGTATTCTCCTAATTTATCTTGGTACACCATAAAACTCAATACTGCATACTGATTATTGATATGAGATTTCGTCTTTGGCTTAAATTTTGATTCCTTTATTCTCATTTAATTGCTTAAATTCTTGTGTTTTGCAGGCTTCTTGAGATTTTGAACTTCAAAAGTGATGAGGATTTTTATTTTCAATCATGATTTGTTTTATTTTAGTACTGAAACAGATTGAGTTTCTTTTAATATGTGTTGTGTTGAACTGTTGAAACTTATTTTGTTGTGTTGGATTGTTGAAATTTATATTTTGTGTTGGACTGATGAGTGATGAATACTTAAATCTTATTCTGTGATCAAATATTTTTTTCATAAAAAATACAGGTTATTTAAAAAATAATTTCGACAGAAACAATATGCCGAAATTTCGGTACAAAACGGTATTATCGGTATGCCAAAATTTCGGTACGAAACAGTATTATCGGTATGCCAAAATTTCGGTACGAAATGGTATACCGATAATTCGGTATGGTACGATATATGTCGAAAATTCGGTATGACACGGTATACCGAAATATCGGTACGGCATCGGTATCAATATTGACATACCGAAAATTTTGGTATACCGAAATTTTCGGTATGAGAACGGTATGGCGAGAAAATTTTTGGTATGGCGTACCGTCCACCCCTAGTCTGACCATCACTACAATGGACAACTCAAAATTTACTAATAGGTACATAATTACAAAAAAAATATACATAAATAGGTACATATGCACGTTCTGTGCACTTTAACTGCATATATACAATTATTTTTTATTTATAGTAAATTTTTTAAAAAATTATACCTATTAATAATTTGATTCAAAATTTTGTAACCATATTAATTATTTCATTATTTTATCTGTTTCAGCCCCTATGTGTGTTCTCGTTCAACTACCATTCATCAATTTTACTCCGAAAACAAAACAACTAGGGTGGTTTATTTGATTTCTTTAAGGTAAAATTATAGGTAAAATAGTGTATGGATCTATAAAGATTAATACTCCTATAAATCAGATTTATACATAAACTTAATCACTGCTGTGTAAAAAAATTGTCACTGTTTAAAAAATATTGTATTTGCAAATAATAATAATAATTGTAGGTCCCGAACGGGTTTTGTGAGGGTAGAAGTCTAGAGGGGAGGGGTGAATAGACTTCTAAAACTTTTCGTGCGGATCAGTTGTGATTTGCAGATTTCCTGATCAGAGTGCTAGTGTATCAGTTTAGACTGATGTTCAATCTTACTGAGTGCCTAAGGGCAGATCAGCTTGATATCTGTCAGTTTAACTGAGAGTGCGGAAGCTTGTTTTAACCCGTGTGAAAAACCAGTTTTATCAATTCAGATTCTTAAGTCAGTTTTCAACCAGTTGACTAAGGTGTCAACCTGATTAGATCAGTTGCTTGGTGCACACTGAGCTTAACTTAGAATATGTATGCAATTTTAAACTCAGTAGTGTGAATAGTGTAAAGCAATAAGAAAGCAAGTAAATGCACACAAGACTTTTTATAGTGGTTCAGACAAAACCCGTCTTACGTCCACTCTTCCCTTAACACAGGGGAACCTTAACCGAACTTAACCTGAGGGACTTATCTCCCTCACGGGATGGCCGATAGATGTTTATTGAGTTCACACTCTACAGATGTTTATCGAGTTCACACTCAACCGAACTAGAAATCAGAAAACTTGAATCCCTAGTCGAAATCTTAGGGAACAAACTTAACCTAACTGCGTTTGGGTAAAGAATGTTTGAGGTTTCAACCTGAAATCTATCCTGGTGTTTTAGATAACCAAAATGCTAGTGGATAGGATTTCTTGCTAAGAACAAATGGGATGAACACTCTAAGAATAATCTTCAAATATGGTGTTCTTTGAGCGGAGATTTTGCTGTAGTTTTTTGCTTCTTTTGCAGTGTCTCTCATCTTCGTTCTTTTGCAGTGTTCGTTCTTTGCTAGTGTCACTCATCTTCAATTGACAAGCAATCCCATTTTATAGACCTCGAAATCAAAGAGCCGTTGGAGAGCAATTTGAATTTCGGGCTATATTAGGTAGGTTGTAGGATATGATTGTGATGTTCTCCGATTATCGACGTGGCGTAGGCATGATTAGCGCGCTTTTTTTTGTCCGTTGTCGTATCCCGCATTGTCGGCTCTTTTGTGCGCGTGTCGCTTTCTCCTAAAAGCCTGAGGCCAAGACTTGATAATTTGTCCGTTAGACGATTGATATTCCTTTTGTAGAAGATTCGTCTTGTCTGGTGTATAATTTTGATTGTCACCAGGTGTGAGCTAACTTGATCAGGTAACTGATTAGTCTACCTTGTTTGAGTCTTCTGATGCATATTGTATTAGCTCAATACGCAGACTTGACTGAATGTAGGTCTTCAGGTCTTTTGATCTTCAGGTGTCTCTGAGCCTCAATGTATTCAGTCATAATCGAGTCTTGAGTTTTTATTCTTTGAGTCTTTAGGTTATTCTGAGTCTTCAGGTTCATCTGAGTCTTCAAGTCCATCTGAGTCCTCAAGTTCATCTGAGTCTTCAAGTCCATCTGAGTCTTCAGGTTCATCTGAGCCTTCAGGTTCATCTGAGTCTTCAGTATCTTCTGTCTTCACCTGATCTTCTGACTTCTTGTCTTCTGATCATCTGACCTTATCTGGGTCATCTGATACTTCGACCTGACCTATACATATTGAGTTCCCCCTCAATATGTGACCTATCTTTTACATCACTATCTATACATTTCATTTGGTCATCGAATCGATTCTAAGTCATCATACCAACAGTAACAGTCCGAGTTTGGTCCTATTACAACTTTGTTTTGGAACTTCCATCAAAACTAAAATACAGATTTCCCAACAATTTCCCCCTTTTTGATGGAACCAAAACACTTAATCAGAAAAACAGATACCATGAATGAAAATGTAGATAATGTAAACAGTACATACCTCAGAAGACAATGAGATGTTGTCTTAGAATCAGTGAGATGGAATATTTCATTCAGATAGGTGTGTGCATTATAGAATACATGAAAAGCGTACCTATCATCTGATTCCAAGTTGTCTTCCTCAGGTGTATTTGAACATTTGCAGCTCTTTGGGGATGCCAAACATCCTGTACATCCTTTGCATTAGTTTGTACAACTCTTCTCTTCTATGAATCCCTCATTTTTCAGCAAATCCATAGTAGGCATTTTTGAACTTAACAGGATCTAGCTTTTTGTCTGGACTCAAAGGTGGAAGGAGTAGTTCAAAGGGTGGAGCTCGGTATTAGTGACATGATCTTGCCTTCTTTCATCTTTATGCGGTAGAAGTCCGGATACTTTGTTTCTAACGGTTAAAATTCATCATCATTTTCATCCGATCTTGATGAATTGGAATCTTCTCGAGGATGTAGGCGTCACATAACCATTCTCCTCTCGATCCGATCCCGTTAGAAGCGGATCTATTTGTCTTACGAAGGATGTAGATTAACAGGTGCGGAAGGGCATTCTTCTCCCAAGCAATCTCTCCTGCTGCGCCCGTTCTTCCTCTTCCTTCCGGATATAGCGATGTTCGATCCCTTAGCCTCTGCTATACGCGCTTCTTGATGGCGGCCTCTCTTATTCTCTGTCTTGTTTGCTCTTGAACTTGTTAGAGTCATCGACTTTGGTGGAGAATAAATGGCCTTGTCTCGATCTTCATGGTTGCTTTCATCATCTTGCCTTTGCCTTTCTTTCTCCTCGAGTCTGCTTTCGAGGTTCATCTTGTTCGTCTTCTTGGCTAATTTCTTAGCGAGTTCAAGGCTCTTGGCACGATCGCCGATTTCCATTCTTTTACATACGAGCGAAGAAAAGTCTTCAATCTTTATCGACTCTGGCGGTAATCTCGAAAAGAAGCGGTTTTACCTTTCGATGATCTCTTTGCTATGTTTCTCCACGGTTTCCTTCACTTCAAAGAACGAGATCGATAGATGGAGTGGTCGGCAAGTCGATCTGATGGTTTTCGGTAGAGATGAAATTGTTACCAACTGTGTCTGTTTTTCTTCCTTCTCTTTATTCTCTTTTCCTTCCCCTTTTTGGTTTCATCAAAGAGGTTTGACATCTTGCGCGGTTCGGAAGCGGTTAATTGCCGTGAGATCTCTCTCTCGAGTTCCTCGACAACAAGAGGAGTGTCCGAACGGTGGCGAAGTCTGTGAGAGTGAAGAAGCGTCGAGAGCAATTTCGATTTCTTGTCTTGCTAGTTCTGTAGAAGCTAAAAAATGTTTCCAACCCATATCCATGTGGTTGTTAGTTTTGTCCAAGGATGCCCAGACATTTTCCAAAAGTACCTGTGTCTGATTGAGCATCTCTGTTTGAACTGTGAGTTTGTCAGACTGGAGTTTGAGCTTCTCAGCAAGAGGATTTACTAGTTGCATTACTCCAGCAAGGATGGCATTGTGCATCCCAACTGTGTGACTTCGTTCCTTGTCAACTAGTTTTGCTTGCTCATCTTCAAATCGCTTCATCGATCTCTTTGTGATACTGTGAATTTATCTTCAAATCGTTTGATCCCATCCCCGAATCTTCTCATTATAATGATCTAGGGTATCGAGCTCATCGTAGTGATGCGGGTCGGATGTTGAAGCCTTGCCAAGTCGGGTCTCATCTGCGAAGACCCATTCTTGGTTCATCGAAAGCTCCCTCATGATCTGTAGGAGGTTGAACGGTTTCCTCCCTGTTATCAGCAATTCCGAACCTTTCGTGAATCAACCATCTGATATCATCATCATATGCCAATTCAACAACACTTTCAATCCCAGTAGTGTTCAAGCACTTCAACTCCAAGTCTACAAAGAAATCTGATCCCAGAGTTGTCATGAGAATCAGAAATTCTTCAATGCTTTTAAGTCTGATATCCCTCCAGAACACAATCTCTTCTATCTGTTGCTGGATGCCAGGATGTTGATCCAATTCAGGGCATAGATCCAGCAGATACTCCTTGATCTGTTGCTTCATTATCCTTATGATGGTGCTTTCTGGAGCAGGTGAAGCAAGCACGGTTCTGGTATTGAAGGGATTATGAGAGATGGACACTCGCTTGTCGGATCTCCCATGCTCTTGTGACTTGATTGGAGATTGGGATATTTGTGGGGATATGTGTGGTTCGTTTTCAGCGTTTTGAGGGTGTTCTGTTTCCTGAACTGGTTGATTGATTGGTGGTGTGGGAGATCTTGGTGATCTGATAGGCGAGGGTGAGGGTGAGAAGGTTTTGTGGGGAGAGGGTGGTGGTGATGATTTTTGAGGAGAGGGTGATGGTGATTTGGAAGTGGGCGTTGGCGATCTTGCTCTCTGGAAGATCTTGGTGAGAGGCAGAGAATCAGATGGTAATTCTTCCTCAGGTTGCTCCACTTCTGTCCCTTTGACAGATTTCTCTCCTTCTGCTGCGATCATCTGCTCTTCCCGTACTTCTCTGATAGTGGGCTCAGGGCGGACTGTTGTCTCCTCTTCTGATTCTACTTGCATCAGATCCTCCGTTCTGCTAGCTGGATTGGCAGAACTTGGAGCAGTCTTCAAAGGAGATGTGACTCTCTTCTGACGTTTCCGCTGAGCATCTGGTTTCTTGGCCAGATCCTTCCTCTTCATCCTCTTCTCTGGAATGGCCTTTTCCTGCACTTCAGAAGATGCAGTTGCCTTATCTTTTCCCTTCTTTTCTCCCTTGGGTTTGGGCACATAAGGAGTCGGATCCTCATCAGATTGTCCAGGTAGGGACTCATCTTTGCCCAAAATGGCCTTGTGCTTTGCTTGATATATCTTCGCTCCATTCTCATTCCATTTATTATTCTGTGGCAGCTTATCTGACAGAATGATAGAGATTTTGTGTATGAAGGAGCACTTGGAAGATAAGCACACTTCATTGCTCTGGGTCAGTTCGAACTTCCCGGAGTCTTTTCTTAGTCTTGCTTTGACCATACCCAACCAATCGATATCTGAAGCCTTCTTGATTATTGCAGCCATGACACTTATCTTGTATGAAGTGACCGCATCAAGACTGTAGGTTGAGCACATGATCACATTCTGAACAATTTCAAGAAGAAGGCGATATTTCCTCTTCAGATAGGAGGCTTTGACGTTCGTCGTGTTCTCCTTATTTGCTGGTCTCAACAGCTCGGCTTCAAGAAATCCCTTTTCTCCTACATCAGTTGTGTAGGTCTCTGGATTGATGCTTTCTCGAGTTAGGTCGAATATCCTCTGGAGATCGTCATTCGACACTCGCACTTCCAGTCCACCAACAGAAGAAATCAGGTCAGCATCAATGTCTTCATCCCTCTGCAGATTGTATAGAAACTCCAGAGCTTCATGTGCATGGACGATATTCTGATGTGTAGAGCAATAGCGTTCAAGTCCACACGCTCGCAAGCACTCAAGAATTTCCAGCGATTCAGGGTCTGAGATGATGGTGAATTCTACATACTTCTCATCAATGATGTCTTTCTTCATCGATGAAAAGTTGCAGAACTTTTTCCCTTGGCCCAATCGTGGAATAAGATATGCCATTTCTGTACGATATGCAAATTGATGTTTAGTTTGAGTAAGATATTTCAATAAATTCAGTCAAACTAGTAATTTTAGCATCGATTTAGCAAATAAGCGTTTAGATCTAATAAAAATTACAGAAATATATCATCACGATTTGTAAACCTAGGTACCAGAGAGAAATTGAGATCATGCAATTAATTAAACAAGAAATTACCAGAAATTGATTCGAAAGATTTAGAAATCGGAAGAGTAGAATCAATTGATCTCGAAAGTAATTCTCTGAAGATTTTTGAAAGTGTGATCTTTTAAGAGCTTTGGGAAGACGAAGTAGTGGAAAGAAGTTTTCTGAGAAAGATTTGGATTTTATAGAATACGAGGGAAAACCTTTTTGCACAACTTTCCAAAGTACTCAAGTATCCGTGTTTTGAAATCGATGGCTGAGATTAATCGACCGAAAAATGTTTTAATTGCACGATTGAGTAAAGAAGTCTTCTCGTATTTCGAACTCGAAAATTCGCAATAAAACGCATTAAATACACATTCCCAAGTCCGCATTAAAAGATTTGCAGAGCATGCGTCATGAACAGAGTAAAATCAATTATTTATTTAAATAACGCATATAAGGTATTCAGAAAGAGATAAGTAAGAGAACGTATCTGACTGATTGATATTGTAATCAACCAGTTATCACTTGTGATCTGATCTGGTACTTGTTGACTTTACTGATGGTAGCCTTAAGCATTTCCCAACAATATCTCACTCATCTGATCAGATTCTTGCTTGAAATACTTCGCCACTTATCTGATCCACTTATCTGATACTCTTTTCTGATGCACTTATTTGATACACTTCATCCTCCAGTCTTCTTCTAATCAGCCCGCATTTACCGAAGTCAACTCCCGCCAAAACTTTTACTTCGGGGAGTCCAAAAGTCATCTCGATTCCCAAATCGGCGTGATTTGACATTCCGTAATAATGGCATAGATACGCTGTGATTAATCACACCGTCAACTCATCCAACCATTATCCGTGTGTTCCTTACTCGTTGTCGATGCAAATTTCTCTTAAAATCTTCTGAGAAGATAAATTTGCATTTATACCCCTAATTTCCTTCTATAAATTAGCCTGGGGTGATTAGGCAAACAACACATCATAAGCCATTTATCTTCTTTAGCATATACTTCATGCTTTTCCGATGAGTTCCTTATTTCCGGTGAAACTTCCGGTGGGAACCTTTAACCCTTTTCCAATGAATTCAGCTTCTCAAATTAACCCTGTGTGTTCCTTCACACTGCTTTCGTCGTCATTTAACATTTCACATACGATCAATGCTAAGTTTCTTTACCACCATGGAGGCGGATTTGCTAAGGCAAATGAGAAGGCACTTCTCCTAACCGTATGCACCTTGTGCGCCTATCGAGATGACGGAATTAGCATCAACAGACTCAGTCTGAAACAAAACATGAGTTTGGTATACAATATAGTGTATCAAACTCAATATTTGCATGTGACACTCATGGCCATATGGTCTTTGTGACCAAACCTGTGGCACTGTGTCCCATTTAACAGTTGGAAAGCCCATTGATTTTAGGTGTAAGGGCTCCTAGCTTAAAGATCCTTCAAGGCCCGCTCTCGCTCCTCACTCTGAAGCTCTAAGAGTGGCTTTCAGGATTCTAGAAGCTTCTCTGTGCCCCCTGGGTCGGAGAGTTTGAGAGCTTCAGCTCTTAAAATCTCTCTCTCTCCTTCCCTGCCTAGGGTTGTCTTAGGGCTTATGGTTTATGACCTCCGAGTCTTCTTGTACTTGTAATACCACTTGAAGATAGCTTGTAGCACTTGTAGCTTGTGATATCACTTGTAACTTGAAAATCGACCCTCGGGTCTTTATCAATGAAAAATTTCATTATTTCATTGTTGTGTTGCTTCTTCCGACTTATGCGATCCGTAGCTTTAATCTTGACTTGCTTGTTGATCGCAACTTTAATCGACTTATAAAGTAATCTTCCAACTGATTAGTTCCCCTTAATCGATATGTCTGAATCGACCGCTCCTTGTCCGAACTTTAGATCGGCTATTTATCGACTTTTCGATCCGCTCCTTATCTCGAACCGGATCGGCTCCTCGTCGGTAAATCGATGGGTTGAGATTCCTAACTCAACTTGTTGGGAAATTTAGAGTTTTGATGAAAGTTCTAAAACACTTGTAATAGGACCACCGAGACGCATTGGTGATCGATGTTTTTATTACCGGTTATAGAATACCCGGTTGATAATTATTGTATAGAACAACTGATGTAGAAGATAGGTCACATATTGAGGGGGAACCTCAATATGTATAGGTCAGATCTGAAGATCAAAAGAACAGTTGATATCCGACAGGCCAGAAGGCAAGAGAAGGATAGAAGATCAGATTAATCTGATAAAGTCAGACATATCAGCTGAAATCATGAAGTTCAAATTCAGAAAACTTGAAGATCAGATGACTTCCAGAAGATCAGACCAGAAGACCTACATCACCGAGTCCGCTAGTTGAAGCTAAGACAATCGGCACGAAGACTCTATCGTAGATCGATCGGTCAGGATCGACAAAAGTCACCACCAGTGAAAAATTGATGTTTCACATAATCATACGTCGATGATCTGAACAAGAAGAATGTCAACCTTAGTTAGTAGAACAACACTGAAAAGTGCTTCTGTTAACTAATAAGAACAAGACACGTATGATCGGAGCCGGCAATTACGGGATTTGGTGCTGCTTTCTCTAACGGCTATAAAAGACACTATTCACGCTTTCGGCCATGCCGTTCCTAAAGCACGTCACATCAATCCTGCAAGTCTACCAAATATAGCCAGAAATTCAAATTGCTCTCCAACGGCTCTTTGATTTCGAGGTCTATAAATATGGGATTACTCTTCAGAGTGAAGACACGTAAATTATCAAGAAGCTCAAGCTATAATCAAATTTCCATACGAAGAACACAAACTTGAAGATTATTTTCTTAGTGTTCATCCCATAGTTCTTAGCACAAAATTCTTTTCATCTAGCTGATAGGCTACTTAAAAACTAGGAAAGATTTCAAAGTTGGAACAAAAACAATCTTACCCAAAACCCAAAGTTAGGTTAAGTTGTTTAGCAAGATTTCAGA
Organism: Stenogyne calaminthoides; assembly: GCA_037126765.1. Taxonomy (NCBI): domain Eukaryota; kingdom Viridiplantae; phylum Streptophyta; class Magnoliopsida; order Lamiales; family Lamiaceae; genus Stenogyne; species Stenogyne calaminthoides. Next base: position 34,780,608 of record JBBCBC010000020.1, on the reverse strand, counting down.
CTAGGGTTTCTAGTTCTGATTTCTGGGATAGGTTGAGTGAGAACTCTTTAAATATCTATTGGTGTACTGTGTTGGACTAACACAATAATCTAAGTCCAGTTGGTTTAGTTGGTGCCCCTTGTGATAGGGAAGAGTGGACGTAGGACTGGTTTGTCCGAACCACTATAAATCTTGTGTGCATTTACCTGCTTTGATTAACTGTTTTACACAATCGCACACAACTTAATTAAAAGCTGCATACATATTCTAAGTTAAGATGAGCTAGCACTAAGCTTCTGATCTGATCAAGTTTGACACTTTAGTCATTTGGTTGAAAAGACCCCGACTTTGGAATCGATTTATTAAAACCGGTTTTTCACACGGGTAAAACTTAGCTTCCGACAATCAGTTAAACCGATAGATACCGAATCGATCTGCGCCCAAAGCGATTAGTAAGTTAGATATCAGTCCAAACTAATTCACTTGCACTCTGATCAGGCTAACTGCATTCACACCTGATCTGCACAAAAAGTTTTCAGATGTCTATTCACCCCTCCCCTAGACTTTCACAAAAACCCATTCGGGACCTACAAGTGGTATCGAAAGCGGTGGTTCTACGGACCGGCTTTTGAGTATCATCGATTCTTGAGGAAGAATCTTTGTGGTCATTTGAGCAGATCTTGAAAAACCGTTTTTTAAAACTCATTCGTTTTTCCAAAATCACTCAGCATGGATAATACCTCTGGTATGTATCATGATTTGCCGAAGTTCTCAATTGATGAGTATGCAGATTGGGCCATATATATGTGCAACCATCTAGGATCGATAAGCGGCAGAATGATGGAAGTCATTGAAAGAGGACCCATCATCATATATCATGACAACCCTGCAGTTGGAGGAGATCCAGACTTTGCCACGGGAAGTCTTGTGCGAAAAAGCCCAGCCTTGATGGATGCAGAGGAAAGGAAGCTGTATACTCTAGATACAATCGCCAGGCATATAATCATGAAGACGATGGATAAAGTCACCAAGGATAAGATAAAATATCTCAAAACTGCGAAAGCAATGTGGGATACTCTAGCTGAGATATGCGAAGGAAATGATCAGATCAAAGACAGCCGACTACAAGCCGAACTGGTGAAGTTCGAAAAACTAAAGATGCTGCCCAACGAGACCATCAACGAACTCGATGGAAGGATTACTATGTCAGTAAATAAGCTACGAGAACTTGGTAGAGAGATGTCAGACAAAGATATCAACTACAAGATCTTAAGATCTCTCACCAAGAAATGGGACATGAAAGTCACGGTAATCAAGGATTGCCAAGACATTTCAAAGATGAAGCCGAGTAGCTTGTTCCTAAGCCTTAAAGCTCACGAGTTTGACTTAATCGAAAGAGGACAAGCAGATGAAGACGAGACGCCTGCTGAAGCCTCAACGTCTAAATCAGTTGCATTTAAAGCAACCAACAGCAGATCGAAGGCCACTGAACCTGTTGGAAACATAATAAGTCAGGCAGAACAGATCGCTCTGCTTACCAGGAAACTTGAAAAATCAAATATTCAACTTGGTAAGTATCGAATATTCTATAAAGATTATCAACATAGAGGAAGAGATAGGAGATCACCAACGGATCTCCGAGAAGAACCAGATCGATGATCGAAGAGATCACAGAGAAGAAAAGAAAAAGAGATAATCGGACCGATGAGAGAAGAGATAACAGATCGGCGAAGGAGTTGATTACTATCGAAGGGAAGTCACCGATAGATCCTGAGGCGGAATGACTCACCCGGAAGAAAAGGTTACGTGGATCATGGAGCGTGGTTTCAACCGGTGGAGAAACCAGTCACTACAAAAGCAGATTGCCCGGACGACGCCAAAAGAAAAGAGAAGAAAAGCGAATGTAAGAGAGCAACGTTATAGGACAGAAAGCCATGGTCGCCGACACATCCGAATTGATGATTCCTATCGCCCTCTCGAGGATTAAGGGGTACTCATCTCAGAAGACTACGTCCCGATAAGCGATCTTTTGTTGACTTCTATGAGAATGAAGATCCGATATTCTCTTCGGATGATGATGAAATCGCCTCGATGGCAAGGAGGACCAATCGAGGTAACCTCCAAACCTTCATGCTTTTCCGCTTTCACACCTCGCTATTATTAAGACACCTTTGGAGAGATTGACCGCAGCTCTACTCGAGCAATTGCTTGATGATCTCTCCAATGCAAATGAGACACTTATGCTATAGTGGAAGTCGAGAATGACAAGCTAAGGATCATAAATAATCACTTGTTAAAGAGAACGATCTCAAAGTAAAAGCTACCGAACGAAATCATTGAAACCGCTTTCGAAGGTAATCGAGGAACTTAACATTCGAAAGTTAAATCTTTCGATCGGGAGAAGCGAGATCAAATATCGCCTAGCAATCAACAAACAACAAGTTCGATGACTTCAAAATCCTTCAAGCTAAATTTGATGAGCTATTCCGACTACATGAGAGTCTAAAATCTTACGAGGATAGTTTTGCAAGAAGAAAATAGAGGTTTTCACAAAGTCATCTAAAACCGTTCAAGATATGAACACCTATTTTCGAACACCGACTAATAAGAAGGGACTTGGGTATGAGAAACCTTCCACATCCTCAAAAGCCCCGTTTGATTCACTTCAAAAAGGTGTAATCAAACGAGTTTCTGACAAAGATACACTAAAAGCTAAACTTGTATCTGATAAGGGAAAAAAGACACATTGAGCAAGTAAAGGCGGTGGCCTAATCGAGAAAGGAAGTAAATGGACCCCTAATTGGTAAAGCATCGGTAGAGGAATCAACGAAGAACCCGGTTCTTCGAAGAGACCTCAACTCGATCAACATATTAGGTATCGAAAAAGACAACCCGTCAAAGGGAAGTCTAATCTGAGACCCAATCAAGGCCAGCTGCCTAATAAGCAAGCTATAGGTAAACTGCAAAAATCACCTATGCCAAAAAGATATGAATCTTTTGATGGTAGCAGTCGTACCTACCCTTACAACCAAAAACCTAGGGTTGCTGCACCTGAGCCCCACTGGGTTAAAAGAAGACAAAATATAAATAAAAATCCCAAGTCTTCTAAGTCACCTAAGGTTCACACTAATAATCATACTAATCGAAAGATATAAAAGGCGCGATGATTATGTTGATATGTATGGGAGACAAATCGGGCCTTCGATCTAAGCGATTTCAATAGAAGTGCCCTGTTTGTATGGATCCCCAAAACCAACCCTAACCCCTCGGGACCCAATCCAAAAAAGGGGTACCTAAAGCCCGATTTGATTGCGAGGTAGTTCGTGGGTCCGCCAACAAAGGAGGTGTGCAAGCAACTATCCGGTACATCGATAGTGGATGCTCAAAGCACATGATTTGGAAGCAAACATCTCCTTAGCTCTTACATAGAACAAAAGGTTCGTGTACTCTTCGGTGATGATAACTTTGGTTTTACCAAAGGATCTTAACCTTAGAGAATGATGATGTATGTGTTCTTTGGAGTCTCAGATGTCGAAGGTCTAAAGCATAACTCATTATCGGTTTTCACTGGTCTGCGACAACGGATTGATGTTGAGTTCTCGATCGATCAATGCACTATCAAAAATCGAGCCACTCAACAGATCTTGCTTCTTGGTTCAAGGAAAGGGACGATCTACACAAAGCAGATTGGGAACAGCTTGCCCAAGAAATGCATGCCGATTGTTAAGAGTTCCAAAAGTAGCAAATTGGCTCGCACAAAAGAATGAGTCATCCGAACTTTAAAACTCTTAATAAGATAGCAAGGATGTTTTTAGTGGAAGGACTTCCGAATGAGGTATTTTCTAAGGATCAGACATGTGTCGCATGTCAGAAGGGAAAACAGGTTAAAGCCTCATTCAAGGAAATCCCTGGACCGACATCCAAGCAGAGTATTCTTGTTGCTTCATATGGACTTATTTGGACCGATTACACCGGTCGGTCTCGGTGGCCTTAAATATATCGTGGGTAATCGTGGATGATTATTCCAAGTTTACCTGGGTTATATTCTTACATAAGAAGAATGAGACGACAACAAAGATACCCGAGCTGCTCAAGAGATTACAAAATGAAAAGGGTGTCAGTGTAGTAAAAATCAGATCAGATAAAGGTACATAATTTCGAACTCTTTTATTACTGATTTTTTGCACTAAGTTTGGTATACAACATGAGACATCACCGCAAGAACGCCACAACAGAATGGAGTAGCAGAACGGAGAAACAGAACACTCAAAGAAGGCTCCTCGCACTATGTTAGCTGAACATGCAATACCAAGCCGTTTAAAGGCGAGTTTATCAATCTTGCATGCCATACCGTAGCAGATATCTTCTAACTAAGGCTCACTACAAAACACCCTATGAACTGTGGAAGGCGTAAAACCTCGTGTTTTTACTTCCATGTTTTTTAGTGTAAGTGTTTCATACACAACAATGGGAAGAGTCGGGTTGAAGACCTTTGAGGCCAAGTGGGATGAGGGTATATTCTTAGGATATTCCTCATCTAGCAAGGCTTTCGGGGGTTTACAACAAAGTAACCCTAGTTGTGGAAGAAACACCCCATGTAGTCTTTGATGAAACATCTTCTGAACAAGATAAATCTGCCTCAGAACAAGAAGTACCAGATCAACCAGTACCTGATGCACATAAAATGGATCAGCTAATGATCAAGGAAAAAGGATCAGAACTCGTAACAGTATACATTCCAGATCTAGCTGATTCACCAGGTCAATCAGATCCTAAGGTACGAACAACTGTCGATGAAGAAGGTTCGGCAAACCGAGGATAAAGATCAACCGAACCATCCGGTTCGGGGGGAACACTGAAGTTCCCATTTAACAGACATCAAGACATGATGAGTCCAACATCAGCTGAGACATGTTCTTATCAAGTGGATCATAAATCTGCACCACTCCCAATCGCTAGTAATGAACTATTATCAGAAATGGATGATGTTCCCCAAACCGACGCAAATCAGAACGGAAGGACCTGGATAACCAGTCATCCAACTGATCTGATCATCAGAGACCCATCTGATAGAGTTAAAACTAAACATCAGATTGATGAAAGTGCCATGTATTGCTGTTATCTGTCTATGAAGGAACCAACAACAATAGAGGAAGCTCTACAAGACGCAAGCTGGATTCTAGCCATGCAGGAGGAGCTGGAACAGTTAGAGAGAAATCAAGTTTGGGAATTGGTGGACAGACCAACTCATCAAGACGTAATTGACACAAAGTGGGTATTCAAGAACAAGAGAGATGAGAAAAATGTCATAACCAGGAATAAGGTAAGACTTGTTGCTAAGGGGTATTCACAATCAGAAGGAATTGATTATGATGAGACCTTTGCACCAGTCGCTCGCCTAGAAGTCATTCGGCTGTTCTTGGCATATGCTTCCCACAGAGGGTTCACTGTGTATCAAATGGACGTAAAGAGTGCATTCTTAAATGGGGTACTAGCAGAGGAAGTTTATGTCGAACAACCTCCAGGCTTTGAAAAGGGCAACCAAGTGTACCGTTTAAGAAAAGCTCTTTATGGCCTGAAACAAGCTCCTCGAGCTTGGTATGATACACTCTCTCAGTTCTTGATAGATAGTGGTTTCACTAAAGGAACATTGGATAGAACCTTATTCAGAATAGAAGATGGAGAAGATATTCTGATGGTTCAGATTTACGTGGACGACATCATCTTCGGATCTCCCAACAAGAGTCTATGTGAAAGATTCAGCAAACTGATGCAAGGGAAGTTCGAGATGTCCATGATGGGTCAGATGAGTTACTTTCTGGGTCTACAAGTTAAGCAGAGTACAGAAGGGATATTCATCTACCAAGCAAAGTACACTAGGAGTTTATTGGCTAAGTTTGGAGTTCAAAACTGTAAGGAAGCCAGAATTCCTATGTTGACTGGATTCAAGATGGATCCAGATGAGGATGGTCAGAAAACCAATCAGAAAGAATATAGGGCTCTCATTGGATCTTTACTATACCGACCGCCGGCCGGACGGATATCACTTTTTGCAAAAGAGGTGTATGTGCGATTTGAGCAAATCCAATGCAAAGTCACTAGAAAGCGACTAAGCGGATTCTTAAGTATCTGAAGGGGACAGTAAACCTTGGTTTATTTTACCCATCAGATGATAATCTAGAGCTTAGTGGGTATTCTGATTCTGATTATGGAGGTTGCAAAATTGACAGGAAGTTAACCTCAGGAACATGTCAGTTTTTAGGAAGTAAACCGATCTCGTGGTTTTCAAAAGAAGGAGACATCGATTTCGACATCTACTATCAAGCAGAATATATGGGCTGCAGTGAAATTGTTGTTCCCTAACGCTTCCGGGCTTAGTCGGCGGTGAGGATTATAACATTGTAGCTAAGAATGTACCTATATTCGTCGCGATAATAGTGCTATTGCAATCACTCAAAATCTCGTTCTACATACAAGATGCAAGCATGTGGATGTCAGACACCATTTAATAAGAGATCATGTTGAAAAGAAGAATATCAGAATGGAAAAGATTCATACTGATATACAGAAAGCTGATATTCTAACCAAGCCACTAGCTGAGATCAGATTCAGAGAATTATGCAATGAGCTAGGGCTTCTGGATCTTGGAGAAAAAGCACCTAAAATGTTTGATGGATCGATCTCGTAACCATTTGGTTAAGAGACTAACCAAAGTTAAAGAGGAATCATTTGAAGTTTGGTATCTCAATCGATCGTAAGATCGATCAAGGAACCGATATGAGAAGGCGATCGATTCTGGATTATCAGATTAAAGGAACTGATCAGATTAAAGAATTTTCAGATTAAAGGAACTGATCAGATTAAAGAATTATCTGATTAAATTAGTTTGGTTATTTCATACTTTGTAAGTCGATTAAGCTGATATTCAACAAGCAAGGATTCACAAGATTAAAGCTTACATCACATAAGAAAACAGGAAATTTACACAACAATGGAATAATAGAAATTTTAATTGATAAAGACCCGAAGGTCAGATTTACATTACAAGTTACAAGTACAAAAGGACCCGGAGGTCAGTACATAAGCCATAAACCCTAAACCTAAAAACCTAACCCCTATGGGGGAGGGGAGAGAGATTTTAAGATCTGATGCTCCCATTTTCCCCCACTTAACAAGGCTTTGAAATAATCCTAAAAGCCACCCTCAGAGCTTCGGAGTTAGGAGCGAGAGCGGCGTTGAAAGGATTTTTAAGCCAGGAGCCCCTAGACTTGAAATCAAAGGGCTCTCCAGCTGTTAAATGGGACACAAGTGCCAAGAAAGTGATCCAAAGATCATATGGCCACATGTGTCACATACAAAAATAGAGTTGATATACGAAGATCAGTTGTTGTCTGATCAAGATCGTATATCAAACTCATGTTTTATATCGACCCGAAGTCCGTTGATGCTAATTACATCATCTCGATAGACACACAAGGTGCATACGGTTAGGAGAAGTGTCTTCTCGATTTGCGATAGCAGATCCGCCGCCTCGGTGGTAGAAGCTTTGCAACAATTGTATGTGTAATCTTTGATGGCATTTAAAGCAAAGAATAAGGGACACACGGGGGTTGATTTGAGAAGTGAAATCATTGGAAAAGGGGTAAAGGTTTTTGCCGGAAGTTTCACCGGAAATAAGGGTTCACCATAATACATGATTTACAAAGAAGATAAGTATGGTGAATGGGTTATGTTGTGTAAATCATTGGTCCAATTTATAGAGGCCAAGCAAGGGTGAAAATGCAAATTTCATTTCTCAAAGCCTTTTAGAGAAATTTGCACCACAAGCGACGATGTAGGAAACACGCGATCGATAATGGATAAATTCTGGCGATTTGACATTACGAAGTATCCAGACTATTATTACACATGTCAAATCGTGCCGACTTAGGGAATCGAGACTACTATTCAATTCTTCAAAAACTAAGAATTGGCTTGGTCTGAGTAGAATCAGATTAGGTCAACTGAAATCTGATTAGATAAGAGACTGATCAGATGAGGAAGATCAGTTGAGTATGATACCTCAACAAATCAGATATATCAGTCAATAAGAAATCAAAAATAACAGTTGAAGGGGAACTTCAACCGAATCGGCGAGGATCGAGAAAAGGAAAATCAGACGCAAAGTGAAGCGGATCAGTTGAAAAGGACAGTTGGGAAATTATAAGGATTAGGCAGAAAACTAAGATCAACAAGTGGAATCATTAACTACAAGTGGTATTGACTGATTACAATATCAGTCAACCAGATACGCTTTTATATTTCCTTGTTTACTGCTTACTTATCTGATTTTATCTGATAATATTTGCCTTTACTGTACTCACTACTTTTGTGACGTATTTCCTGCAAAATATTTAATGCGGACGTGGGGTACTTGTATTAAATGCCACAAAATGTGCTTTTAAATCCAAAAGGCAATCGTACGTGCTTTTCCTGACCACACGATCAAAACCGCTCAATCTGGATCGTTTAACCTTTTCAAACGGTTGATCTTCTAATCTCGATTTTCCCTCCTTCATCCTATAAGTTTCATCAAAACCCTACCAGAGTTTTCTTCTTCTCAAAATTCTTGCGATTTATTCTCTGAAAACTCAAAATTACCTTTCTGTGATTCAAGTGTTTTCTTGTGATTCAAACCTATTCTCCGAAAAACAGAATCTGATGGCCACTCACGGAATGGGAAAGATTATGTGCAATTATGCGGATCTGGCAACAAAAATTGTCGATGACAAATTTGTACAGTTTGGTGTTACGCGGGATCCAGAATCCATGGAGGTTGAACAAATTCTGAAGAAAGGAGGTCTTGAAAAATTCTGTGTTGCTCACTGCAATCCAGTAATGCAGTATGAAGCACTCGAATTCTTAAGGAATTTGAAGGTGGATACGGACAGTCCTGGAGATGAACTGATTTCTTCAGTTAACGGAGAGGTTATCAGACTGTCGAATGCTGACATATCTCGTCTGTTCAGTTTACCCAAAGGAAGAATCTCTCCTGCTCACTACAGGGAGAATGAAGATGAGATGATCAGAAATGAACTCTTCAGAGAGGCTGACAAGCATCAGACCGCAGGATTTGTCAGACCTATGTTAAGAAGGAAATACCGACTGTTGTTTGACATACTGTCAAAAACAATCATGGGTATTTCGTTCAGCCCAGATGCTCTAACATCCGTAAAAATGTACATCATGGCTGCGATAATCGATGAAGCCAAGAATATCAATTGGCATGGCTTCCTGAAGGTCATTCTGCTCCAAGAACATGAAAAATTTGGAGTTAATGATCGTAGGCAAGTCTATCTGAAGAAGAGAATCAGCAATCTCAACAAGGTTGCAGTTATTCTGAAGGACAAAATGCCAAATGCTGAATGGGATCAGAATGGACTGAAGTCCTACAAGGCCTTTCTCACAACCACATCTGCTATATATGGGCCACCTGATGATGATATGCGGCCCACCCCCCCAAAGGTGAAGAAAGGAAAGAACAAGGAGGCAGCCACGTCTACACCAGATGCTCCCCAAAAGAAAAAGAGAAAACTGGTAAAGGCTCTGGAGAAGAGGCCGAAGAAGGCAAAAAAGGCCTCCATGACTCTGTTTCTGGAAGACGAGTCAGATGAAGAAGGAGTGCCAGAGCAACCTGATGCGCCACAGAAATCAGCCGAAAAATCAGACAGGCAGGCTTCTCAAGTTGAGAGCTCGCCAGAACATTCTGAGGGAAGAGCAAGAGACGAACGATCTCCTTCTCCTCAATCTCGAGCTGATTCACCACTCAGACTTCTGGCTACTGAGCATATTTCTCCTTCTCCTTCACCTGCCCGCGAACCTGAAAGTTCATTAGTTCGCGAACCAGAAAGATCACATGCTGCAGAGCCAGACGTAATTGCTTCGACGACAGAACCTCTGCAGATTCAGCCAATCAGCCAACTTCTGCCTACTCAGACACCACCAGAACCCTCTACATCTCATCAACCGGAATCTGGTCGATCTGAACAGATAATTCATGAGTCCAGATCATCCAAGACCATCACCGGTAAAATGGTCAGAATGCAAATTGAACGAGATATTGATGAGCTGTATCCAGAGCTGGTAGCCCATCCTGTTATTCGAGAGGAAGTAATGGAGATCCTCACCTGGAAAGATCTCCGGTTAAAGAGCTTCTCAGATTTTATGATGATTATAGAACAGATGGGAGGTGCTGATGAATTCGCAGATTTTGATTTCGACATGAAGAAATCTGCTCAAGTAGGATCACCAGCTGAGCTAATAACTGCTGAATCGATCAAAGCTCTGATCCACAGGAAGCTGGGATTGACTGAACAAGGTGAACTGGAGCCTGCTGAAGAAACTCCTAAAGCAGATGAGCCTATGAAGGATGTGGGAGTTGCCGATGATAGTGGAACTGGTGCTGCAGTTCATGACCAGCCACTGGAGGCGCAAACAACTGAAAGAGATCAGGTGACGCAAAATGTTCCTACAACTCACATCACCGCTGATCAACTTCAGGAGATCAGATCGTGTTTTAAAGATCTCTTGAAAGAAGAAGTCGAGGGAGTGTTGGCTAATCAACTTAGCAACACAATAACTGATCAGAGGCAGATTGGCCTCAAAGAAATAACGGATCAACGGGAATTGGCTATTTCCCAGATTGAGGCAATTAAAGATCAGTTCTCTCAAACTGTGACCAACCTGACTGCTGAGTTTAAAAAGACAGTTGTTGACAAGCTAGTCCAGGTTGATCAACAACAAGTTTCTATTCTGATGGTCACTGAAAAGCTAGAAATGACTGAAGAGAAACTTGACAAACTATTTCTTACCCTCTCTACTGCCGTGGAATCTGTCAAGACTGAGCTGATCTTAAAAAGGCGATATCAGTCAGCTTTGGATCTCTGACTTCCCACCTCCAAGCTCTTTTTGATCAAACCGGGGGAAGGATGATTGAGAAACCAATTGACACTATCGTAACAATGTAAGACCGATTCAGACAGGTTGAATCCTATGGACAAAGACTAGACATCCGGATCTTTTTGCTAACTAAATTTCGAAAAGATGGAAAAGTCAAAGGCAAGAAAGTTAGTCATGGTCTTTGGGACATCACAACTTGTACCTACCACTCGCGACGAAGAAAGTCACACGAAACACAACTACCAGACATAAAGCCGATAAGAAATCGGGCCGAGAAACCGGCCCAAAGAGCAGACATCAAGAAGTTCGAATAAGTGAAGAAGAAAGAAGGGCGTAAAATTGGCAGAGGCGTAAGAAAAAAAAAAAGAAATGGGCCGAGGGCAAAGAAAGGAAAAGTTGGAAAATCTGGACGTAACCTCAAACCGCCAAAGAAGAATTGATGAGATCATTCAAAAAACCGCGACATGCCGAGAGGTTTGAGGAATGGAATAAGATCGAAGTGAATGACCGGATGCTTTTGTTCTAGACCTTGTTCCACAAGAAGAATCTCCAGATGCAGAATTCCTCAACTGGTTGGAGAACAAATACCCAGATTTTCTGAAGTATCTGGAAAATGAGGCCAAAATAATCAATGTAAAAATATCTCGCCAAGAGTATGACGTGATGGATTACTCGAAGAAGGCAGATGGCTCATTTGACAGACTGGCATTTCAAAGGTTCTATTATGACATCCTGAGCAAAGCGCGCATAATTGATCCTCAGCAGATCAATGATGTCAAATGGAAACTATACCGGATTTTCAACATCCCTCAAGATCAAAGAGAAATGCCAGAAGGATACAAGCCAAGAGACTGAAGAATCTGAAGACTACTTAGGATCAGCTGTTTTTAAACTCAAACTTTTCCGATGTAATATGTAATCGATAAAACTAATGAAAGAAAAGTTTATTTTCTGATCCTAAGACAAAATCTCATTGTCTTCTGATTATGTGCTCTTTATTGTTTTATACTTATCAACTGTGATTGGTTTCTCAAGTGTTTTGGTTTCATCAAAAAGGGGGAAATTGTTGGGAAATTTAGAGTTTTGATGAAAGTTCTAAAACACATGTAATAGGACCAAATCGTAATCGTTAGATTGATCGATGTTTTTATTACCAGTTATAGAATACCAGTTGATAATTATTATATAGAACAACTGATGTAGAAGATAGGTCACATATTGAGGGGGAACCTCAATATGTATAGGTCAGATCTGAAGATCAAAAGAACAGCTGATATCCGACAGGCCAGAAGGCAAGAGAAGGACAGAAGATCAGATTGATCTGATAACGTCAGACATATCAGCTGAAGTCATGAAGTTCAAATTCAGAAAACTTGAAGATCAGATGACTTCCAGAAGATCGGACGAAGACCTACATCATCACCGAAATCGCTAGTTGAAGTTTAAGACAACCGGCACCAGAAGACTCTATCAGTAGATCGATCACCGTGGATCGATCAAAGTCACCACCGTGTGAAAATCGATGTTTCACCTAATCATACTTCGATGATCCGAACAAGAAGAATGTCAACCTTAGTTAGTAGAACAACACCGAAAAAGTGCTTCATTAACCAATAAGAACAAGACACGATGATCGGGCCCGCCAATTACGGATTTGGTACTTTTTTCTAACGGCTATAAAAGACACTATTCACGCCGCCATGCCGCCTCAAGACATCAAATCAATCCGAAAGTCTACCAAATATAGCCAAAAATTCAAATTGCTCTCCAACGACTCTTTGATTTCGAGGTCTATAAATATGGGATTACTCTTCTTCGAGTGAAGACATTTTAAATTATCAAGAAGCTCAAGCTTATAATCAAATTTCCGCACGAAGAACACAAACTTGAAGATTATTTTCTTAGTGTTCATCCCATAGTTCTTAGACGTAAATCTTTTCATCTAGCTGATAGGCTACTTAAAAACTAGGAAAGATTTCAAAGTTGGAACAAAAACAATCTTACCCAAAACCCAAAGTTAGGTTAAGTTGTTTAGCAAGATTTCAGATAGGTTTCTAGGGCTCGATTTCGGGATCGGTTGAGTGAGAACTCTTTAAATATCTGTTGGTGTATCGTGTTGGACTAACACAATAATCTAAGTCCGATTGGTTTAGTTGGTGCCCTTGTGATAGGGAAGAGTGGACGTAGGATCTGGTTTGTCCGAACCACTATAAATCTTGTGTGCATTTACCGCTTTGATTAAGCTGCTTTTACACAATCACACACAACTTAATTAAAAGCTGCATACATATTCTAAGTTAAGATCAGCTAGCACCAAGCTATTGATCTGATCAAGTTTGACACTTTAGTCAACTGGTTGAAAGAATGACTTTGGAATCTGATTTATTAAAACCGGGTTTTTCACAAGGGTAAAACTTAGCTCCGCAGACAATCGTTAAACCGATAGATACCGAATCGATCGCCTTCAGCGATTAGTAAGTTAGATATCACCCAAACCGATTCACTTGCACTCGATCAAAGCTAATCAGATTCACACCGATATGCACAAAAAGTTTTTAAGTCTATTCACCCTCCTCTAGACTTACGCTTTTCACAAACCCGTTCGGGACCTACACAACCGATTTCACTTAACTTCGGTTAGTCTCTTAACCAACTAGTTCTGGAGATCAAACCATCAATCATTTCTGGTGCACTTTCTCCGAGATCCGTAAGCCTTTATCTCGTTCAGATAACTCTCGAATCTGATCTCACCTAGCGGCTTGGTTGGGATATCGTTTTTCGCTTGTCAAGATGGATCTTTTTCCATCCCGATATTCTTCTTTTCAACGTGATCTCTCGATAAAATGGTGTCCGACATCCACATGCTTACATCTTGTATGTAGAACAGATTTCGAAAGTGATTGCAATAAAGACTACATATCGCGAGAATATAGGTACGCGTTCTTAGCTACGATGTTGTAATCCTCGATTCTCGACTTAGCGAAAGCGATTTGGGAACAACGGCTTCCTCGCAACCCATATATATTCCGCTTCAAGAGTAGATGTCGTGAATCGATGTCCGCTTTTCGAAAACCAAGAGATCGGTTTATTTTAAACCGACATGATCCCGAGGTTGATTTCGTCGATTCTCGCAACCTCTCGTGTCCGAATCGAGAATACCCACTAAGCTCTAGATTGTCATCGATGGGTAAAATAAACCAAGGTTTATAGTCCCTTCAGATACTTGAGAATCCGCTTTTTTACCGCTTCTGTGTGGCTTTTGCATTGGATTTGCTTTGAAATCGCACATACACCTACCGCAAAAAGTAATGTCCTGGTCTGTGGCAATCGTATATAGTAGTGATCCAATCGAGCTCTATATTCTTTTCGATTCGTTTTTCGACCATCTTCATCCGGATCCATCTTAAACCCGGTCATCATTGGAATTTCGCTTCCTTACAATGTTGAACTCCAAACTTTGCCAAGAGATTCCTTGTGTACTTCGCCCGCGAGATGAATATCCTTCAGACTGGGCTTGACTTGTAAACCCGTAAAGTAATACATCCGACCCATCATGGACATCTCAAACTTCCTTGCATCAACTTGTTGAACTTCTCACATAGCTTCTTGTTGGGAGAGATCCAAGATGATGTCGCCCACGTAAATCAACCATCGTAATATCTTCTCCATCTCCTATTCTAAATAAGGTTCGCCCACTATTCCTTTAGTGAACCCGGCTGCCTATCAAGAATCGAGAGAGTGTATCATACCAAGCTCGAGGAGCTTGTTTCAGCCAGAAAGAGCTTTTCCTTAAACGGTACACTTGGTTGCTTTTTTTTCAAAGCCCGGAGGTTGTTCGACATAAACTTCCTCTCGCTAGTACCCCATTTAAGAATGCACTCTTTACATCCATCCGATACACAAATGAACCCTCCGGCAAAAAAGATATATGAAAACAAACCGAATGGCTTTAAGCGAAGCGATCGGGTGCAAAGGTTTCATCATAATCAATTCTTCCCGATTGTGAATACCCTTAGCAACAAGTCTTGCCTTATTCCTGGTTATGACATTATTCTCATCTCTTGTTCTTGAATACCCACTTCGCGCCAATCACGTCTTGATGAGTTGGGTGCATCCACCGGTTTCAAACTTGATTTCTCTCAAACTGTTCGAGCCTCTTGCATGGCTAGAATTAACCAAGGCGTCTTGTAGAGCTTCCTTCATCGTAGTTGGTTCCTTCAAAGACAGATAACAACAAAGATATGACACTTTCACCAATCTGATGTCTAGTTTTGATTCTATCATATGGATCTCCGATAATCAGATCAGTTGGATGACTGGTAATCCAGGTCCTTCTTTTCTGATGTGCGTCTGTTTGGAGAACATCATCCATATCTGATAGTAGTTCATTACTAGTGATTGGGAGTGGTGCGGAATTATGATCCACTTGATAAGAACATGTCTCAAATTGATGTTGGACTCATCATGTGTTGATGTCCGTCAGAGGAACTTCAGAGTTCCCCCGAACCGGATGGTTCGATTGATATCGTTCTCACCAGAATAACTTCTTCATCGACAGCTTGTTCGTACCTTAGGGTCTGATTGACCTGTTGAATCAGCGAGATCAAGTTCTGGGATGTACACTTTTACGTGTTCAGCTTCTTTCTCCTTGATGCTTAGCTGATCCATTTTCTGCATGTCATGTAGCGGTTGATCCGGCACGGCTTGTTCTCGAGGCGCCTTTCTTCTTGTTCGTAAGATGTCTCATCAAAGACCACATGGGGTGTTTCTTCCACAACTAGGTTCGTTTGTTGTAAACCCCGAAAGTTTTGCTTTGGATGAGGAATATCCTAAGAATATACCCTCATCCGACTTAGCCTCAAAAGTCTTCAACCCGACTTTTTCCCATTGTTGTGAATGAAACACTTGCACCCAAAGACATGGAAGTATGAAACACGAGGTTTTTCGCCCTTCCACAGTTCATAAGGTGTTTTGAAGTGAGTGTTAGTCGAGAACATCCATTACGAGTATGGCATGCAAGATTGATTATACGCTTTAAACGGCTTGGTGTGGCATGTTCGGTTAACATAGTGCGTAACAACTTCCTTGAGAGTTCTGTTTCTCCGATTCGCTACTCCATTTTGTTGTGGTGTTCTTGCGGTGACGTTTCATGTCAGATACCAAACTCAAAGGCAAAAATCAAGATAATAAAGGAATTCAGAACTCTGTACCTTTATCCGATCCGATTTTTACTATCCGACACCCTTCTCGCTTTTGTAGCTTCTTTGAGCGGCTCGGGTATCTTTGTCGTTGTCTCGTTCTTCTTGTATAAGAATACAACCCAAGTAAACTTAGAATAATCATCCACGATTACTAGAGTATATTTGCATCCACTGAGACTGACTGGTGTAACTGGTCCGAATAGATCCCTATGGAGCGATTTGCATTATTTCATCGAATCTTTGGTCCGTATTCCTCGAATGAGGCTTTAACTTGTTTTTTCCTTCCCGACATCGGACATGTCCGATCTTTAGAGAATATCTCATTCGGAAGTCCTCAACCAAAGACATCCTAGCTATCTTGTTAAGAGTCTTGAAGTTCGGGATGACTCATTCTTTTTGTGCCGAGCCAACTTCTACTTTTTGGAACTCTTAACAATTAAGCATGTATTCTCGGCAATCGCTCCAATCCATGTGTAGATCGTCCCTTTCCTTGAACCAGTTAGCAAGGTTTGTTGAGTGACTCGATTCCTAATCGTACACTTGTCGCTTGAGAACTCAACACTGAATCCGTTGTTGCGTAATTGGATAATCGATAGCAGATTGTGCTTTAATCCTTCGACATCTGAGACTCCGGTTATTTGTACATCATCATTCTCTAAGGTTCGAATCCTTTGGTAAAACCAAAGTTATCATCAAAAAAGAGTACACGTGGGCCTTCTTGTTCTTTGTATGAGCTAAGGAGATGTTTGCTTCTAGTCGTGTGCCTTGAGCATCCACTATCGATGTACCAGATAGTTGTACACCTCCTTTGTTGGCCAGTCCCACGCGAACCTGCAATCGAATCAGGCTTTAGGTACCCCTTTGGAATTGGGTCCTGGGGGGTTAGTGGTGGATTTAGGGATCCACACAAACAGAAAGCACTTCTATGGTAATCGATAGATTAGAAGGTCCGATTTGTCTCCCATACAAATCAAAGATAATCATACGTCTCTTTATATGCTTTTCGATTTAGTATGATTATTCGTGTGAGCCTTGGGTGACTTAGAAGACTTGGGATTTTTTCTTTATATTTTATCTTCTTTTAATCGGTGTGGCTCAAAAAGCAAGAGCCCTAAATCTCGGGTTATAAGGGTAGGTACGATCGCTACCATCGAAAGATTCATATCTTTTTGGCATATATGGTCTTTGTAGTTTACCTATAGCTTGCTTATTAGGCAGCTGACCTTGATTGGGTCTCAGATTAGATTTCCTTTTTACAGGTTGTCTCTTCTGATACCTAATCTGCTGATCAGGTTGAGGTTTCTTCGGAAGAACTGGATTCTTCTGTTGATTCTCTACCGATGCTTAATCGATTGGGTCCATTTTCCTTTTCCCGACAGCACTTGCGCTTTACTTTCTCAAACAGAGTTTTTTCCCTTATCGATACATGTTTAGCTTTTTTGTGTATCTTTTGTCGAGACTCGTTTGATTACACCCTTTCAAGTGAATCAAACGGGGCTTTTGAGGATGTAGAAGGGTTCTCATACCCAATTCCCTTCTTGTTAGTAAAGGCGTTCAAAAATAGGTGTTCATATCTTGAAGCGGTTTTTGATGACTTCGTGAAAACCTCTATTTTCTTGCCTTAAACTATCCTCGATGAGATTTTAGACTCTCATGTAGTCGGAATAGCTCATCAAATTTAGCTTGAAGGATTTTGAAATCATCATCTTCTTTGTTTTGTTGATTGCTAGCGATTTTTGATCCGCTTCTCCGATCGAAGATTTAACTTTCGAATGTTAAGTTCCTTATTTACCTTTCCGAGCGGTTTAGTGATTTCACCAAAGAGTTTTTATCGACGGCGTTCTCTTTAACAAGTCGATTATTTCGATCATTAGCTTGTCATTTTCAACTTCCACTATCAGATAAGTGTTCATTTGATCAGAGAGAGATCATCAAGCAATTGCTCGGGGTAGAGCCGCAAGTCAATCTCTCCAAAGAAAGTGTGCTAATAATAAGAGGTGTGGAAATTGAAAAAGGTAAGGTTTGGAGGTTACCAGATTGGTCTTCCTCCTGGCCATCAGGCAGATTTCATAGTTATCTCAAGAGAATATCGATCTTCATGTTCGTGGAAGTCAACAAAGATCGCTTATCGATGAAGTCTTCATGAGATGAGTAGCCGTAATCCCGGGGCAGATAGAATCATCAATTCCGGATCCACAACGATCATGGCTTTTCTATCTCGAGGCGTTGCTATCTTACATTTCCGTTTCTCTTCCCTTTCTCTAGGAGTCGGTCAGGCGATCGGTCTTTGTAGTGACACGGTTTCTAGCGATTGAAGCATGATCCTCGGTCTACGGAACTTCCTACGCGGGTGAGTCCTCCGTCTGTAGGATCTGTCGGTGAAACTTCCCTTTTCGATGGTAATCCCGAACTCCTTCTGTCGGATCTGTTATCTCTTCTCTCATCCCGCCGGATCATCTCTTTTCTTTTTTTTCTTCTCTGTGATCTCTTGATCATCGGATCGATTCTTCTAGTGATCTGTCCGGTTGGCCTCCTGTTTCTTACTGTTGTCTTGATAGTCTCTGTAGAATCTGCGATACTTACCAAGTCGAGTATTTGATCTTTCAAGTTTCCGGTAAGTAGAAGCGTCTATCCTTGACTCATTATGTTTCCAATGGGTTGATTGGCCTTTGATCTCGCTCTGGTTGCTTTAAACATGAATCGATTTAGGCGTTGAGGCTTCAACAGGTGTCTCGTCTTCATCGGCTTGTCCTCTTTTGATTAAATTGAATTCGTGGGCTTTAAGGCTTAGGAACAAGCTACTCTGCTTCATCTTGGAAATGTCTTGGCAATCCTTGATTACCGCGGACTTTCATGTCCCATTTCTTGGTGAGAGATCTTAGGATCTTGTAGTTGATATCTTTGTCGACACATCTCTTCCAAGTTCTCGTAGCTTATTTACTGACATGGTGATCTTCCCATCGAGCTCGTTGATGGTCTCGTTGGGCAACATCTTTAGCTTTTCGAACTTCACCAGTTCATCTTGTAGTCGGCTGTCTTTGATCTGATCATTACCTTCAAGACATCTCTCAAAGAGTATCCCACATTTGTTTTAGCGGTTTTGAGATACTTTATTTTTTCCTTAGTGACTTTATCCATCGTCTTCATGATTATATGCACCGCCATTGATTCAGAGTATCTGCCTTCTTTTCTTCCGCATCCATCGTGGTTGGGCTTTTTTCGCATAAGACTTCGGTGAAAAATCGGATCTCCTCCAACCTTTGGGTTGTCGGATATATGATGATGGGTCCTCGCTCAATGACTTCCATCATTTCGCCGCTTTTATCGATCCTAGATGGTCGCATATATATATAGTCCAACTGCGATACTCATCAATTGAAAACTTAGGCAAATCATGATACATGCGGAGGTATTATCCATGCCGAAAGTGATTTTGAAAACAAATGAGTTTTGAAAATGGTTTTTCAAGATACATTCAATTGACCACAAAGATTCTTCCTCAAGAATCGATGATACTCAAAGCCGAAGGGTGCCAGAGAACCACCGCTCTCGATACCACTTGTAGGTCCCTTAACGGGTTTTGTGAGGGTAGAAGTCTAGAGGGGGGGGTGAATAGACTTTAAAACTTTTCGTCTTGGATCGGTGTGATTTGCAGATTTCCCGATCGAGTCTTTAGTGTATCGGTTTAGATCGATGTTCAATCTTCTTGAAAGTGCCTAAGGCGCGATCGACTTTGATATCCTGTCGGTTTAAGCGAGAGCGCGAAGCTTTTGTTTTAACCCGTGTGAAAAACCGGTTTTATCAATTGATTCTTAAGTCGGGCCAACCACGGTGACTAAGGTGTCAACTTTGACGATCAATTGCTTGTGCACACCGATCTTAACTTAGAATATGTATGCAATTTTAAACTCAAGAGTGTGAATAGTGTAAAAGCAATAAGAAAAGCAAGTAAATGCACACAAGACTTTTTATAGTGGTTCGAGACGAAACCCGCTCTTTACGCCCACTCTTCCCTTAACATGCTGGGGAACCTTAACCGAACTTAACATGCGGGACTTATCTCCTCATGGGATGGCCGATAGATGTTTATTGAGTTCACACTCTACGAGATGTTTATAGAGTTCACACTCAACCTAAACTAGAAATCGAAAAACTAGAATCCCTGGCCCGAAATCTTAGGGAACAAACTTAACCTAACTCGTTTGGATAAAGAATGTTTGAGGGTTCCAACTGGAAATCTATCCCGGTGTTTTAGATAGCCAAAATGCTTTAGTGGATAGGATTTCTTGCTAAGAAATGGATGGGATGAACACTCTAAGAATAATCTTCAAATATGGTGTTCTTTTGAGCGGAGATTTTGTTTGTAGTTTTTTTGCTTCTTTTTGAGGTGTCTCCGTGTTCGTTCTTTTTGCTAGTGTCACTCATCTTCAATCGACAAGCAATCCCATTTTATAGACCTCGAAATCAAAGAGCCGTTGGAGAGCAATTTGAATTTGGGCTATATTAGGTAGGTTGTAGGATATGATTGTGACGTGCGGTTCGATTATCGGCGTGGCCGTAGGCATGATTATCGCCATTTTGTCGCAGTCGTATCCGCATTATAAATTTCTTTTTGTGCACGTGTCGCTTTCTCGAGCCATGCGGCAAGACTTCAATAATTTGTCCGTTAGGCGATTGATATTCCTTTTGTAGAAGATTCGTCTTGTGCGGTGTATAATTTTGATTGTCACGGTGTGGTGACTTGATCGTAATGGCGGTCGATCTACCTTGTTTGAGTCTTCGATGCATATTGTCTTAGCTCAATACGCAGACTTGGTGAATGTAGGTCTTCGTGTCTTTTGATCTTGGTGTCTACGAGCCTCGGTGTATTCGGTCATCTTTGAGTCTTGAGTTTTATTCGAAGTCTTGAGGTTATTCTGAGTCTTCAGGTTCATCCGAGTCTTCAAGTCCATCTGAGTCCTCAAGTTCATCTGAGTCTTCAAGTCCATCTGAGTCTTCAGGTTCATCTGAGCCTTCAGGTTCATCTGAGTCTTCAGTATCTTCTGTCTTCACCTGATCTTCTGACTTCTTGTCTTCTGATCATCTGACCTTATCTGGGTCATCTGATACTTCGACCTGACCTATACATATTGAGTTTCCTCAATATGCGACCTATCTTTACATCATTTATCTATACATTTAAATTTGGTCATCTTAATCTGATTCTAAGTCATCACCACCAACAAAAGTCATTTGGTCCTATTACAACCTGTTTTGGAACTTCCATCAAAACTAAAATACAGATTTCCCAACAATAATAATAATAATAATTAATTATCACTGTTTAAAATATTTTATTTTCAAATAATAATAATAATAATTTTATACATAACAGTGATATTTAAAAAATAAAATTCATGGTGAACTCAAATTTCACATAAGTTTTTTTTCATTTATAAATTCGTATAATATCGGATTCAATTTTTTTCCATTCTCTTTCCTTACTTCTTTTTTTGTGCTCATTGATTTAGGATTTTTAACTTATACAATTAAAATGAAGATAGGAAAAAAGGAAAAGAAATACGTACTATTCAAAAGTATGAGGTGGACATTTCAGCTGTGGGTTCGACTATGAAAATATCAATTTTGCCCTTATTTAATGTGTTTCTCATCCGGATTAAAAAAAAAAGTAAATTGAGATATATATGATCACTTTCCAAATTTAGAAACAATTTATTAAAAGAACTACTACGATCAGTTATTCAGGATAAACAAATGTATCTGTCAAAAAAAAAGGATAAACAAATGTAATTAATGTTACTTTATTTGAAACAAAATACACGCATTTTTTCCCGTAAGATAGCGATCTGATAAACCCTCAAGCATGCAGTTTCATTATTATGTGTCATTTCTTATATTCCAAATGTATTTTATTTTTTAAATTTTTAATACATGAACCCAGAATTATGGTAATCTATTAGATAATATTTTAATTTTCACATGTCATACATTTACAATATGAAACATAGAGTGGAACACTGAAAATGGAACAGATGATATCATCCACAAGGATTGATCAAGTGGTGTAAGCTTGAGACTTATAAGTATGCTCTTTTCTAGGTATTTTGCTTGATTGATGAAAATCCATCCCTTAGTTTGTTTCACCTGAAGTCCAAGAAAGAAATTAATCTCCCCCATCATTGACATCTCAAACTTTCCTTTCATCAGGGTAGAAAACTTTTCACACAGCTGATGATTTGGAGATCCAAATATGATGTCATCTACATAAATCTGAACAAGTAAGATGTCTTTTCCATCTTCTATCCCGAACAGTCCTATCAACAGGTTTTTGATAAAAACCCACAAGTAGTTGAAAATGAAAGAAAAGCAGATCATACCATGCTCGGGGTGCTTGCTTAAGACCATACAAGGTTTTTCTGAGCCTGTAAACTTGGTCATTATGTCTGAAACATGTTCAAAACCTCTTAGGTCGATGAGTCAGTTCATGGGCAAAATAATTACACGATTTAATATAAACAAATTATGCAAATCCACCCAGACAATCTCATTCAATTTTTGTTAAGTAGATAGAGATCATAGGAAAGAAATGACGAGATTACCCTTGTGTAATTGACAGCCACAATAATCCATGTAGATGTAGATGAAAAAGAATCCCAGAAAATGGATAGGCACCCCCACTAAAAAAAACACCAAACAAGTGGGACGCGGAATAGTATATATTTATTTAGTAGGCAATATTGTATGTCACTTTCTGAGGGGGTATTGTTATTGGTATTGGTGTTTGATTTGGTACATTGCACACTCCAATTCTCCAATCATTTCAAAACTCGCAACCTCTCTCTCTCGCTCATATATATATATATATATATATATATATATATATATATATATATATATATACATATGACCGCGCTTCCTTCACTTGCCTTCCCTAGATAAAACTAGAATTATATACTCCATTGTCTCCATTCGTCCTATAAAATTTTTCAGACGTACAAATTCAAAAAATAGAGTAATGAGAATGGTTTTGAGAGGTGATTTTGTAAATTATTATGTATAAAATAAATAAAATTGATTGTGTACGTGTGTGAGTTTACAACTAATGTCATTTTGTGTAAAAATGATGGATATTATAAAGGTGAAAGTTGTTGAAGACTTTCTAATTTTGCAGTGTGAAAGATATTGTGGAACGGACAAAAGAAAGTGAAAAATATTTAGGGACAGAGGGAGTACTTATTAATTTCATGCCACATATCCGAGAAAAGACCAATTTTTTATTTACGACGATTTCTCATATTTTGGAAGTGACTCAAAATGTCACCATTGCTTATTTTTAAAAACACATGTCTATTTATACAAATAACTAAGCAAGTCATTCAAAAAATTGATCTTCGATGATATGTTGTAGCTTGTTCTTTACATACATCATTGTATTGATCTTTCAACACTTGCTATTGTCACGTGAATGATCAACACCATCTTTATAAACAAGTAAAGAAGACGGTATACTTAATGTTTATTTATCTCAACAATTCACCAACATCTTTCAAGCACTTAAATCTATTATCTCTTCTCATACCACGGATGGAATTAGCAAGTTCATCCTCACGACACAACAAATCAACACTTGAAAACTCATTGGATATAATTCAGCTAATCTAAGCACTTATGATTTGCTAAAAGAAGAGAATAGATAATGGGATTTTAACTACTGTTTTTACTCAATTTAAAATGTTCACAATTTATTAATTAATATTTGCAGTTCATAGTTTAAAGTAGATCCTTTATATAATATATATAATAATTTTTTGGAGAAAAAAAGAGGTAGGCAAGTGCATATTCCCTTATTCTATGTTCCATCCACCACCGGGAAGGACCGATTTTGGCAATTTGAATGTGATGATCAATTTGTTAAAATTGGAAGCAAGTTTTAAATTCATAATCTATGTTTCGAGCAGAATAATTTGGTATTTTTATTTATTAAAAATCAAATTTCAGATGAATGAGATATTAATACATTAAAATGGCAACATCAAATAAATACATGAATTAAATTAAGAGTAAAAGATATGGAAAGGATATGAGAGTCCCATATCCCACGTCAAAATAGTGAGGAGAAACAAAATAGCTTATAAGTAAACTTATTGCACGAAGAATTAATTTGAATAAGAATACACAATGATGTTGTGATTATATCGAAGGGCTAACCCAAGAGTCTATAAGACCACGTCTGCACTGGGTTGCATTAGGTGTTTTAGAGGCACACTTTTAAGTTTAATCACTTTGTACTTCGAGCCATTAATTTTAGCCAAATGCAACTCGATCACGGTTCACAGGCAAACTATTTAGAGTTGTCTCGGGCGAAAGGTAGGATTCTCATTTCATTCAAATATCCAATGCAAGTATACTAGCAATTGTAGATTTGCACTAGAGTCAAGTATGATTTAATTTTTATATCATTCAAATATCAAATGCTACCAAGTGCATACTAGCAATTGTAGATATGTATTATAGTCAAGTATGAACGTTCCGGATACTCGATTTCGATTTGTAGTGTTATAGCGGTTGTGAAGTCATAAAGTCATTGACGATTGTAGGTGACCCGTATTTCACCTGAGTATCAGACAATATTTTCTTACAGATAAAAAGTCTATCTCTTGCATCAATTTTCATTTGTGTAGGTCTATGTTTTGTCTATACACTAGTAACACTACCCACATTTCAAACAAATTTAACTTAATTAAAATAATTATGCACGAGTAAGACTAACTCATGTTAACAATAATATTTTTATATTTTAATTTTTTTTTAAAGTATTACTTTCAAAATATGAAATACATTGTGTTTTAAATTTATAAGATTTATAAGTACCCAATCACACACCCAAAAAGGAAAACAATAGTATATTAATAAATATTGGCATGCACGTGGAAAGAATACTTTTGGCAGCTTCAAAATGTTATTTGGAACAATACATTAATTAATCATTAAACAATTCTTAATTAATGGTAAGCACTCAAAATGTTGTTGACTCGTACGGTAATCATGCTAATATAAAAGTACAAATTACGATATTTATGTTAGTTTAAAATACATTCTGGAAAAGTATTTAAATAATGTCTCATTATAGACCGTTTATACCGTTAATTGTCATTATCGACTTAATTAATTAAACAAAACCTAACTCAGCTGTGGATAATTAATTTTTATATTAGGGACAACATGATAGATGATGCAATGATAGCGCAAAACTGCTTTTAAATAATTGTGATTAAAAGTCCATAAGTTATCAATAGTGTCCTAATCAGACACATCTTGAAATTAAGTAAAAGCAACCCCAAATCAATTATGCTTTTTATATTTGATAATCTTTTTCGATTGGAACTCTTCTATGGGTATTCTTCACAGTGTTGTTTCTCAATTTGATGGCATTCCTTCAATGGCTGAATGAGAGAGTGTGCATTGGGATTCCTTCAATTTTTGTCTTTTATGAGGATAAATTTGAAAGGAAAAGTCCTCTTTAATTATTAAAATATTAGAAGTGCTTCTTGAGCGTCAGAAGCTGGGACCTATGTGCTTTGGAGAATCAGATTTTAAGTTATTAAAACATCACTTGCAAGCACTCCACAATCTTTTTTTCAAAATAAAAGTGATTTTAAGCTCTAAACTGAGGTTGCAAACACATACTTTATCTCCCCGCCCCGACACATTATGCCATTTTCACTGTTCCCCTCCTGACAATTTAATATCTCCCCCTCGAAGGTATTCGACAATTATGACTTCCACAGTGCAATTCTTTGGTCCATTTTGTCCCTCCCACGATTATTATAGGTTTATCTCCTCATTTTTTCATTTTCTCTCCATCGTATTCTACCTTACAAAGCGTTTTTCAGTTTCGCCAAAATCTAGGGTTTCAATTTTGCCATCGATGGTGGAATTAATCATGGAAGTTGCTGTAGCTACCATCATTCCGTCGCCGACGCTCTTCAATTGTACCGGAGAAATGGTGGCTTTATCAGTGTACAAAGGGAACCTCCACCAAGTGGGGGACGTAGGGTAGCATTGGGCGATGCCAACCCCCAAAATGTCACTCAAGCACCAACTCCCATGAAATGCTTTGCCCGACTCAGTTTGCAGGGTCTGTGGGGGTAACCTACTAGTGCGGCTGAGCTAAGGCCCATTGTGCGAGAGCGTGTCAAGAAATCAAGAAATTAGGGTTTTGTGAAGTGGGCAATGGGGGGTTGGGTCCTGTGGGCAAGGGTTTCGTGGTGTAGCTAATTGCTATCCTTTCTACGAACAAGCAAAGCGGTTCTCAAAGCACAATGGCTTCTACCAGTGAAGAAACCGATTAGGTATTTGAATTTGTTTGCTGGAATTTCTATTTTGTGTTCCTAATTAATATTTGTTGGATTTATTCGTAAATCTAGTTTGGTTATGTTTAAATTGATAAATTTGGGCAGGTTTTGGTGGAGGAGAAATCATATGTGAGGATTCTCACGTTGAATAGGCCTAAGCAACTCAATGCACTTTCGGATGCAATGGTATGTATTGGTCAATTGGTTGCTCCTATTACATTGTTAGGGATTTGTGGTTCAATAGCCGAAGTTTTGTGATGCTTGTTGCCCATTAATTTATAGATTTGTGAAACACAATGAAATATAACAATTTTTTTGTTTAAAATCTCTAGGTTTTTGCTCCGTGCTACTACAATATTTTGAGACTTCAAAATCTAGGTGGTCTTGCTTAAGTAGCCTCTGTTTTTGTCTTGCTTAAGTAGCCTATTTTGTGGTTTAAGTAGCCTCTATTTTTGTCTTTCATCAATAATGTTCTTGTTATATTTTATGAAATTCTCCAATTGCCTTTTGTAACGTACTCAAGTTGCATGAATTTCTTAGATAATGTGGTTAAATAGTGTTACCATGTAGTTTTTCAATGAAATGTGATTTAACCTTACTTGAGTAGTTCTTGTAGGCTCATTGTATGATAGTATGGGTAAGAGTGGATGGTGAAGATGCAACATGTCAAGTCATTTTTTTGCTGACATTTATAAAACTATGAAAAAATAAATTAATTAATCACTGGGATGTTTCTTATAAAACTTCTTCATTACTCTGCCACTGCCTGCTACTGTGATTTCTGAATTGGAGGTTTTGAAGTCAAATCTCTGGGATTTATCTGGTTAGTTCTTTGCTCTGTTTTTCTAATTGAGTTTTCTTTTCAATTTTTATTTAAGAATGTGTATTATTTAGATTTTGAATTTGTAAGAGTTTGTTGTTATTGAAATTTACTATACATTGGATTTTGAATTTATTGAATTTGTTTTCATTTGTTTGTAATTTTGAAATTTTAGAGGTTGTAAAATAAATTGGGTTTTCTTGGGATGTGTGTTTATTTGTGCATATAAAGTGTTACTTAAAAAAAAATCAAATTTTACTCGAAAAAATAGTTTATAGACAATTTATACTATCTAGGAGCATTCTTGTTTTCATTTGTTTAGAATTTTGAAAATTTAGTGGTTCTAACTTGTAACAAATAAGTCTCAACTTTGTGAGAGAATAAGAATATGGGCTTTCTTTTAGTCATATTTTTATTATAATTTTGATGTTAAATTTTGTCTAAAGTGCTTTTTGGTTTGGTAAAGGTAATTATGGAGAAGAGATACTTCGTTTGCAAAAAAAGGTTCAATTTTTTGAAAAATTGCAGTAATACTTTTAATTATGTATCAAATTATATATCTTGTTATAGATTGAATGTTTTAAAACCCTGACCTTCTTTTTTTTTTCAGAAATTCAAATTCACATCCCCAATACTACATAATTAGTCCATACTAGATTCTTCTACTTCATACCGAATATAATAACTTGTTCTTTGCACAATTTTAGCAATTTATGCTAACCCTCATCATTTGTCAACAAAAATTATATCTAGGAACCAATTCCCGTGACTCAATTGGTGAGGGAAACTGCCACTGTCAGGAATTCACTCAATCAGGGTATATATCACTAGTTATTATTTTATACCTTCTCCTAACGAAGAGAAGCTTATTTTATTTTAAAGTAATCAGTTTATCGCTATTGATTTTGTTTAAGAAACTATATCTGCAAGGTGATAGTATCATGATTTAATAGTATTGTTTGACGACAAGCCTAGTGAGTATATAATAAGCATCAAGGTGTAAATTGAATTAATTTTGTGTTTGTTTGCTTCAGTTTGATGATGAAGGTTGAAAATTTTATATAACTTGAGATATTAGATGCATTTTGGTTAAATATGTTGTATTGTTATATAATTTTAATTTGAACTTCACACCTATGAAGTAATTGAGAGGTTTCATTAGTGTTCCTAATTAGTTCATTCATGGATTTACAACATGTAAATAACTTGACAAAATGCATTTATTTCTGATCTTTTGATTTCTGTATGTTACACTTTTTTAAAGATGTCTTTATCTTGCAATTTTGGGGATCCAGGTATGAAGACTTTTTCAGTGGAAAAACAGAAACCAGAAGAAAAAATCCAAATATTCTGGTGAGACCTAATGTAGGTATAGTCAAGCCAAAGTTAACATATGACTTCACATGTATATTAGTTCCTCATTCTGACCATGCATCTAGTTTTTGTCTGTTTTACTTTTGTGGACTTGTTTCAGATGATAGGCATGTCATATTTCATATACCTATTGCTATGGCTATTTACTATGCTTCTAGTAAACTAATGTATGAAAAATAGTGTATATCCAAACAAGAAGGGATCATTGGGTAATTCTTGTAAGTTGCAACAACCATGTCCTTGTGAATTTGATTTTGAGAGTGATATATTGCTAGCAACGAATAACACACACATTAGTTTGGATTTGTACAAGAGGCAATGTTTCTTAAAAAATTTAGCAGCAACCTGAAATTGTACATAGAATCAGAATCACACTATCACGCTTTATTTATGTGGAGTACGTAATGGCTGCTGTCATCATCACCGGACCATAGTTTGGCAAGTAACTATTGTAAAGTTGCTTACAATTATTTCTAGACATGCCTAACCATTGCCCTATTATGTAATTTATATGTTGGTAAATCTGAAAAATTGCAGCATATTATTCTAGTTGCTCAGAGAAAAAACCTCTTATATTTTGTTATGTTTGAGTTGTGGACCTTGTAAAATAAGTGAGCAATAATTTTCTTTTTATGATTATCATCAAATCTGCTTATAGATTGCATGTATCTAACTTGGAAGTGATCAATGCAGCTGAGAAAGATTTGGAGAAATGCAAGCAAGGTTGTGGTGGGAAGAAAATAGAGCCAGGATTCAACAACAATTCTTGTTTGTTGTACAAGTTTCCCTCGCTAGTCGTTTGAGTTTTGTCTAACTTTCGTGAGTTACACGAAGATCGCATTGCATTATCTCATGTTCGTAGTTTTTATTTACATTTAGAGAGCCTGAGCTGCTACTTTGGTAGTGGAATGGAATTGGATTTGCAGAAATTTGTGGAGAAGCTATGTAAATGGTTGAATGAAGAATAATTTGAGTTTTAATTTAATTGCATTTTAGAGTTTTTGAGTTTTAATTGAATTGCATTTAATGAAAGATGAGTTTTTGAGTTAGTATATTGTAGTACAGTCATCAAATCAATTTGCTTTTTATTTAAAAAATTGTTTCTTAATAAAATTTAAATGCCACAAATATAATTCTTGAACTGTTAATACCACATGACATGACCACTATTAATACCACTTGTTAGTCCACCCTTAAAAAAATGTGGCATTTATGTATACGACTGATAATATCGTATGGATATGATCACTATTAATATCACATGTTAATCCACAATTAAAAAAATGAGGCTTTTATATTTTGGTACAAAGGGTAAAATTGGGTATTTCATGGAAATCTTAATTTTATACATGTTTATTACTCCCTATATGTATAAAATATATATATAAATATATTTAATTTAAATATATTCAATTTAAATATATTTTAAAAAACAACAAAATTTATTTAATTTAAAATATATGTATAAAAATATATTTAATTTAAATATATTCAATTTAAATATATTTTAAAATCAACAAAACTAGGCTTTTATTTATTTTTGGGTACAAGGGTAAATAGGACATTTCAATAAAATCCTCAATTTTATACATGTTTATTACCTTCTACCAAGTGTCATACTAATCTTATATAAGTTTATTACTTCCTACCAAGTGGAATACAAATTTTATGTTGTCACACATATTACTTCGTGTCAAATGACATAATACCACCAACCCGTGAACTTCAAAACTATCAAAATCAAATCCCATTAGAACATATCCAACGTTACTCTCCTACTTCAATCGGACTTTATTTTAATATTTTGAAAATAGAGTTTTGAACAGTGAACAACTCCATATAAAAAATATATTATTTAAAATTCTATACTCTATATCAATTATTTTATTAATATTAATAAATATAATTATACAATTAATTGATTCTATAATTAGAGTTAATTTGTCAGCCTATTTTGCATGTAATGAATGTATTTGTGTTGTTTATTGTTGCATTTGATTACATTCACTTGTATTTTTTTAAGTCGATATATGTATCGTAATTTAATATTTAGATAATAGTAGTATTTGAAAATTACATATTCATTTACTTTTTATGATTTTGATAAAATAAATTATATTTGTTATTAATTATATAATTTAATTTAATTAACTAAATTGAGTATCTAATTATACAATTTAATTTGATTAATAAATTTTTAAATATCAATATTAAATATATTATTTAATAATTATGTTATATTAAAAATGAATAAAATAATAAACATAGTAAAATAAAAAATTTATGGTTGGAGAATGTTTTGAAATAAACTATAAAAAACTTCATTTTTTTAGCATAAACATTTGCATTTTAAAGTTTCTAACTGGAGATGCTCTTACACCGATTTATAATATACTTAAATAATTTTAAACACTTATATGTGTTTACTTCTTCATTAAAACATAATTAAAAATAAATTAAGATGGAAAATATGCCAACTCTTCCATTAGGTAATAGGGTCCAAAAAAAAAAAATATTAATAACACAGAATATAATACTCACTCCGTCCTATTATAAGTTTTTCACTTTCCTTTTTCATCCGTCCCACAATAAGTTTCTTGTTTCTATAAATGGAAATAGTAACTCCATTATTCATAATTTTTATCATCATTATTCACACAATATTACAAAGAATATTTCACTACTCCACTAATTACTTCATATACATTTTTTATTTCTCCCAATACCCAAAATTACCTTTTATTTTTATTACTTTATTATTTTTCCTTAAACAAAATAACAAAAAGAAATAGAAATTTTATATGGGGACGGAGGGGGTAAAATTAAGGGAGATCCAAGATCCTAGAGGACTCGTGTCCACATTATACAACTACATTTTTTAAGATTCTAAAATTCATAAAGCACATAAAAGTACAAAAGTAAAAAAAGAAATTAAAAAAAAAAAAAAGAATCATTTGACATCGTAAATTTTAAATCGTAATAAGCAAAAGAAAAAGAAAAAAGAAAAGAGAATATACATAAAAGCAATACGAACATGCATGCAATAAATGAGATTATAAGATTTCTACAATCAATGAGAATATAAATAGAAAACATGCAATACTATCATATATTTCTTGGGAAAATTACTAAGAACTACACATTTTTACACACTAATTCTAAAAACTACAAATACTATTTAACTATTACTATAAACTATAAAAGGGGATCAAATTGAACATGTTTACCCTTATTTCACTTTAATTTAAAATCGGCTCCTAACCAAAAAAATTATTTAATTAATCATCAAATGTCAAATCAATTCCAAAGCATAATACACACATCCCTCCTCTCTTTCTTCCCTCAATTTGAAAAAGAAGAAGTAGATTTCTCTCATCCTTTCTCTCCCCCACCCTACTCACATCTATCTACTCCTCCACAACCGGCGATGGTTGCCGATCATGGTGAATAATGCACCGCCAGCGACGAAGACCAACATATCTATTCAATTTATTCCTCCCCTCATCCTTAGCGCCGTTGCCGCCAAACCCACCGGATACGGCCGCCGCCAACTTTGTCTGTATTATCCATTCCTTACACGAAATCTTCCCCTCAACACAAATATTCCAAATTTATAAATTGATTCTTCATATAACTTTTCATTTGACAGATTGAAAATTTAATTTAGTTTCTTACCCTTCCCAAAAATGTCGTTGTTGCACCACCGCACAGTTGGTCTTGAAAGCCCTTGATGTGGAGAACAAAACCCCTCAAACAATTTCATAATCGGACTCCGAGAATGCCATCGATCTTCGTCAGGAAGTTACGATTAAAACATAAAATTCTACTTCTTTCAATATTTGAATCCATCTTTTTGTTTTGTTTTAGAGTTTGTGGAAGCGTGTGTGTGCCCTCTTCTTACCTCTGTAAAAAATTGTAGAAGATGAAAATTAAATGTTGGTGTTGGGTGAGTCTAAACACTAATTTGTGTTCGTAAAGAGAGAGAAGCATGAGGTGTGCATATATAATTGTGTGTTTGTTAATATTTATTATTATTATTATTTAGGAATGAGTAGTAATGCATTAATAATTTCGCCAAAAGTTCAGTTTATTTCTGAACATGTTTAGTTTGTTTATTGAACATAGTCATTGTAATACTGAACATGTTCAAGTGAAATTCGTACATATTAAAGTGAAATTTGAACATGTTCAAATGAAATCTGAACATGTTTAAGAAAAATCTGAACATGTTCAATAGTGGCATATACCTTTTTTTGTTTATTGAACATGTTCAGTTTATTGTTGAACATGTTCAGTTCAAGTGAAATCTAAACATGTTTAAGAAAAATCTGAACATGTTCAGTTTATTATTGAACATATTACTTATAATACTGAACATGTTCAGTTTATTATTGAACAAATTACTTATAATACTGAACATGTTCAGTTCAGTTCTAAAAATGTTCATGTTAAAATCAAGCATGTTAAGGACTTATGTTTGCTCTTATTCGGCTTATGTATTTTTACTTCTCAGTTTGTTATCACATATTTTTTGACTTGTTCCACAAATTCAATAGTCTTTTACAACCCATGTGCAGTAAAAAGCTAAAAAATACAAAATATTTGATAAGAGATGTTTTTTACCATAAAACATGCACAATAATATCAACCACAAAAATATTAGTCAGAAATTGTATATGCGTAGGAATTTAATCCCAAAATTGTAATCAATCTCTCCTCAACGGCCACATGTCACTGACTTCCGACATATTCGTCGCTCAAATCGTTTGTCATATCCGACATAGCCACCACAACTTGATAGATCGGATCCGCCGCCCTTTTTAAGAGCCTCTAATCGATCATCGCCGCCCTTTGTGGCTTCGTTGTCTTGCCTATAAATTTGACTTATTAGAGTGCGGAGAGATAGGGAGAGTGTATTACTGAGAATCCTAAAAAATCAATTATCCCGAATATATTACAAGAATTATGTTACCTTTTACGCTGTCCTCTTCAGTTGAGTTCGTCAACACAGGCACCACAATTTTTCTGAACAAAAACATTGCACACATAAAACATTGAAAATGACACCTTTCCTAAAAAAAACACATAAATTTCTGAACAAAAAATTTCTGAACAATAGTTCACCGGACAACAAACCCAAATAAAATCTGAACATGTTCAAATCGGAACTGAACAACAGTTAATTACAATTTTCTGAACAAAAACATTGCAAACATAAATTAATCACACTTTTCTGAACAAACTGTATATGAACAATAGTTCAAAGTCCAAAGTACACACAAACAAATTGTCCCCCCAAACAAACTAGACATTTTTTCAGACAAAAAATTTTCTGAACACATCCATATATTGAACATGAAAAGTTCAAAGTCATACCTTCACAAATTCTCACCCTTGTGGACCGAATACGAGAACCTTAAAACACACACACATAGACTAATTACTCCCAAAAGAAGCCAGATTTTCAATAAAAATATTCAGATTTATGAACAAACACAAGACGAAATCGTACCTTTGCCTTTCTGTTTTCTTGTTGAACCAACAAGAGATCCTTCAAAACAAACACATACAAAAAAAAAATCAGTTTAACATATACAAAGAACAAAAAAATCAAGTTACTTTGAGTATTAATCCTCAAAAATAAAAAAATTCCAACCTTCAACAACTTCATGCATCCTTTTACGTTTGAAATTCTTCTTTTTCCCTCTTTCTATCACTTTCGAACCTTCCATTGGGGTTTTTTAGAGTTCCTAACAAAAAACAAGAAGAAACAACATTCTGAGATCATTCAAGCATTTTAACAAACACTTGGAGTGCACAATTTAGAAGGTACCAAAAAATTTGTCTCAAATAGGGTTTTGAGACGGTTTTTCCGTCCCTAAAACCGTCTCTAAAACACATTTTTTTTGTAGTGACTTATTTTCACCACGTCCATTCTATAACTGATTTGAGAACTCTTATTTTCCGATCGAGTTCTCGATTTTTAAGTCTAAAGAAAGACAAAAAAACTCAATTCAAATCTTTAATCCGTGAATCAATTTGCATAATATATAGGTGGAGGAAAAAAATTTGTACTTTATACAAAATATATGATGGAAAATACCCCTTTATAAAATCATGTGCCACACACAGTGTCAAAAAGTCTGAAGAAAATTGACTTGAAAAATTAGTTCAATAGTTTACGTGTAAAAAATTGATAATTTGAATAATTTAGTGCAACAAAAAGTAGTTCGGTGGTTTAGGTGCATGGCAACGCAAGTTCGAACCCATCCAACTGAGGGACTAACAATATGGGAGGGTGAGTTTCTCGCATCTCCCTTACCAAAAAATAACACATAGTACATTTCAGTAATACAAAATCACACACTCTTAAATATCGATTTGACATTCAACAAATTTCACTCAACCAAAACACTAAACAAGCACATATTTGTATTCCTCCCTCCAATTCAAAATACATGTCCTATATTCATCATAGATCAATTCACACTCTCAAAAAAAAAAAGAAGTTTGGCTTTCTATTATACCCTTATTAATTGTTTTGGAATTTTACATTAGACTTTGAGCATTATTACTATTTAATATAATTAAAAATATGATGAAGTTATACAAAAACATTGAAAGTTGAGTACACTTGTTCAACCGGTCCATGTTCACACTAACTTGCTAAATAAAAAATAGTGGATCAAAATTAAAAAAATAATTAAAAATATGATGAGTTTATACAAAAACATTGAAAGTCATAATTAATTTGAAATTTGACGGATTCACAATTTAACCCTATAAGCGAGCCAAAATTTTCAAAAAGTAAAAAGGATAAAATTTTATAATCAAGGGAGGCAAAATAAATTAATATATAATTAATATATTGAAATGTCAATGGTAAAATATTAAAAGAAGAATTGAAATATATATATATATATATATATATATAATATCAATAGTAAAATCTTATGGAGCCCGATTTGAAATTCATGAATTTCATACACAAATCATCACTCTCCAATGAATTTATAAATACTTAGATTGGAGAGTCTAATTTAAAATAGAAGGATTTCAAATATCATCAAAATCTAATCATTTAAAATCTCATCATCTCTATACGTTGTCTCTCTCTCCCCCTTCACTCTATTCCCCAGATTCTCAAATTTAAATATTTCTAAATTTATTAGAGAGTGATTATTTTTATGTGAGATTTATGGATTTCAAATCCTTCCATCCAAAAATGATAATGCATAATGAGAAATTGAGAAATTAGGGGCTTGATAATTTGGGATAATAGAAATAAAAAGTAAGAAATGAAAATCAATTACGCTTTTGATAATTTTTGATACGCGCAATATAATCAATAGTCTTAATAATAATACCCTTTAAAAGTAAGAATTGATTCTTCCACTCTCAACTCACTTCATGTGAACGATATCCATTATTTATATTCAAATGATGGTGGGCGGCGAAAAGAATCGGAATATAATCAATAACTCTTAATAATTGATCCTTCAATAATACCCTTTATCATTAAGATTTCCCAGTCATACCAAGCTCCCTAGATTTGTAAGGCATGGAAATAGAAGTAGGAAAAAAGAATGATAGTCCATATATAGTTACTTAGAACTTGGAACTTAGAAGTAGTTGATGATGAGTGGATGATTATTTATTGTGTTGTAAATGGAATGGGTAGTGGGGACACAGATACACATAATACCTTCTATATCAACTTTCGTCCTTTTCTTCTTAGCAATTAAAATTATTATTCAATTTGTTGGTGTATTTTGGCAGAGTGTGGCCTTATCTTCCCGTGCAGAAAAAGCCATTTACCACAGCCGACAATCATCAACTATACAAAAAAAGCCTAAGTAGCAAGCAGAATTGCAACACTACAAAAACAGGGTAAGCGCAATTTACACAGAGAGAATTTGCTCCCTTTTGGAGCACCATATCCTTCATTTAATACCTAATTCGGAGCACAAATTTGAAGAAACAGAATTCATGAATATGAACTTGCTACTTATTTGACTCTACTCTAAAATTCGTGCTTTGGATTCCACGGATTTTATTGATTTCTTTTCCATTTCCGAGTGGCTTTTAAAATTGATTTCGAAATGAATCACTGCGTTCCAATTTTCTCCGAGACGGAAGACGGCGATTCGATTCCTACGTCATCAGGTTTTTCCAGACCTAATAAGACCTCAACGTAAGCTTATTGCTATTCGCGAATTTATTAAACGCGTCGGTTAATTTTGCAGAAATTTTACGAGATCGAATTTTGTATTTTGTGATTTTTGTAATTGCAGAGGGGAGGAGGAAATCATGGAATTGCTATGGCAAAACGGTCAAGTTGTGGTGCAGAGCCAGACTCAGAGACCGCAGAAGAAGACTGCGTTCGACGGAGGCGGCGAGGGTTTGATTCAGGAGGAGAGGGAGATCCGATCGAGCGGCGCCGCCGCCGAAGAGCAGCAGCATTTGTTTATGCAGGAGGACGAGATGTCGTCCTGGCTTCAGTATCCACTCGATGATTCTTCCTTCGATCGCGATTTGTACGCCGATCTCCTATACTCTGCTCCGCCTCCTCCGCCAATAGTCACCGCCATTTCACCGCCGAAGGCGGCGGTAGAGATCCGCCCTCCGCCGCCTCCTCCGCCGCAACGGCCGCCTGTACCAGCGGCGGTTACCGAACCGAACAATTCGCCGCGGTTACAGAACTTCGTGCATTTCTCGAGACTTCCGATCAGGCAGAGGACCGACGCGACGCCGGCGGTGAGGACGGCGAAAGAGTCGGCGACGGTTGTGGATTCGAACGAGACGCCGATGGTCGGGCCGGAATCTAGGGTTTCGCACATGGTGTCGGCTAGTAGGCCTCAGACGAACACAGAAAGCGGCGCCGCCACCGCGGGCGGCACGTCCGCCGCGGCGGGGGATTTGGCCGCGGGTACGTGTGAGCTCACCGTGACGTCATCTCCAGGAGGTTCTAGAACCAGTTTTAGTGCCAGCGAGGAGACGCATCAGCTGCATAAGAAACCGCCACCCGCGG
Organism: Stenogyne calaminthoides; assembly: GCA_037126765.1. Taxonomy (NCBI): domain Eukaryota; kingdom Viridiplantae; phylum Streptophyta; class Magnoliopsida; order Lamiales; family Lamiaceae; genus Stenogyne; species Stenogyne calaminthoides. The sequence continues at coordinate 34,742,910 of JBBCBC010000020.1, read as the reverse complement.
CGGCGGACCGGAAACGGAAGGCTAGAGAACCCGACGATAATGAATGCCAGAGTGAGGTAAGCAGTTAGCTTAATTCTGCTTTTTCTCTTTGTTAATTTATTAATTAAATACAAAACCGAAATGTAAAAAATAATTTTGATTAAATTTCCATCCAATTATTTTGTTGGGTAAATACTTATTTCCCCCAGCCGTCTCCATTTATTTGGTAATTAATTGAGTTTACCGCGTAAAAATCTCATTAAGAATGAATTTGACTTTTCCAATTTTGAAAATGGGGGCTCAGTCTAACGTCCGCGGGTAGGGGGGGGGCATGTCCTGTAGCGAGAGCATGGGCAGGCGTGCAGGGTCAGTGTAACCGACGGAGCCGCTGAGTGCACACTGACAAAGGGTGCACGTTAGCGTGAGGCCGGCGGGGACGCGTGGCACACGTGAACGCACCGGGCGGAGTACCTGCTACGTGGGTAGGACGCGCACCACAAGTTCCAACCAGGTGATCAGATCGCCCACCATAAAATAGAATTTAAACAAAAAACAAAAATATAAGAAATGAGAATGATATTATAATAGCAGTAGCAGAAACAGAAGACAGAGCGATATTCTTTTGAATGGAGAAAGATCGCAAGGTTTTCTGCACGTAATCACGGGACTGACCCACCCTGAACGCTCTCAGACCTTGTTTTACATTAACCGCGGAGTGGGAGGTGGGGCCTTATCTCTTGGGATAATGTTATTTCAAGATATTCATTTTTATGCTCACTCCAGAGAGATTTTTAGAGTTCTAAGATTAAATATTAGTATGTATTGTATTTTGTTACTCTGTGTTTCACCTTCTATTTCATTCTCTGTCTCATAACTCTGACGTTTGTCATCGTCCATGTATCAAGTGAACCCTGTCTCCTCTAGCCTGACCTTGTACACTCCTTTTGTAAATATAAAATTGAATCGATATAATAGACATGTATCAACCTGCTCTGTGTTTCATCTCTGACGTTTGTCATCGTGCATGCATGCATAGGCAACATAACCCTATTTCCTCTAGCACACCCGATCTCCTCCTCTGTACACTCCTTTTGTAAACAATGAATTGAATCGATATCAGATACATGTATGATAAAGGAAAAGGGGAACAAACACACTTCGAGAATATGCTAGGAACTTGACAAAATTAACCATATAAATACCAAGGGAAATCATGAACTAGAATAGAAGGGCTTTTCCGTACATGGTGAACACTGATGAACTAGAATAGAAAGACTTGTCCATACATGAGTGAACACTTCATAGTAGCCTCATTAGACTGCACATCTTTCAGGGATGTATGGACTTGGATAAAAATCTTATTATATGTTTAATTGGATAAGTATATCGAATAAGTATCCAGATTTGATATTTTCCCACTAATTAATCTAAGAATGGTATTGCATATAAAAGGGTTGCACCCCTTAGCTGATGTGAAATTAACATGCACTGCAACGAACTTGCTTATAGTCTTAACATGTTCCCATCCATGAAAAGCCGGTTGCATGTTGATTTTACGTAGTTGTATTGGATGTCATTACCTTCATTTAAGTTGGGAATTATCATATTTCAAGGGGAAAAAAAGTATTTAGTATGGTTGAAATGAGAGGTGAAATGTCAAATTACTGTTATACCTCAACTACAGTGTGTCTAGGTATATCACTTTGAAAGTCTCTCCTTTGTTATCACTTCATTAAGTTTTTTTTATTGGTACAGGACATCGAGTTTGAAGCAGCTCATGAAGCTAAAAAACATACCCGTGGTTCAACATCGACTAAAAGATCGCGTGCTGCAGAAGTTCACAATCAGTCAGAGAGGGTCCGTATATATCAAATATTTTTATTGATTTATCGATTCTAAGTGTTTAATCTAGAATTTTTTGCTGAATCACTCGAATGTTGTTCTTCATTGCAGAGACGTCGAGACAGGATAAATGAGAAAATGAAGGCACTGCAGGAACTCATTCCTAGATGCAACAAGGTTAATTTAGATTTTTTTTTTTGGGTATTATATCATGTCTTTTAATTGTCGAAAGTACACGAGCTTTTATATTTTTTCTTATTTTTCCTTTTTCTGAATTCAGTCAGACAAAGCTTCAATGTTGGATGAGGCTATTGAATACTTGAAATCACTTCAAGTACAAGTTCAGGTGCATCTTCTTTCTTTTGTTCCCTGAGTTTTGATCTCGAATTGGTCTTTTATTATATAAATGATATTTCTTGATTAAAAAAAAAATTAGGCACCATTCCTTCTTTCACTTTCATTTGCACCTTTCATCTTTGTGCAATTAATTCCTATTTTACATTCTATAACCTTTGTAACATACTGCAGATGATGTCAATGGGTTGTGGCATGGTCCCTATGATGTACCCTGGTGTGCAACAGTACATGCCTGCAATGGGAATGGGGATGGGGATGGGAATGGGCATGGGCATGGACATGAACCGACCAATGGTCACGTATCCATCTATGCTACAAAGCTCGGGAATGCCAAATCATGCTGCAGCCCACATGGCCGTTCCTAGGTATCCAATGCCACAATATCATATGCCGCCTGTTCCAGTTACCAATCCTTCTAGAACCCAGGCTCCTAACCAAGCAGATCCTACACCAAACTCGGTTGTTTCTCACAATCAGAATCAGGCCGGAATGCCAAACTATGTCGATCCGTATCAACAATTTCATGGTCTTCACCACTCACAATTACAATTACCACAGGCAAGTTTGATCCCTCCACTCTTAGCTTCAATTAGATATGTTATCCTGGAATCAAGCAACTTCATGCGAAAATCTGTGTCATCGTTTCTAGTTGATGTTGTTTTTATGGGAGTAACACTTCACGCACCAATTGCACTGTGCAACTGATGCAATTTTGACTCAATTTTAAATAATTTTTTTAGTATTTATATTTTTTTCTCGAATCATAGAAAAAAGTGGTTGAAAAGTATTAGTTTATATGATGAGAAGTATCAGCGCATATGATGAAAAATATTATTTGTATATTGAAAAAGTACTGATACTGTTCAGCATACAAACTAATACTATTCTTTTGTATGAACTATCATTTTTCTTCATATGAACTAATGATTCTAACCGAATATCTCAATTTTTGTTTTTTGGTGAATGAGTTAAACTTTGTCAAAATTGAATCAAAATTGCAACTAGTATGTAAAAGTTTTTACCCTTTTAGGGACTTAGTATTCAACAATCAGTGTTTACATGGCCATCTGCTAATTCATTGCTATTTTTTTCCCCGTTGTGATAGATTTTAAGTTCATTTTGTAGAATCAAGCAGTGGTGCAGCCAGGTTCTACCAAGCCTATTAACAGCAAAGAAACTGGCAACCCTGATAATAACCAGCAAAATGGTAAGAAAAATGTTGTATCTTGTGACCTTTTACCTTAAATTATAGGATCATTAAACTGAAACTTACACTTATTAATAGAAAACTTGATTGAACGACTCCCATTTTTGTTAATTTGCAGGTTGATCCGCGGAAAGATGAGAAACGGGAGGCTGGCATTCCACCCCCGATTAAATTTTGCGTAGAGAGAGTAGAGAACAAGTACATTCCAGACCCTCTAGCTAGCACTAACATGTAAACGATGATCTAAGTATCGGTTTCTTGTTATTTATCTTGGGTCTGATGGAACGAGTTGTTTATTCTGGGAATAGAGATGAGAAGATACGCGATACTTCATATTTACGAAGCATAATTCCCGCGCAACCTTATACCAAACTCATAAGCTATCCTGGGAAATTTTTAACCCCTGCTTTTCTTGGTCATAAATTGACGGGGAAATATGCAATAAAACTTGGCCATGGTGGTATGTCTTCTTTCTTTTCTCTTTACTCTTCTTCCAGAGATAGAAATGAATGTATATTATATTTCTTTGGAATTCCTGTTAGATTAGAATGATTTGGCCTATGGAATGTTTCTATATATGTTGAGATGTACTGTTAGTGGCTCAAGAATAATTAAGCAGTTGGTCTTTCTGGGCTTAAATTGGCGGAGGAAAATAGATTTCATCCCAGTGATCATATAATTATTTTTTGGCAGGGGAAATGAGATTTCGTTCTAGTGATATAGTAATTATATTTGACAAAAATTCGTATGAAACGGATTAATACATGAGATGGGGTATAATATATTATAAATTAACAGCCCCAGTGTTAGATATTTTTTCAATAAACATTTTATGAAAGGAGTCCAACTGGTTTAGTCAAATTCCCAGAGTTGAATAAGCAAGTAGTAGTCAGCTAATTGAAATGCTGGTCGATCAATTTCTATTTTTAGGTGGTAAGAAGTGCAGAATTTAAAGATTGACTTAGTTGATTTCAAATCAACTATTTACACATAAGTACTACTATTTGATAGTTGACTCATACTTGTTCACAGTGGAAAAGGTAGAATGTATTTTTTCAGCTTATTCGATCAAGTTAGTGGACTTAGTTTATCAGTCGAGACTGATTATTCAGTTTAACTTGTGAGGTAAGCTTCAAGCAAGACAAGATTGAGAGCATAAGTATTAAGCTTGAAAGTGAATCACAATCCTACTTGTTTGACTATTACCAACTTTTAACTTGTATAGTTGTATTGAAGTTTAAGTCCTAAATTATACGAGGCACACTTGTATGAGACGGTCTCACGATGAGATGGAGTGTAAGTTAGGTATTAACGCTTTAACATTTTGGGAGGGGTGGGTGTAATTTGTGCATGAGACCCTTATGAGTTTTTGTCAAATTATATATGCATGAGACCATAATGAGTTTTTGTCAAATTATATTTGTTATAGCAATTAAAACCTCTTTTTAACTTGATACTTGTGAAGGCTGCTAACATAAGTTTGTGCACAAATATTTGTGTGATATCAACTGAGTTGGTATTTGCTAGTTAAAATGATTTTGTTATGAACTTGAGAAAGATACTGGAATGACACTTAAACACGTGTATATTTTTTCTACATTCACTTAAATGAGTTTGAATAAATTTTTTCTACATTCACTAAGTATTTAAATAATAAATCAAGTTTATATTTTTATAGTGGTTCTACATTAACCTATTAACAGAAAAGATTTCTTCCAAGTTTGGGATCTCTACACCTTTCACAAATACTCCAACAATCTACAATTCCCTAGCAGCGTGAATATTGTTCTACTAAGAGTCCGCTTGGTATGACTAAGGAATGATAATGGTAATGGATATAATTGAGGGGTCAATCACTAAGAATTATTGATTGCATTGTTGTTGTTTGGTTAAAACATGAACAATAAGTATCATGTGAGGTGAGTTGAGTGAGTGAGGGTAATCAATTACTTACTTCTATTATCATTACTTGTGTATCAAAGGTACCAAGCAACGACAATAGAAGTGATTTCCCTTACCCACTTCCATTACTCACAACCAAGCGAACCCTAACTAGTTAAATAATTCAAACTTCCTCACATTGATCTCTAAATCTCTAATTGATCAATATTGCATGTTTTTTTTTCCAACTAAGTGAGAAATCATTTACAAAACAAGAACAAGGCCAAGGATTATATATGATTTTTCTTTTAAGCTTTTGATAGGTTATATGATAAAACTCAATCACAAATTTAACGTTCAAATAGAAGTTTTGAAATATTTAGTGCTTCTTTAACCTTGAAGGTTTGATTTTTTTATTGCGAAAATACTTAATTTTTTTAATGATTGTGGACTTGTAAAATTTTCAAAACATTATCTAGAAGATCCTATTTATATTTATTAAATATTTATAGAGTGAATTTGAATGCTAAGATTGAAAAGTAAGGTGATGTTTTTAAACCCCACTTGCACTCTAAAAGTACTAACTATTTTTTTTAAAAAATTGGGTCTTACCAATTTAAAAAATAAGTATTTCTCACTATTCCACTTGTGTTCACTAAATTCAATTCATTTCTATACTTAATTGTGTATCGTCCTGGATATTTTTCCTAATTTCACAGCCACTCACATCTATTAGCAGCCATCATTCTCTCCCTACCTTCACGGCTTCACATAAACCTTCATGTTGGTTGAGGCAAAATAATTAAGATAAAAACTCATATGAGATGGTCTTATGTATGAGATGGGGTACAATTTAACACAAATCAACACCCACTTCTTCTAAAATGTTAAAACGACAATACCTAAATTATTCTTCGTTTCACGGTGAGACGGTCTCACGCAAGTGTGCCTCAAATATTAATTGTAGAAAACATTAAAACATTTTTGTCATTTTACCTTAATCAATGTCATCTTTCTGGTTTCCCTTGATTGATATTTCATACATTTGAACAAGTAATGTTAATTTTGGCATTAAAAAAAAAAACCACTTTATTGAAGAAGGGCATTCAATCTTCGAACTTCACCAAAAGATGTCGACATACTTGATTTGAATTAAAACGTACAGTCGACATTGGGGTGGATGAGGGTGGGATTGAGTCAGAGTCTTTAGAAATTTAAGGTTTTAATTGAAAATTTGAATTTTCATCTTTAAAAATAAATAAACTAAACCTTTTGTTCTGATTTGAAATGAGATCGAGTTAATAGACCGTGGAATATGATTCCATTAATTAGTCGATCATTGGGTCGATTAACAAGTTATCAAAATAAAAATAAATAAACTAAAGGGCCCGGTTATTAGCACCCCATAATTAGGAGATACACCCCCTTATTTTTCTATTATTTTAATGTAAATATAAATTGACTTATATACCCTTGAATAATTCAAAAGCCTAAACAACTAATATTCAATACACCCACAATGCCTTAAACATAATTTAAAATCGAAAAGTCATGTTGCTTCACAATCGGGATTCATTTATCCTCCTTCTCAAGCCGCCCCACCACCGTGCACCACCATTACTGCTTAGCTCGTATTTTTTCATATGTTTAATGTTTGTATATGTTACCTAGTTTGATTGTTGTATGTTGTTTATATTTTGAATATCGTGTATGAAGTATTGGTATCTTTTTTCAAAATTTCGCGACATTGTAATTTTCGAAACTGATTTTACGAAAATGGACCAATTTTTCAAAAAACATTTGTTGAAATTTGCAGAAATTTTTAAACCTGATTTTTCGAAAATGGACCATGTTTCTGGAATGTATTTACGAAATTTGAAGTAAACTGTGAACAATTTTTTCGAAAAAAATTCTACAATAAACTTTTAAAATATTAAACTAATTTCAAGCTTCTTTTTTCGAAAGATTCGAGAATATTCAATAAAATTTTACTGAAATTATGGTTGAATTTCAAAAAATCAGTTCCGAAATTCATTACCTATTTTTTTCTTCACGTTCAACATGATTTGCCACAAAACCCAATTTCACATTAGCACTGCCGTAAAAATCAAATAAAACTATATGAAACGAATTGAGAAAATAAACGAACGCTTGTCGACTTCAGACGCAGGAGCATATTTTGATGGGTACACGGTATCCGTTGTCACTGTCGTTGATCACCGCAAAATTGCAAAAACTGCACCTGGAGGGAGAGATGGGACGGGGGCTTATTTTTTTCTTAGGTTTGAAATGAGAAGAGGATATAAGATTCAATAAGGGTAACAATGTAAATTCATGAGATGTGTATTTATTAATGTCTAGAAAAACAAGTGGGTAAACAAATCTGGGGGTGTATCTCCTAATGTTGGGGTGCGAATAACCGGTCCCTAAACTAAAACCTTAAGGGGACGTTTGATTCATGAGACTGGATTGGTTAGGTGTGATAAAATTAAGTGAGATTGAGTAAGATTGTATTGATTTGACTGAATTTATTTGAATCAAGATATGCGTTTAGATTGTAGGATTAAATTGAGACATTAAATGAAATACCTATTGAAATGCTATAAATATCCTTAAATTGATTTGAAAAAACCATACTTCATTCTTGTGTATCTATTCAAACAGTAGAAATACAATTTGTAATATTACATTTGAGATATGTTCTATCTCACCTTTCACATGGAATTGACATATTCCTCCATAAAGAGATTTAATACATCTTCTACTCGAACTTGAAGTATATCATGGGTCTATCTCCATCAATCCCGCGAACCAAACGGGCCTAAGTGGGTGACCAAATATCAAACAGCGTGCAAAGGCAAACAACCTAATCCCAAAAGTAATTGAGCCTTAGTTTAGGCCTTTTGGGCTTTTTCCAAGCCCACTGGGCTCCGCTAAAAACCTCTTCACCTTTGATGGCGTTGATTTCCTTTTAGGCCTTCCTTTTAAACTGAGCTCAATTCCCCTTCTCTTTCTTGTTTGAATAGCATTTTACGCTTTTTCGTTTACTAGGGTCGGGTTTTCTTGAACACAAAGAAATCTCAAAAACCTCAAATCCAAATCCTCAATTACGCTTCGGAATCATGGGTCAGGGCACACCCGGCGGCCTCAATCGGCAGCTCCCCGGAGACCGTAAAAACGATGGCGACAAGAAGGAAAAGAAGTTTGAGCCGGCGGCGCCGCCTGCTCGCGTTGGTCGCAAACAGCGCAAGCAGAAGGGTCCAGAGGCGGCTGCTAGGATTCCGACGGTGACTCCTTTGACAAAGTGCAAGTTGCGGCTCTTAAAGCTGGAGAGAATCAAGGACTATCTGTTGATGGAAGAGGAATTCGTCGCAAATCAAGAGAGATTGAAGCCGCAGGAGGAGAAGACGGAGGAAGATCGATCGAAGGTCGACGATTTGAGAGGCTCGCCCATGAGTGTTGGGAACTTGGAGGAGTTGATTGATGAGAACCACGCAATTGTTTCTTCGTCGGTTGGGCCGGAATATTATGTGGGGATATTATCGTTTGTGGATAAGGATCAGCTGGAGCCAGGATGTGCTATTCTTATGCACAATAAGGTATAATTCCTACTCTGATTTATGAATTTTTGTTCCGATTTGGGTAGAGTAAGGAAATTAGGGTTTATGTAGAATTTATTTTCTGCTTTGCACACAGTAGTTTATGTATTGGTATCGGTATCGAGATTGAAATTTTGGTACTTTGTATCTCAAAGCTGAGGATTAAGATTTGGTGTATGAGAGAACAGGTTGGAGTTATTGTTTATGGTAGACTGTTTTACTTGGTAGTGCCACTGTTTTATCTCAAAATAAACCTAATTCTAGAAATGTGAGCTGGTGAACTGAAGTGAAATTAGGTTATATCGATATATTGCTTGTGCTGTGTTCAGAACCTCTTATCTGAAATTATATACAAATTTAAATTGAATAAAGTTCAGTACATTTGCTCTCTAGATAGAAAAATAGTCGTGGAGAGAAGGCATCTGTGGTGCTAAGTTGCGGGCTGAAGTTGCACATAAAGTTGGCTTAAATTTAGAACTTTGGCTTATTGCAGGTTCTTTCTGTCGTTGGACTGCTTCAAGATGAAGTCGACCCCATGGTATCTGTAATGAAAGTTGAGAAGGCTCCATTGGAGTCATATGCTGATATTGGAGGTCTGGATGCACAGATCCAGGAGATTAAAGAGGCTGTTGAGCTTCCATTAACGCACCCCGAGTTATATGAAGATATCGGTATTAAACCTCCCAAGGGTGTAATACTCTATGGGGAGCCAGGAACTGGAAAAACATTACTTGCGAAGGTGTGTATTCATGTATATTTGTACTTACATCTCAATTGTTGAAATTCAATGTTCTCAAATCAATTAGCATGGGATCTCTTCATGTCTTGTTTGTTTGTCAATGACAATGTTTTGTTAAGTGATTTCTTAGAAGAAAAAATTGGAACTTTTTTACATGCTTTGTTGGCTGCTAGTTATGACTTTTCTTCAGATAGCAATGTGAGGAATTAGGATAGATTAGTTGTTATGATGTTTAAAGAATTGATTTTTCATCGGTAAAGCTTACCTTTTCAAGCTGGTGAGGTTGCGTCTAATTAATTTAGTTGTACTTGTAAGCATAATTTCTTCCTTATTGGCCGGATTATAAACCTTATGTTTTCATTAAATTCTTTCAGGCTGTGGCAAATTCTACATCTGCAACTTTCTTGCGTGTTGTTGGTAGTGAATTAATTCAAAAGTACCTGGGAGATGGTCCTAAATTAGTGAGAGAACTCTTTAGAGTTGCTGATGATCTCTCACCATCAATTGTCTTCATTGATGAAATTGATGCTGTGGGTACAAAAAGGTAATATCCAGATTTTTTCTGCCTTGAAATAAGCTGATACTGAATAAAGAATTCTGTCTACAGATACGATGCTCACTCAGGTGGTGAACGTGAAATTCAGAGGACTATGTTGGAATTGCTGAATCAGTTGGATGGTTTTGATTCAAGGGGGGATGTAAAAGTAATTCTAGCGACTAACAAAATTGAAAGTCTGGATCCTGCTCTCTTGAGGCCAGGTAGAATAGATAGAAAGATTGAATTTCCACTTCCAGATATCAAAACCAGAAGACGGATTTTCCAGGTACTAGTTTTGGCACTTAAACTAGCTCTTTTGCCCATTTCAATATATTTTATGATTGTTCACCCAGTTCAATAACTGTGTTGTTTGATATGTAGATTCACACATCAAGGATGACGTTGGCAGAGGATGTTAACCTGGAAGAATTTGTTATGACAAAGGACGAGTTTTCTGGAGCTGACATCAAGGCCATATGTACTGAAGCTGGTCTCCTAGCTTTGAGAGAGCGGCGCATGAAGGTACAAGTCAAATCTAACAATATCTTTTAACTTTCTTCTAAAAGAATGTTGGGTTGAACAGGTTTTATCTTTTGCACTTGGTTGTGATTTAAGTGATACAGGATGTAGCGTAATATGGTGATCCAATTTTTTTGATATCTATATCATAAACTCATAATTAAAATTTGCATGCTCAAGGACATGTAAACTGCATGGTCAACTCAAGATACACCATTTATACTGCCAAAAGCTCATGGAGTTGCTTCAGTTTGAACTATCTGCTTAACAACTAATGACAAAAATTTGGTCCATCATCATTTTAGATTTATATATCACCCGAATGCAATATTAAAGTGAGTGAGGATATTTTACTAGGTAGTATTCATCTTTCAACTTTTCTCATTCAGAGAGACGGTTTTTTAAATGTAACGATTGTATTCCTTCTGTTTCAAGCATTAACATTAAAGAGAGTAGGCTGATTAGATACTTTTGGCAATTATATTTGAAGTAACAGGTACTTGCTCGTGGATTTAGAGTATAGTTTATAATGTAAATCATGCTCTGCTGGTGGTTCGGGAACTGCATTTCTCTTTCTTTATATTTGGATGCTAAGTTCATAGGGGCTGATCTTAACGGGTGCAGCACTGGGCTTGGAGCCATCAAAATTCTTTGTTATGTGTATGATTGTTGCTATTTGTTTGATCACTTGATTTCTTACTGTCCATTCTAAACACAATTTTGTATAGATTTCTTACCAAATTTATTTGAAAATTTTAACCTAAGGTCCAATGTACAACTTATGCTACTACTTGCTTAACCCAAAGTTCAAACACTACCAACTTATTTTAAAGAAATCTGAATTTATATTATGTCCAAACATCTTATTTAAATTTTTACCAACCTACTATGTGCAGGTGACGCACCCAGATTTCAAGAAGGCAAAAGACAAGGTTATGTTCAAGAAGAAAGAGGGTGTTCCTGAGGGATTATATATGTGATGATTATCAGTTGATGTGCATCACTTGTTCTACTTACTGGGTTAATTGTGTTATTTATAAGTTACATTCGAATCTTCCATCAATTTCTCTAATCTTTGTTTATTGAATGAGCTCATTAGACTTTCTCAAGGTTGCTCGGAAATGATTGCATCATATCTACATCGCTGCTGTTTTTTCATCAAGTCTTGCGACAAATTAGGCACAAAAAAGAGAAGGATTACAACACTGGGATCAACATGAACTACACTAAAAACTAGATAAATGTTGTTCATCAATTCAAGAATGCTCGGTTTGTGTTTTCGGAAAGTTGTGTTTCAAGTTCAAATCTCTCGAAATAGAGCCAAACGATGTGAAATTCGGAAAGTCGTGTTTCAAGTTCAAATCTCTCGAAATAGAGCCAAACGATGTGAAATTTGTTTCCAAATCTGATGTGATTGCCGATAAGAGAGACCTTTATTTCTTGTTTGCATCTCTTTGCAAGTTGGTTCATGTGATTGTAAGGATTCCTTGATGCCAAAAGATTGAAAGCCAATGGAGCAGCTTTGACAATTAATTCCCAGCAGACTCTTGTGGTTTTAGACTTTTGGTAGACCTTTTTGATTCGTTTTTGAGTTTACATCCTGGTTTATTTAATTTTACTTCTAACTTATTTTAGAATAGATAATTTATATATTTGTAAACTCTATAATCTTGTTTTCTCGCTTTATAAGCTTCGTAAATGAATTTTGTTAAATCTCAGTTCAATTTCTATTTGAAATTGTAGTTAAAAATTAAAAACCAATGTTGATCAAATTTAGGAGGGGTAACCGGGTTAATTGTTTTGAGGTACAAAAAACCCACACCCCCTAGCAACTAGATACAAAACATTATTTGATACAACTTTCATCCCTAATATACCCCATTTGTGTTGTCATATCAACCTGTCAAAAATCTGATTTTATTTTCAATTTCCACTTTCTCACGCATACATCTTTTCTCCATCTTCTCTCCATCTTCTCTCTCTACACACACTTCCTCTTCAATCTTCTCTCTCTACACACACACACTGTTCTCTTAAATCTGTGCGCGCACACACACACAATTGCCTCAAATATGCACGGTGTATGGAGGTGGGGGTTGGTGGAGTGGCGGCAGCGCCGGAACGGGGGTGGATCCGGGGGGTTTGGTGGGGGAATAAATCTAGGGGTTTGGTGGGAGAATAGATCTAGGGTTTATGGGAGGCGGTGGTTTTTGGGGGCGGCGATGGATCCATGTTTGATTCAAGGGATATTTTTCAAACCTGCAGTGTTTTGTGAGGGCGACGGCGGATCCGCAATGGTGGTATTGGTCAAGGGTTTTTTGCAGTGGTGGTGGAGTGGCGGTTGATTTGTTTTTAGGTCGGTGGTTGTGGGGGCGGCGACGAATCCTTGTTCTGGGATGAAGGATTGTGGGGGCGGAGGCGATATTGGGAGGAGGAGAGGGGGGGGGGGCGATGTGGATACAGCGTTATGGGGGGTGTGGGACGGCGATGATGTCGAAGGAGGAGAGATGGGGCGATCAATGTTTTGGGATTATACTGAAAAATATGTTTTTACTTTGTATAATCGAAACTGAATTTCCAGACTTATTTACTGAAATAAATTGTTTATCACTGATGCTTTAAATATGATTGAATGTTATATATATTTCTTTGATAATCTGTTTCAATAATTAAATGCGTGTTACATCAGAAGTTAATTTAGTGATACCAGATCACGAGAAGATTAAATTACGGTCCTTGTAACTAAAAAGTACGCCATTCACGACCTAGATGAAATGAACAACCATCGCGAAAGGTTGAGGTGTAAGGCTCGAGATTGGTTTGTCTTGACCAAGAGATTACACTAGTGCATGATGATCTGTTGAATAGGACCTCTGAGGAGGATAAGTTCTTGAGAATGAACAAGGAAGAATTAGACCTCGATTGGTTCGTTGTTTCTTAACCTTCGTCCCCTTAAATAGGATCACATGGGATTGGTAACTATTGCTTTGACTTATCATGGGTAGCTTAATCAAAAGAGATTCAATACTTTTTATCTTGGGCAATATTATTGGTCACATGTGATTGCTAAGATTTAATACTGAAGAATCGTGTGCAAAGCACGCTTGTTTGATTTGCCCCTATTGGGAGGTTCATAAGCTTTATCATACCAAATCTTGCAAGTGGAATTTGTTTCGGTATAGATAATAATGTTGAACCGTTCCTTGACCAAGGACAAAAGATATTAATTAACGGAAAGCTATTTAAATGGCTTGAATTAATTAATGGACTAGATAATCTTAAACACGGAAATAATGACCAAGGGAGCCATATTGTATAATATGGGTTAAGATGGATAGTGCAATATTAATTATGTAGTGGGATTAATTAATATTTATGGGCTTGAATTATATTGTGGCTCAATATTAGATATTCAAGATCCATTAGAAGGTCCAATCTTAATTCTCCTAAAGGCCCCCTGAGTAGCCCAACATATAGTCCAATAACTGAAAATGTGATTAAAATAAAATAAATATTGTTGCTTAATATTTCTCTAATTAATTCAAAAATTATGGATAAAAGAGGGAGAAAGATTTTCTTTGAATTTTGTTATGGAATGAAGATATGTATTCTTGGAATACAAGATTATCTCATTAAATTCAAGAAATCTCCCACTTGGTTATTCATGAGGGAATTTTCGAAAATTTTGGAAATATAGTGGGCAAGAAAGATTTTCTTGATTTTCTTGAAAAGATATTATGGAAGATATGTATTTCTTGAAATACAAGAATATCTCATAAATTCAAGAAGATCCAAATCTTGGATTCTTGCTTAAATATTTCGAAATTTTGTCCATAATAGAGAAGGTGGGATTTTTGTGGAATATTTTAATTATGGGGAAAAAGAATATAAAGGGATATATTCAAGATTTCTTGGTGACCAAGAAAAGTCTTTTCCCACATTGAAATATCACTAAAATTTCAACCCAACCCCCTCTTATAAAAGGGGATGATTAGTTCATTCCCAAGTACAATTCCATGTCTTTGGAAATATTAGCAAATCCACGAAAATGGTACAACAAAGTTTATTTTTTCCTTTTTGTTAATTGTTCGCGAGTATCCTTCCACCGGATTGTCGAGCAAGGGCTAAGGGAATACTTGGGAAGTCCTTTTGGTTAGTCCGTCCGACCAAAAGTCAACGCCATCCCGAGAGGAATGCGTCACGTAAACCCGTAGATTCCGCATGCGTAGGTTTTACGTGGCTTTTTATATGCATGATTTGTTGTTGCAATTATTATTTGAATTAATATATGATTAATTCATGCTAGTAATAATTAATGAATTAAATTTGTATTTAAATATTCACCCGAATAGAGATCATGCAACTCATTACCCAACAACCGTATCGAGCCATTTGTTTTTGCTCTCAATTTTTTAAATTGTAATTTAATTCGTGGACATTAAATTTGAAATTGGATAGTAGAATGTTAGATCTGTTTTGCGGTATCCAATTGTCATGGATTTTAATGTTTTATTTTGCATGCATATAAACCGTGGTTTTTAATTCGATTCGTTCGGATTTGTTTTGCCTCGTGAGAAAATCCACGAGTAGACTAGGATTTGTTTGATTTGATCAATGTAATAGACTAGTTCAGATCTAGGTTTATTTATTTTTGTAAATAAATTGTAACCGGATCGGGAACGAAGAGATTAAGAATTAAAAGGATTTAAAATCCGTAACCATGCGTGGGTGGGTATGGTGCGCCGAGACGGGGCAGGGCAGGGCGAGGGCGTGGTCGAAAGGCCTGCGGAGGAGGGAGGGCCAAGAAGGTGGGTGGTGCGCTCAAAGCCTGTGCCGAATCGGCGGATGCCAGCGGGCGCTTGGAGACGCGGCACCGCCGAGGACGCGGGCGAGGTCGGCTTTACCGAAGCCGATGTTGCCGCCAAGCTAAGAACCGGCGGCCGTGCCGACCGCCGAAACGCAGCCGGCATCACTGGCGGGCACGGCGGGCGGGCAAGTAAGGTCGTGGGATGCGCCCCGTGCATGGGCCGGACGGCGCATCCATTTCTTGAAAGGAAATCGCTTTTGGCGGTTCGAGACAAGTATTTTTTCGAGATTTAACGAGTGGGAGAAATTCGAGACGTGTTTTCTTCAAGATCAAGCCAAGAAAAAATCAAACCATGACAATTGGATAATTTGTGCCCAATATGTTTATTTTTCCGCTTTTGCTTGATTTATTTGTGCTATCTTATGCTTTGTTTAATTTGTTTAAATGTGTTAGCATGAGGGTTGCCAAATTGAAAAATCTCAACTTCAAAAAATTACTAAGTATGTTTTAAATAATTAATTGATAATTTTATTTAGGATAATAAAATTGAATTAATTTGGACCTCCATGATTTATTTATTTGTGAATTCTTTTGGAGAAATTCCTCTGGAGACGATCAAAAGATAGGTTTCACATGAATGAATTTTAACGGATGATTGTGGGTTATTACTAGTGGCGGCGATGACCCTCCCCACGAGGCTCGATCAAAGCGAAATAGTAATCATGTATTTAATCATGGTTATTACTTAGGTATAAAATTGATATGCATATACTTCCTCAAGTCCCTGTCAATTTTATATTGGTCAAGTGAGCCAACTATTAATCTGGATATTAAAGGTTTATAATCGTTCTTGTTTGTAACTTTGCTTGAATGTGTTTAAATAATGACCCACCCCACGCGTGGCTTATTTAAACTGTTTTTGAGATGTTGGTCGATGCATGTTCATATTTTTTTTTGAGATTTTAAAATATGATGAAATTTGATCGAACCTTGTGATATATACTTGTCTTATTGCATATAGTTGTTTTTTCGGGTCAAAGATGTCGTTACCTTTTAATCATTTGTTATCATACTTTTAAAGTCAATACAATATGTATGGAAACTATATTGATTGGAAAATTATAATTGTCCTAATCGCATAAAAAGCACAAGTGGATTTTGACACAAAAAAAATCGGATGAGCCAACCGACGAGTCAAAACACGCGGGACTCGTCGGATCACCTTCTTGAGAGATGTAAATCATTTGAAAATGGTGGAGGAAAAACCCGTAAGGGATTACGTCCTCAAAATAGATGGTCCATCTGAACAAACTTGAGATTCTCGAGTCTGATTATGATCTAGAGACTCGGATGAATTTGGTACTTCATTCTGCTTGAAAGGTTTTTGAGCATTTTGGCCTCGCTTAGCTAATTTGTTGCAAACTTTTGGACTCGGCGAAATGATGATAAGGCACCAAATTCAAGCTTTGACGGCAAGTGGTCCGTCTTCATCTTCTAGGCCAAGGGTAGACAAGATAAAGAAGAGGACCAAAGTGTTGGGATTATACTGAAAAGTATGCTTTAACTTTGTATAATCGAAACTGAATTTCCAGACTTATTTACTGAAATAAATTGTTTATCACTGATGCTTTAAATATGATTGAATGTTATATATATTTATTGCATAACTGTTCAATAATTCGTATGTGTTACACTGTAGTTAATTTAGTGATACCCGATCACAGAAGATTAAATTAACAGTCCCTTGTAACTATAAGTACGCCATTCACGACCTAGATGGAAATGAACAACCATTGTGAAAGGTTGAGGTGTAAGGCTCAGATTGGTTTGTCTTGACCAAGAGATTACACTAGTGCATGACGATCTTATTTGAATAGGACCTCTGAGGAGGATAAATTCTTCAGAAGAACATGGAAGAATTAGACCTCTGTGGTTCGTTGTTTCTTAACCTTCGTGCCCTGAAATAGGATCACGTGGGATCGGTAACTATTGCTTTGACTTATCATGGGTAGCGAATCCAGAGAGAGATTCAATCGTCTTTTTTTATCTTGGGCAATATTATTGGTCACATGTGATTCTAAGATTTAATACGAAGAATTGTGTGCAAGCACGCTTGTTTGATTTGCCCCCTTGGGAGGTTCATAAGTTTTATCATACCAAATCTTGCAAGTGGAATTTGTTTTAGGTATGGATAATAATGTTGAACCGATTCTCGACCAAGGACAAAAGATATTAATTAATGGAAAGCTATGTCGATTGGCTTGAATTAATTAATGGGCTAGATAATCTTAAACACGGAAATAATGACCGGAGCCATATTGATTTGTAATATGGGTTAAGATGGATAGTGCAATATTAATTATGTAGTGGGATTAATTAATATTTATGGGCTTGAATTATATTGTGGCTCAATATTAGATATTCAAGATCCATTAGAAGGTCCAATCTTAATTCTCCTAAAAGCCCCCGAGTAGCCCAACATATAGTCAATAACCGAAAAGGTGATTAAAATAAAATAAATATTGTTGCTTATATTTCCTCATTAAATTAGAAAAATTATGAATAAAAAGAGGAGAAAGATTTTCTTTGAATTTTGTTATGGAATGAAGATATGTATTCTTGGAATACAAGATTATCTCATTAAATTCAAGAAATCTCCCACTTGGTTATTCATTAAGAGATTTCGAAATTTTTGGAAAATAGAGGGCAAGAAAGATTTTCTTGATTTTCTTGAAAAGATATTATGGAAGATATGTATTTCTTGAAATACAAGAATATCTCATAAATTCAAGAAGATCCAAATCTTGGATTCTTGCACCTTAGATTTTTGAAAATTCTCCATAATAGAGAGGTGGATTTTTTGTGGAATATTTTAATTATGTGAAAGAGAATATATGGGATATATTCAAGATTTCTTGGTGACCAAGAAAAGTCTTATCCCACATTGAAAAAATTCACAAAATTTCGTGCTCCTCCTATCCTATAAATAGGGGATGATTAGTTCATTCTCAAGTACAATTTCATGTCTTTGGAAATATTAGCAAATCCACATAAGTGGTGCAACAAAGTTTATTTTTTCCTTTTTGTTAATTGTTCATGAGTATCCTTCCACCGGATTTTTCGAGCAAGGGCTAAGGGAATACTTGGGAAGTCCTTTTGGTTAGTCTGTCCGTCCGACCCAAAGCCCTTTGCCATCCCGAGAATGCGTTCACGTAAACCCGTAGATTCCGCACGTCGTAGGTTTTACGTGGCTTTTATATGCATGATATGTTGTTGTAATTATTATTTGAATTAATATAGGATTAATTCATGCTAGTAATAATTAATGAATTAAATTTGTATTTAAATATTCACCCGAATAGATCATGCGAATCATTCCCAAACAATCGGTATCGAGCCATTTATTTGAGACTCTCAATTTTTAAATTGTAATTTAATTTGTGGACATTAAATTTGAAATTGGATAGTAGAGAACCATTAGATCTGCTTTTGCGGTATCCAATTGTCATGGATTTTAATGTTTTATTTTGCATGCATATAAACCGTGGTTTTTTAATTCGATTCGCTCGGATTTGTTTTGCCTCGTGAGAAAATCCACGAGTAGACTAGGATTTGTTTGATTTGATCAATGTAATAGACTAGTCTAGATCTAGGTTTATTTATTTTTTGTAAATAAATTGTAACCGGATCTGAACGAAGAGATGAAGAATTAAGGATCTAAATCGGGGCACCAGCGTAGCGGCAAGGCCGGTACCGGCACGACACGGGCGTAGGGTAGGCCGGGCGCCGGTGGGCAGCGTGAGGGGCCGCGCCTGAGGCGGCAGCGCTCAGCCGAAAGTAAGATGGGCGTCGCGCAGTGGCAAGACGGCGCGGCGATGACGGGAACGCCGCCGAAGTTCACGGCCAGGCGGAGGAGCGAAGACGCTGATGCGGCGTCAAGACGCCGAGGATCGCCGAGACCGCCGACTTCGTCTTAAGGCCGAAGGGCGGGCGTATTCGCCAGCGGTGCCGAGGTTACTGTTTTTATCTAGGCAGCCAGCGGCGGCGGCGGGCGGCGTGCATCCGGCTTGTTTGCTTGGCGTGGCGGTTCGAGACAAGTATTTTTTCAAGACGAACGAGTGGGAGAAATTGAGGCGTGTTTCTTCAAGATCAAGCCGAAAAAAATCAAACCATGACAATTGGATAATTTGTGCCCAATATGTTTATTTTTTCGTTATGCTTGATTTTATTTGTCTTTATCTTATGCTTTATTTAATTTGTTTAAATGTGTTTGCATGAGGGTTGCCAAATTGAAAAATCTCAACTTCAAAATTACTAAGTATGTTTTAAATAATTAATTGACAATTTTATTACGGATAATAAAATTGAATTAATTTTGACCTCCATGATTTATTTATTTGTGAATTATTTTGGAGAAATTCCCCAACGGAGACGGTCAAAAGATAGGTTTCACAAGAATAAATTCCAAACGGATGATTGTGGGTTATTACTAGTGGCGACGATGACCCTCCCAACGAGGCTCGATCAAAGCGTAAATAGTAATCCTATATTTAATCATGGTTATTACTTAGGTATAAAATTGATATGCATATCTTCTCAAAGTCCCCTGTCAATTTTATATTGGTCAAGTCAGAGCCAACTATTAATCTGGATATTAAGGGTTTGTAAATCGTTCTTGTTTGTAACCCGCTTTTGAATGTGTTTAAATAATGACCCACCCAACGTGGCTTATTTAAACTGTTTTGAGATGTTGGCTGATGCATGTTCATATTTTTTTTTGAGATTTTAAATATGATGAAATGTGATCGAACCTTGTGATATACTTGTGCTATTGCATATAGTTGTTTATTTCATTCAAAGATGTCGTTACCTTTTAATCCATTTGTTATTATACTTAAAGTCAATACAATATGTATGGAAACTATATTGATTGGAAAATTATAATTGTCTAACTGCAAAAAAGACAAGTGGATTTTGACACACAAAAATCGGATGAGCCAACCGGACGAGTCAAAACATGTGGGACTCGTCGGATCACCTCTTGAGAGATGTAAATCACTTTGAAAATGGTGGAGGAAAAACCCGTAAGGGATTCGTCCTCAAAATAGATGGCCCATCCGAACAAACTTGAGATTTCGAGTGCTGATTATGATCCGAGACTCGGATGAATTTGGTACTTCATTCTGCCTGAAAGGTTTTTTGAGCATTTTGGCCTCATTAGCTAATTTGTTGCAAACTTTTGGACTCAAGATAAATGATGATAAGGCACCAAACTCAAGCTTTGACGGCAAGTGGTCCGTCTTTCATCTTCTAGGCCAAGGGTAGGCAAGATAAAGAAGAGGACCAAAGGCCATAAGCAATAAAACTCAATTGTTGCCAAAGCGGCAATGGTAAGATGAGGAATGCTCGTTGAGTCAAGGAAAATCCAAAGAGGAAGTGCTTAAGCTGCGGTGAGAGAGGACAATGGAGGTTTTGCTGTTCCAACCCCAAAAGGGACGGAAGAAAGGTAATTCTCACACACTAGTTGTTGAAACTTGTTTAGAGGCGTATACTTCTCATTCGTGGGTGGTTGATACGAGATCCACTAATCATGTTGGCTTCACGGGTTCTAAATGATCCGGCAACTTAGTGGGAGTCAGATCCTCATCACACTGGGTAACGTTACGAAAGTAGAAGACATTGCAATGCTACGTAAGTGGCGAGATATTGCAATCTTACGATAATAACGATTATTGCAATCACGCAAGTAGCAGACATTGCAAAGCTACATGAGTGGCAGTTAAAGCAGTGGGAGAAGTGCACCTATCTTTTGAAGATAAAGTTTTTTGAGATTATCTTTATGTTCCCAGTTTTAGAAAGAATTCACTTTCAGTTTCTAAAATTCGATTAAAGGACACTAAGTTTCTTCTAATAAGAATGACATCATTTTTGAAATTATGAGTGTACCTGTTACGGGACATTGATAGAAAATCTCTATACAATTAATCGTGCACACCACTCACTTAAATGCATCCTATAACACATCAACTGTTTTTAGAAAAAGAAAACGTTCATCAGACGTGAACGAGACACTTCTTTGGCATCTAAGATTAGGTCATATAAATCCAAAGAGGGTCCAAAGGTTGGTGAAAGACGGTTCACTAGGGCTTCTCCAAGTTGAACCGATTCCAACCTGCGAATCATGTTTGGAGGGTAATATGACCAAGATGTCATTTGGAGCCAAGGGGAATGGGGCTAAAGAAGTGTTAGAGATCGTTCACATAGATGTATGTAGTCAAATGTCAACCAAAGCAAGAGGAGGTTATGAGTAATTTTATTGATGATTAGTCAAGGTACATTTTCCTTATGAAGCATGAATCGAGACCTTTGAGAAATTCTAGAGAATTTAAGGCTCAAGCGAGAGAATCATATGGAAAAAACGATCAAGTCTCTACGATCCGATCGTGGAAGCGAATACCTCGGCGATGAGTTTTTTTTGAACTACTTATCGATGAAGGGATTGTATCCCTCCATCAAGACCGGAACCCCTCAACAAAACGGGGTTTTGCAGAGCGAAGGCAATGTAATTCTTTTGGAAATGGTTAGATCAATGATGAGTTATACGGATCTTCCCGAGTCGTTCGGGGTCATGCCTTGGAAAAAAACGACTTACATTCTTGAACTTGGTGCTATCCAAATCAGTTCCCAAAACCCCAAAGAATTGTGGACCGGGCGCAAGTCTAGTAAGAGACACATGAGAACTTTGGGGGTGTCCGGCCTACGTGTTGGACAAGGAAACGGGTAAATTGGATCCTCGATCAGAATTAAGGCTATTTTATAGGATACCCCGAGGGAACAAAAGGGTGAATGTTCTATAGTTCCAAAGATCAAAAGGTGGACTCCGCACCCACTTTAGATTTTGGAAGAAAACTATAGAACCCAAAGAAAACCCAGAAGTGAGATTACCTTAAATGAGCTTAGAGGGCAAACCTCAGTGCCGACTGTACTAGATGATATACCAGACGATACGTTTTCACAACCGGACCCTCGTTATAGTGGGAGGGTTGTTTGACAGCCCGAGAGATTCATGGGAATAGGAGAGTCATCGGACTTGATTTCCCGAAATCAGACCCATGGACATATGACGAGGCACTCCAAGATAAGGATGAAGATTCTTGGCAAACAGCAATGAAAGCCGAAGTGGGTTCTATGTTTCATAATAGAGTGTGGGAGCTAGTCAAACCACTTAATGGGGTCAAACCCATTGTATGAAAGTGGGTATATAAGAGGAAAAGAAGATCGGACGGGAATGTTGAAACCTTTTAAAGCAAGACTAATGGCGAAAGGTTATACTCAGAAAGAAAGGGATCGATTATGAGGAAACTTTTTCGCCCATAGCCATGCTTAAGTCCATCCTTATTCTCTTATCGATTGCTGCGCATTTTTCGACTTTGAATCTGGCAAATGGATATCAAGACAGCTTTCCTTAACGGAAGTCTTGATAAAGAGATCCATATGCAACAACCCCTAGTTTTCATTGAAACAGGCCAAGAACACCCAGTTTGTAAAAGCTCAAGAGGTCCATTTACGGACTCAAACAGGCATCCAGAACTTGGAACCAAAGTTTTGATCATATTATAAAGTCTTATGGGTTTTGATCAAAACGAGTTTGAAAGTTGTGTGTATAAAAACGTGTCGGAACTGCATTGGTATTCTTAGTACTGTACGTAGATCACATTGTGATCATCGGGAACGATGTGAAGGTGTGATCAGACGTAAGGGCATGGTTTTCAAAACAGTTTGATATGAAAGACTTAGGGAAAACCGGACACATCCTTGGGATCAAGATCACAAGAAAAGGATGGTCGGGTTATCGCAAGTTTCATACATAGACACTGGTTTTGAAACAATTCAGCATGCAAGATTCCAAGAAAGGATTCGTACCTTTCAGACTTGGAATCCATCTATCCAAGAAAATGTTCCCTAAGACGAAAAAGGAGATAGATGACATGAAAGGTATTCCTTGTGTTGGTACCGTCGGAAACCTTATGTATGCATTCGTATGCAGAGAGACCGGATATCTGCTTTGCTACAGGCATGGTAGCAAGATATCAAAGTAACCGAGGAAAGCGCATTGGATCTACGATTAAAAACATTCTGAAGTGTCTGAAAAGAACTCGGGATAGAATGTTGATTTATCAGTCAGATACTCCAATCCCCATCGGCTACACAGACTCGAATTTCCAATCAGATATAGATTCCAGAAATTATATGCCTCAGTTAGTGTGTTTCCATTTGGGAAGTGTAGCCATCAAATGGACGAGTGTGAAGCAAAAAATGCATCAACGACTCAACCATGGGACTCGGGGAAGTAGTCGCCAGAAGCGGTGTTGAAAGAACCGATTGGGCTCTAGGTCTTCTTAGTGGACTTGGATGGTGTTTCGAATTTGACTAGCAATATCTCAGGGCGGTTGCAAATTCAAGAGAACCAAGAGTCCACGAGTCAAACAAACACATTAAAGGAAAGACATCTTATACGAGAAATCGTTAAGAGAGGAGATATAGATGTGGCAAAGATAGCGTCTGAGGACAGCCTAGCAGATCCATTCACAAAGCGTTTGCCTCTTAACACATTCGAGAGACATGTGAGTGGAATGGGTGTCAAGACCGTTGCCAATCTGCTTTGAGTATAAGTGGGAGAAATTATTAGGTTCGTGTAGGTGACATTAGATGTCACGGACTACTCGAGACGTGTTGTAGTATACTTAAAAGCAGACTTTGAGTATAAGTGGGAGATTGTTGGGATTATACTGAAAAGTATGCTTTTACTTTGTATAATCGAAACTGAATTTCCAGACTTATTTACTGAAATAAATTGTTTATCACTGATGCTTTAAATATGATTGAATGTTATATATATTTATTGCATAACTGTATAATAATTAGAATGTTGTTATCAGTAGTTAATTTAGTGATACCCGATCACGAAGATTAAATTAACGGTCCTTGTAACTATAAGTGCACGCCATTCACGACCTAGATGAAATGAACAACCATCGCGAAAAGGTTGAGGTGTAAGGCTCGGGATTGGTTTGTCTTGACCAAGAGATTTACACTAGTGCATGACGATCTTGTTGAATAGGACCTACAGGAGGATAAATTCTTCAGAACTGAACATGGAAGAATTAGACCTCAGTGGTTCGTTGTTTCTTAACCTTCGTCCCTGAAATAGGATCACGTGGGATCGGTAACTATTGCTTTGACTTATCATGGGTAGCGAATCAGAGAGAGATTCAATACGTACTTTATCTTGGGCAATATTATTGGTCACATGTGATTGCTAAGATTTAATACGAAGAATCGTGTGAAAAGCACGCTTGTTTGATTTGCCCCCCTTGGGAGGTTCATAAGTTTTATCATACCAAATCTTGCAAGTGGAATTTGTTTCCGGTATGGATAATAATGTTGAACCGTTTCTCTACCAAGGACAAAAGATATTAATTAATGGAAAGCTATTTGGTGGCTTGAATTAATTAATGGGCTAGATAATCTTAAACACGGAAATAATGACCAAGGGAGCCATATCGACTGTAATATGGGTTAAGATGGATAGTGCAATATTAATTAAGTAGTGGGATTAATTAATATTTATGGGCTTGAATTATATTGTGGCTCAATATTAGATATTCAAGATCCATTAGAAGGTCCAATCTTAATTCTCCTAAAGGCCCCCGAGTAGCCCAACATATAGTCCAATAACCGAAAAAGGTGATTAAAATAAAATAAATCATGTTGTTTATATTTCCTCATTAAATTCAAAAATTATGAATAAAAGAGGGAGAAAGATTTTCTTTGAATTTTGTTATGGAATGAAGATATGTATTCTTGGAATACAAGATTATCTCATTAAATTCAAGAAATCTCCCACTTGGTTATTCATTAAGAGATTTTCGAAATTTTTGGAAAATAGAGGGCAAGAAAGATTTTCTTGATTTTCTTGAAAAGATATTATGGAAGATATGTATTTCTTGAAATACAAGAATATCTCATAAATTCAAGAAGATCCAAATCTTGGATTCTTGCACCTTAGATTTTTCGAAAATTCTCCATAATAGAGGAGGTGGATTTTTGTGGAATATTTTAATTATGGGAAAGAGAATATATGGGATATATTCAAGATTTCTTGGTGACCAAGAAAAGTCTTATCCCACATTGAAAAAATTCACAAAATTTCGTGTTCCTCCTATCCTATAAATAGGGGATGATTAGTTCATTCCCAAGTACAATTCCATGTGCTGGAAATATTAGCAAATCCACATAAGTGGTGCATCAAAGTTTATTTTTTTCCTTTTGTTAATTGTTCATGAAAGTATCCTTCCACCGGATTGTCGAGCAAGGGCTAAGGAATACTTGGGAAGTCCTTTTTTGGTTAGTCTGTCCGTCCGACCAAAGCCACCGCCATCCCGAGAATACGTTCACGTAAACCCGTAGATTCCGCGTCGTGGGTTTTACGTGGCTTTTATATGCATGATATGTTGTTGTAATTATTATTTGAATTAATATAGGATTAATTCATGCTAGTAATAATTAATGAATTAAATTTGTATTTAAATATTCACCCCGAATAGATCTGTGCGAATCATTCCTCAACACAAAGGCCATAAGCAATAAAACTCAACTGTTGTCAAGGGCAATGGTAAGATGAGGAATGCTTGTTGAGTCAAGGAAAATCCAAAGAGGAAGTGCTTAAAATTTTGTGAGAGAGAGGACAATGGAGGTTTTGTTTTGCCAACCCCAAAAGGGACGGAAAGAAAGGTAATTTTCACACACTAGTTGTTGAAACTTGTTTAGCGGCGTATACTTCTCATTCGTGGGTGGTTGATACGAGATCCACTAATCATGTTGGCTTCACGGGTTCTAAATGATCCGGCAACGTAGTATGAGTGAGATCCTCATCACACTGGGCAACGTTACGAAAGTAGAAGACATTGCAATGCTACGTAAGTGGCAGATATTGCAATGCTACGGTAGTAACGATTATTGCAATACTACGCAAGTAGCAGACATTGCAATGCTACATGAGTAGTAGTTAAAGAAGTGAGAGAAGTGCACCTATCTTTTGAAGATAAAGTTTTTAGAGATTATCTTTGTGTTCCCAGTTTTAGAAAGAATTCACTTTCAGTTTCTAAAATTCGATTAAAGGACACTAAGTTTCTTCTAATAAGAATGACATCATTTTTGAAATGATGAGTGTATCGATACAGGACATTGATGGAAAATCTCTATACAATTAACTGTGCACACCACTCACTTAAATGTATCCTATAACACATCAACTGCTTCGAGAAAAGAAAACGTTTCATCGGCGTGAACGAGACACTTTTTTGGCATCTAAGATTAGGTCATATAAATCCAAAGAGGGTCCAAAGGTTGGTGAAAGACGGTTCACTAGGGCTTCTCCAAGTTGAACCGATTCCAACCTGCGAATCATGTTTGGAGGGTAATATGACCAAGATGGCATTTGGAGCCAAGGGGAATGGGGCTAAAGAAGTGTTAGAGATCGTTCACATAGATGTATGTAGTCAAATGTCAACCAAAGCAAGAGGAGGTTATGAGTAATTTTATTGATGATTACTCAAGGTACATTTTCCTTATGAAGCATGAATCTGAGACCTTTGAGAAATTCTAAACAATTAAAGGCTCAAGCAGAGAATCATATGGAAAAACGTATCAAGTCTCTACGATCTGATCGTGGAAGCGAATACCTCAGCAATGAGTTTTTGTACTACATATCTGATGAAGGGATTGTATCCCAACTCACTGCACCCGGAACCCCTCAACAAAACGGGGTTTGCAGAGCGAAGCAACATAATTCTTTTGGAAATGTTTAGATCAATGATGAGTTATACGTGTTGGGATTATACTGAAAAGTATGCTTTTACTTTGTATAATCGAAACTGAATTTTCAGACTTATTTACTGAAATAAATTGTTTATCACTGATGCTTTAAATATGATTGAATGTTATATATATTTACTGCATAACTGTTCAATAATTCGTATGTGTTACACTGTAGTTAATTTAGTGATACCAGATCACAAAAGATTAAATTAACAGTCCCTTGTAACTAAAAGTACGCCATTCACGACCTAGATGGAAATGAACAACCATCGCGAAAGGTTGAGGTGTAAGGCTCAGATTGGTTTGTCTTGACCAAGAGATTACACTAGTGCATGAATGATCTTATTTGAATAGGACTCTGAGGAGGATAAGTTCTTTAATCGAACAAGGAAGAATTAGACCTCGGTGGTTCGTTGTTTCTTAACCTTCGTCCCTTAAATAGGATCACGTGAGATTGGTAACTATTGCTTTGACTTATCATGGGTAGCTTAATCGAAAAGAGATTCAATACTTTCTATCTTGGGCAATATTATTGGTCACATGTGATTGCTAAGATTTATCTGAAGAAGAATTGTGCAAGCACGCTTTGCTTGATTTGCCCCTTGGGAGGTTCATAAATTTTATCATACCAAATCTTGCAAGTGGAATTAGTTTAGGTATGGATAATAATGTTGAACCGTTCTCGACCAAGGACAAAAGATATTAATTAACGGAAAGCTATTTGATTGGCTTGAATTAATTAATGGGCTAGATAATCTTAAAACACGGAAATAATGATGGGAGCCATATTGGTGTAATATGGGTTAAGATGGATAGTGCAATATTAATTATGTAGTGGGATTAATTAATATTTATGGGCTTGAATTATATTGTGGCTCAATATTAGATATTCAAGATCCATTAGAAGGTCCAATCTTAATTCTCCTAAAGGCCCCCCGAGTAGCCCAACATATAGTCCAATAAGCGAAAAAGGTGATTAAAATAAAATAAATATTGTTGCTTAATATTTTCTCTAATTAATTTGAAAATTATGGATAAAAAGAGGAGAAAGATTTTATTTGAATTTTCTTATGGAATGAAGATATGTATTCTTGGAATACAAGATTATCTCATTAAATTCAAGAAATCTCCCACTTGGTTATTCATGAGGGGAATTTTAGAAAATTTTGGAAATATAGTGGGCAAGAAAGATTTTCTTGATTTTCTTGAAAAGATATTTTGGAAGATATGTATTTCTTGAAATACAAGAATATCTCATAAATTCAAGAAGATCCAAATCTTGGATTCTTGCTTAAATATTTCAAATTTTGTCCATAATAGGAGAGGTGGGATTTTTTGTGGAATATTTTAATTATGGGAAAAAGAATATAAGGGATATATTCAAGATTTCTTGGTGACCAAGAAAAGTCTTTTCCCACATTGAAATATCACTAAAATTTCGTCCAAACCCCCCTCTTATAAATAGGGGATGATTAGTTCATTCCCAAGTACAATTCCATGTGCTGGAAATATTAACAAATCCACATAAGTGGTGCAACAAAGTTTATTTTTTTTTTCTTTTGTTAATTGTTCATGAAAGTATCCTTCCACCGGATTGTCGAGCAAGGGCTAAGGGAATACTTGGGAAGTCCTTTTGGTTAGTCTGTCCGACCAAAGCCACTGCCATCCCGAGAGGTACGTTCACGTAAACCCGTAGATTCCGCATGCGTAGGTTTTACGTGGCTTTTTATATGCATGATATGTTGTTGCAATTATTATTTGAATTAATATAGGATTAATTCATGCTAGTAATAATTAATGAATTAAATTTGTATTTAAATATTCACCCCGAATAGATCTGTGAAACTCATTCCCCAACAACTGGTATCAGAGCCACGGTTTGAACTCAAATTTTTAAATTGTAATTTAATTCGTGGACATTAAATTTGAAATTGGATAGTAGAAATGTTAGATCTCTTTTGCAGGTATCCAATTGTCATGGATTTTAATGTTTTATTTTGCATGCATATAAATTGTGGTTTTTTATTTCAATTCGTTCGGACTCGTTTTGCCTCGTGAGAAAATCCACGAGTAGACTAGGATTTGTTTGAGTTGATCAATGTAATAGACTAGTCTAGATCTAGGTTTATTTATTTTTTTAATTAAATTGTAAACGGATCGGGAACGAAGAGACTAAGAATTGGGGACAAAATCCGTAACTGCGCCATGCTACGGCGCACACTGGGCGCAGGCCAGGTCAGCGGTCGAGCACGCCAGGATGAGGGCCGCGGCACGGGCGGCGCTGGCCCAGGCCGAGAGGATGGGCAGATGTCAGCGGGCGCGAAGACGCGCGCCTGCTGGAGACGCTGGCACCGGCGAGGATAGCGCGAGATGGGAGGGCGAAAGGCGGCGCTGGACGTGCGTTGCGGCGTTGGCGCGGAGAACCGCCGACCCGCCGACACCGCCGAGGCTTAGCCGAGGCACTGGCGGCACGATCTGCCGGGCGGTGCCGAGCCGCCTGGGGGTCGCCCTAGGGCCAGCGGCCGGCCGGATAACGCGCATCCTCGGGAAATAAGCCATGCGGGCGCTCAAGATGAAGTATTTTTCAAGACTAACGAGCGAGAAATTCGAGACTTGTTTCTTCAAGATCAAGTCAAGAAAAATCAAACCATGACAGTTGGATAATTTGTGCCCAATATGTTTATTTTTCTGTTTTGCTTGATTTATTTGTGCTATCTTATGCTTTATTTAATTTGTTTAAATGTGTTTGCATGAGGGTTGCCAAATTGAAAAATCTCAACTTCAAAATTATTAAGTATGTTTTAAATAATTAATTGACAATTTTATTAGGATAATAAAATTGAATTAATTTTTGACCTCCATGATTTATTTATTTGTGAATTCTTTTGGAGAAATTCCCCCATGGGACGGTCAAAAGATAGGTTTCACATGAATGAATTCCAAACGGATGATTGTGGGTTATTACTAGTGGCGACGATGACCCTCCCCACGAGGCTCAATCAAAGCAAAATAGTAATCTGTATTTAATCATGGTTATTACTTAGGTATAAAATTGATATGCATATACTTCCCTCAAGTCCCCTGTCAAATTTTATATTGGTCAAGTGGAAGCCAACTATTAATCTGGATATTAAAGGTTTGTAATTGTTCTTGTTTGTAACACCTTAAATGTGTTTAAATAATGACCCACCCCGTGGCTTATTTAAACTGTTTTTGAGATGTTGGGTGATGCATGTTCATATTTTTTTTGAGATTTTAAATATGATGAAATGTGATCGAACCTTGTGATATACTTGTCTTTATTGCATATAGTTGTTTATTTTCGGCCAAAGATGTCGTTACCTTTTAATCCTTTGTTATTATACTTTAAAGTCAATACAATATGTATGGAAACTATATTGATTGGAAAATTATAATTGTCCTAATTGCACAAAAGCACAAGTGGATTTTGACACACAAAAAATCGATGAGCCAACTGACGACAGTCAAAACATGTGGGACTCGTCGGATCACTGCGAGAGATGTCGTCATTTGAAAATGGTGGAGGAAAAAACCCGTAGGGATTATGTCCTCAAAATAGATGGCCCATCCGAACAAACTTGAGATTCCGAGTGCATTATGATCCGGAGACTCGGATGAATTTGGTACTTCATTCTCGCCTGTAAAGGTTTTTTTAGCATTTTGGCCTCATTACTAATTTGTTGCAAACTTTTGGACTCGCGTAAACGATGATAAGGCACCAAACTCAAGCTTTGATTGACAAGTGGTCCGTCTTCATCTTCTAGGCCAAGGGTAGGCAAGATAAAGAAGAGGACCAAAGGCCATAAGCAATAAAACTCAATTTGTTGCCGGAAATGGTAAGATGAGAATGCTTGTTGAGTCAAGGAAAATCCAAAGAGGAAGTGCTTAAGTCTGCGGTGAGAGAGGACAATGGAGGTTTTGCTCTGTTCCAACCCCAAAAGGTGAAAGAAAGGTAATTCTCACACACTAGTTGTTGAAACTTGTTTAGCGGCGATACTTCTCATTCGTGGGTGGTTGATAACGAGATCCACTAATCATGTTGGCTTCACGGGTTCTAAATGATCCCAAGAACGTAGTGGGAGTGAGATCCTCATCACATTGGGCAACGTTACGAAAGTAGAAGACATTGCAATGCTACGTAAGTGGCAGATATTGCAATGCTACGGTAGTAACGATTATTGCAATACTACGCAAGTAGCAGACATTGCAATGCTACATGAGTAGCAGTTAAAGCAGTGGGAGAAGTGCACCTATCTTTTGAAGATAAAGTTTTTTGAGATTATCTTTGTGTTCCCAGTTTTAGAAAGAATTCACTTTCAGTTTCTAAAATTCGATTAAAGGACACTAAGTTTCTTCTAATAAGAATGACATCATTTTTGAAATGATGAGTGTATCTGTTACGGGACATTGATGGAAAATCTCTATACAATTAAGCTGCACACCACTCACTTAAATGTATCCTATAACACATCAATCTGTTTCCGAGAAAAGAAAAACGTTCATCGAGGCGTGAACGAAGTCACTCTTTTGGCATCTAAGATTAGGTCATATAAATCAAAGAGGATCCAAAGGTTGGTGAAAGATGGTTCTTTGGAGCATCTCCAAGTTGAATCGATTCCAACCGTGAATCATGTTTGGAGGGTAATATGACCAAGATGGCATTGGAGCCAAGGGAATGGGGCTAAAAAGTGTTAGAGATCGTTCAAATAGATGTATGTAGTCAAATGTCAACCAAAGCAAAGAGGAGGTTATGAGTAATTTTATTGATGATTACTCAAGGTACATTTTCCTTATGAAGCATGAATCCGAGACCTTTGAGAAATTCTAAAGAATTTAAGGCTCAAGCAGAGAATCATATGGAAAAACGATCAAGTCTCTACGATCCGATCGTGGAAGGCGAATACCTCAAATGATGAGTTTTTGTACTACTTATCGATGAAGGATTGTATCCCCACTCATCGCGCCGGAACCCCTCAACAAAACGGGGGTTTGCAGAGCGAAGCAAATGTAATTCTTTTGGAAATGGTTAGATCAATGATGAGTTATACGGATCTTCCCGAGTCGATTCGGGGTCATGCCTTGGAAAACAAATGACTTACATTCGAACTTGGTGCTATCCAAATCGGTTCCGTAACCCCAAAGAATTGTGGACCGGGCGCAAGTCTAGTATGAGACACATGAGAACTTTTGGGGTGTCCGGCCCACGTGTTGGACAAGGAAACCGAAATTGGATCTCGATCGAGAATTAAGGTCGCATTTTTGTAGGATACCCCGAGGAACAAAAGGGTTAATGTTCTATAGTTAGAAGATCAAAAGGTGGACATCCGCACTCCACTTTAGATTTTGGAAGAAAACTATAGAACCAAAGAAAACCCGTAGTGAGATTACCTTAAATGAGCTTAGAGGGCAAACCTCGGTCTGATTGTCTTAGATGATATACCAAACGATCGTTTTCAACCGAGCCTCGTTATAGTGGGAAGGTTGTTAGACGACGGAGAGATTCATGGGAATAGGAGAGTCCTCGGACTTGATTCGGAATCGAGACCCATGGACATATGATGAGGCACTCCAAGATTAGGATGCGGTTTCTTGGCAAACAAAGAATGAAAGTGAAGTGGGTTCTATGTTACATAATAGAGTGTGGGAGCTAGTCGAACCACTTAATGGGGTCAAACCCATTAGATGCAAGTGGGTATATAAGAGGAAAAGAGGATCGGACGGGAAGGTTGAAACCTTTTAAAGCAAGACTAATGGCGAAAAGGTTATACTCGGAAAAGAAAGGATCGACATGAGGAAACTTTTTCGCTCAGTAGCCATACTTAAATCCATCCGTATTCTCTTATCGATTGCTGCGCATTGAAATCTGGCAAATGGATGTCGAGACAGTTTTCCTTAATGGAAGTCTTGATGAAGAGATCTATATGCAACAACCCCAAGGTTTCATTGAAACAGGCCAAGAACATCTTGTTTGTAAGCTCAAGAAGTCCATTTACGGACTCAAACGGCATCCAGAGCTTGGAAACCAAGTTTTTATCATGTAATAAAGTCTTATGGGTTTGATCAAAACAAGTTTGAAAGTTGTGTATATAAAAGTATTTTTCGCATTGGTATTCTTAGTACTATACGTATATGACATTGTGATCATCGGGAACGATGTGAAGGTGTGATCAGACGTAAGGGCATGGTTTCAAAACAGTTTGATATGAAAGACTTAGGGAAAGCCGGACATATCCTTGGGATCAAGATTACTCGAGATCGCCAGAAAAGGATGATCGGGTTATCGCAAGTTTCATACATAGACACTGGTTTTTGAAACAATTCAGCATGCAAGATTCCAAGAAAGGATTCGTACCTTTCAGACTTGGAATCCATCTATCCAAGAAAATATTCCCTAAGACGAAAAGGAGATAGATGACATGAAAGGTATTCCTTGTGCTTCGGCTGTCGGAAACCTTATGTATGCATTACAGTGTACGAGACCGGATATCTGCTTTGTCGTAGGCATTGTAGCAAGATATCAAAGTAACCCAAGGAAAACGCATTGGACGACAGTTAAAAACATTCTGAAGTGTCTGAAAAGAACTCGGGATAGAATGTTGATTTATCAGTCAGATACTCCAATCCCAATCCACATACGACTTCGGATTTCAATCGATTTAGATTCGTAAAATTATCCGCCTCGGTTAGTGTGTTTCCATTTGGGAAGTGTAGCCATCCAATGGACGAGTGTGAAGCGTAAATGCATCAACGACTCAACCATGGAAGTCGGGTAAAAATGCAGGTGAGCGGTGAAAGAACCGATTGGGCTCTAGATCTTCTTTGTGGACTTGGATGGTGTTCTGAATTTGTCTAGCAATATATGCTACGGGCAGTTGCAATTTCAAGAGAACCAAGAGTCCACGAGTCAAACAAACACAGTAAAGGAAAAACATCTTATACGAGAAATCGTTAAGAGAGGAGATATAGATGTGGTAAAAAAGATAGCGCGTCGAGGACGACCTAGCGGATCCATTCAAAGCGTCGCCTCTGAATACATTCGAGACATGTGAGTGGAATGGGTGTCAAGACCGTTGCTAATCTGGCTTTGAGTATAAATGGGAAAAATTATTAGGTTCGTGTAGGTGACATTAGATGTCACGGACTACTCGAGACGTGTTTTAGTATACTTAAAAGCAGACTTTGAGTATAAGTGGGAGATTGTTGGGATTATCCTTGAAAAGTATGCTTTTACTTTGTATATCCGAAACGAATTTTCGGACTTATTTACTTAAATAAATTGTTTATCATCGATACTTTAAATATGATTGAATGTTATATATATTTCTTTGCATAACTGTTTCAATAATTAAATGCGTGTTACATCAGTAGTTAATTTAGTGATACCGGATCACGTAAGATTAAATTAACGATCCCTTGTAACTAAAAAAAGTACGCCATTCACGACCTAGATGGAAATGAACAACCATCGCGAAAAGGTTGAGGTGTAAGGCTCGGATTGGTTTGTCTTGACCAAGAGATTACACTTTAGTGCATGATCGATCTATTTGAATAGGACCCTCTGGGAGGATAAGTTCTTCTTAACGAACAAGGAAGAATTAGACCTCGGTGGTTCGTTGTTTCTTAACCTTCGTCCCTTAAATAGGATCACGTGGGATTGGTAACTATTGCTTTTGACTTATCATGGGTAGCTTAATCGAGAGAGATTCAATACTTTTTATCTTGGGCAATATTATTGGTCACATGTGATTGCTAAGATTTAATACGTAAGAATCGTGTGCAGAAACGCTTTGCTTGATTTGCCCCTTTGGGAGGTTCATAAGTTTTATCATACCAAATCTTGCAAGTGGAATTAGTTTAGGTATGGATAATAATGTTGAGCGGATTTCTCGACCAAGGACAAAAGATATTAATTAACGGAAAGCTATTTTCGTGGCTTTGAATTAATTAATGGGCTAGATAATCTTAAACACGGAAATAATGACCGGAGCCATATTGATCGTAATATGGGTTAAGATGGATAGTGCAATATTAATTATGTAGTGGGATTAATTAATATTTATGGGCTTGAATTATATTTGTGGCTCAATATTAGATATTCAAGATCCATTAGAAGGTCCAATCTTAATTCTCCTAAAGGCCCCCGAGTAGCCCAACATATAGTCCAATAAACTGAAAAGGTGATTAAAATAAAATAAATATTGTTGCTTAATATTTCTCTAATTAATTGAAAATTATGGATAAAAAGGAGAAAGATTTTCTTTGAATTTTGTTATGGAATGAAGATATGTATTCTTGGAATACAAGATTATCTCATTAAATTCAAGAAATCTCCCACTTGGTTATTCATGAGGGAATTTTCGAAAAATTTTGGAAATATAATTGGGCAAGAAAGATTTTTTTTGATTTTTCTTGAAAAGATATTATGGAAGATATGTATTTCTTGAAATACAAGAATATCTCATAAATTCAAGAAGATCCAAATCTTGGATTCTTGCTTAAATATTTCGAAATTTTGTCCATAATAGAGGAGGTGGGATTTTTGTGGAATATTTTAATTATGGGAAAAAGAATATAAGAGATATATTCAAGATTTCTTGGTGACCAAGAAAAGTCTTTTCCCACATTGAAATATCACTAAAATTTCGTCCAACCCCCCTCTTATAAATAGGAGATGATTAGTTAATTCACAAGTACAATTCCATGTGCTGGAAATATTAGCAAATCCACATAAGTGGTGCAACAAAGTTTATTTTTTTCCTTTTGTTAATTGTTCGCGAGTATCCTTCCACCGGATTGTCGAGCAAGGGCTAAGGGAATACTTGGGAAGTCCATTTGGTTAGTCCGTCCGACCCAAAGCCTTTGCCATCCCGAGAGAACGCGTTCACGTAAACCCGTAGATTCGCGTCGCGTGGGTTTTACGTGCTTTTTATATGCATGATATGTTGTTGTTGCAATTATTATTTGAATTAATATAGGATTAATTCATGCTAGTAATAATTAATGAATTAAATTTGTATTTAAATATTCACCCCGAATAGATCTGTGAAACTCATTCCCCAACAATACGGATCTTCCCGAGTCGATTCGGGGTCATGCTTTGAAAAAAAAATGACTTACATTACGAATTTGGTGCTATCCAAATCGGTTCCCGTAACCCCAAAGAATTGTGGACCGAGGCGCAAGTCTAGTATGAGACACATGAGAACTTTGGGGTGTCCGGCCTACGTGTTGGACAAGGAAACCAAAGAAATTGGATCCTCGATCGTAATTAAAATTTGTTTTTGTAGGATACCCCAAGGGAACAAAAGGGTGAATGTTCTATAGTTCCGAAGATCAAAAGGTGGACATCCGCACCCACTTTAGATTTTGGAAGAAAACTATAGAACCAAAGAAAACCCTGAAGTGAGATTACCTTAAATGAGCTTAGAGGGCAAACCTCAGTGCCGACTGTACTAGATGATATACCAAACGATACGTTTTCACAACCGGAGCCTCGTTATAGTGGGAAGGTTAGGAAAACCGAGAGATTCATGGGAATAGGAGAGTCCTCGGACTTGATTCCCGGAATCAGACCCATGGACATATGACGAGGCAATCCAAGATTAGGATGCAGTTTCTTGGCAAACAACAATGAAAGCCAAAGTGGGTTCTATGTTTCATAATAGAGTGTGGGAGCTAGTCGAACCACTTAATGGGGTCAAACCCATTAGATGAAAGTGGGTATATAAGAGGAAAAGAGGATCGGACGGGAAGGTTGAAACCTTTTAAAGCAAGACTAATGGCGAAAGGTTATACTTAGAAAGAAAGGGATCGATTATGAGGAAACTTTTTCGGCCGTAGCCATGCTTAAGTCCATCCGTATTCTCTTATCGATTGCTGCGCATTGAAATCTGGCAAATGGATGTCGAGACAGTTTTCCTTAATGGAAGTCTTGATGAAGAGATCTATATGCAACAACCCCAAGGTTTCATTGAAACAGGCCAAGAACATCTTGTTTGTAAGCTCAAGAAGTCCATTTACGGACTCAAACAGGCATCCAGAGCTTGGAACCGAAGTTTTTATCATGTAATAAAGTCTTATGGGTTTGATCAAAACAAGTTTGAAAGTTGTGTGTATAAAAAGCGTTTGAGCGCATTGGTATTCTTAGTACTATCGTAGATGACATTGTGATCATCGGGAACGATGTGAAGGTGTGATCGGAGCGTAAGGGCATGGTTTCAAAACGGTTTGATATGAAAGACTTAGGAAAGCGGACATATCCTTGGGATCAAGATTACTCGAGATCGCCGAGAAAAGGATGATCGGGTTATCGCAAGTTTCATACATAGACACTGGTTTTTTGAAACAATTCAGCATGCAAGATTCCAAGAAATGATTCGTACCTTTCAGACTTGGAATCCATCTATCCAAGAAAATGTTCCCTAAGGCGAAAAGGAGATAGATGACATGAAAGGTATTCCTTGTGCTTTGGTGTCGGAAACCTTATGTATGCATTCTTGCGTGTACGAGACCGGATATCGCTTTTGTCGTAGGCATGGTAACAAGATATCAAAGTAAACCGAGGAAAGTGCATTGGGCTACGATTAAAAACATTCGAAGTGTCGAAAAGAACTCGGGATAGAATGTTGATTTATCGATCCGATACTCCAATCCCCATCGGCCTATTGCACTTCGGATTTCCAATCGGATATAGATTCCGAAATTATCCGCCTCGGTTAGTGTGTTTCCATTTGGGAAGTGTAGCCGTCAAATGGACGAAAGTGTGAAGCGTAAATGCATCACCGACTCAACCATGGGACTCGGGTAAAAGTAGTTGCTTGTGAAGCGGTGAAAGAACCGATTGGGCTCTAGATCTTCTTAGTGGACTTGGATGGTGTTTCGAATTTGACTAGCAATATCTGCTAGGGCGATTTGCAAATTCAAGAGAACCAAGAGTCCACGAGTCAAACAAACACATTAAAGGAAAGACATCTTATACGAGAAATCGTTAAGAGAGAGAGATATAGATGTGGCAAAGATAGCGTCGAGGACGACTAGCAGATCCATTCAAAGCGTGCGCCTCTCAATACATTCGAGAGACATGTGAGTGGAATGGGTGTCAAGACCATTGCTAATCTGCTTTGAGTATAAGTGGGAGAAATTATTAGGTTCGTGTAGGTGACATTAGATGTCACAGCACTACTCGAGCGTGTTGTAGTATACTTAAAAGCGGGCTTTGAGTATAAGTGGGAGATTGTTGGGATTATCTTTGAAAAGTATGCTTTTACTTTGTATAAAAACCGAATTTCGGACTTATTTACTAAAATAAATTGTTTATCACTGATACTTTAAATATGATTGAATGATATATATATTTTCTTGCATAACTGTTCAATAATTAAATGCGTGTTAATGTAGTTAATTTAGTAATACCGGATCACGAAGATTAAATTAACAGTCCCTTGTAACTAAAAAAGTACGCCATTCACGACCTAGATGGAAATGAACAACCATCGCGAAAGGTTGAGGTGTAAGGCTCGAGATTGGTTTGTCTTGACCAAGAGATTACACTAGTGCATGGACCGATATTTGAATAGGACCTCTGAGGAGGATAAGTTCTTTGAATCGAACAAGGAAGAATTAGACCTCGGTGGTTCGTTGTTTCTTAACCTTCGTCCCTTAAATAGGATCACGTGGGATTGGTAACTATTGCTTTGACTTATCATGGGTAGCGAATCAAAAGAGATTCAATACTTTTTATCTTGGGCAATATTATTGGTCACATGTGATTGCTAAGATTTAATACGAAGAATCGTGTGCAAAGTAAGACGCTTGTTTGATTTGCCCCCCTTGGGAGGTTCATAAGCTTTATCATACCAAATCTTGCAAGTGGAATTTGTTTCCGGTATGGATAATAATGTTGAACCGTTTCTTGACCAAGGACAAAATATATTAATTAACGAAAAGCTATTTGGTGACTTGAATTAATTAATGGGCTAGATAATCTTAAACACGGGAAATAATGAGGGAGCCATATTGATTTGTAATATGGGTTAAGATGGATAGTGCAATATTAATTATGTAGTGGGATTAATTAATATTTATGGGCTTGAATTATATTGTGGCTCAATATTAGATATTCAAGATTCATTAGAAGGTCCAATCTTAATTCTCCTAAAAGGCCCCCGAGTAGCCCAACATATAGTCCAATAACCGAAAAAAGGTGATTAAAATAAAATAAATATTGTTGCTTAATATTTCTCTAATTAATTCGAAAATTATGGATAAAAAGAGGAGAAAGATTTTCTTTGAATTTTGTTATGGAATGAAGATATGTATTCTTGGAATACAACATTATCTCATTAAATTCAAGAAATCTCCCACTTGGTTATTCATGAGGGAATTTTCGAAAATTTTGGAAATATAATTGGGCAAGAAAGATTTTCTTGATTTTCTTGAAAATATATTATGGAAGATATGTATTTCTTGAAATACAAGAATATCTCATAAATTCAAGAAGATCCAAATCTTGGATTCTTGCTTAAATATTTCAAAATTTTGTCCATAATAGAGGAGGTGGGATTTTTGTGGAATATTTTAATTATGGAAAAAAGAATATAAAGGGATATATTCAAGATTTCTTGGTGACCAAGAAAAGTCTTTTTCCCACATTGAAATATCACTAAAATTTAAATCCAACCCCTCTTATAAATAGGGGATGATTAGTTCATTCCCAAGTACAATTCCATGTCTTTCGAAATATTAGCAAATCTGAAAGTGGTGCAACAAAGTTTATTTTTTCCTTTTGTTAATTGTTCGCGAAAGTATCCTTCCAACCGGATTGTCGAGCAAATTTAAAGGAATACTTGGGAAGTCCTTTTGGTTAGTCCGTCCGACCAAAGTCACTGCCATCCCGAGAGGTACGTTCAAGTAAACCCGTAGATTCCGCATGCGTAGGTTTTACGTGGCTTTTTATATGCATGATTTGATGTTGCAATTATTATTTGAATTAATATAGGATTAATTCATGCTAGTAATAATTAATGAATTAAATTTGTATTTAAATATTCACCCCGAATAGATCTGTGCATCTCATTACCCAACACAATGCACCGTCGTGTCGTCGTATGTCTTCACCAAGGCCGATTTTGATTGGAATATGAGGTGGCGGCGGTTGAGATGATTTTTTGGCCTTTTTTGTTTGATTTTGTTCTTGGGCTTTTTTGTTTGATTTTGGACTGAGACTTTTTGTTTGTTTTTGTTTGATCTTTGTTTGATATAGACAATGTCATGTGTACAAATTACATGTGTATATGCAATGTATTATATGTATATACAATTTTTTAAGTGTATATGCAATATATTTTTTAACAATGCATTTTCTGGGCACATATATATTTGTTCTTGAACAATGTCTTTTTTTTTACAATGCAACTTTCTTACGAACAATGCATTTTTATGCACATATGCATTATTGTTCACTTATGCATTTTTAGTGCATAATGCATTTTTTTTGCCGTTTGCATTTTTCCTGGACCGAAATAAAAAGTATGACATAATAGATAAACAAATTCTAATAAAAATATTAAATTTTCTCTTAAAAAAATAATTTATTTCCAGCACATATAAAAAAAAAAATTAAAATTAATCAATACATGTAAAACAAATTTTAAATCTAAGATAAAAAAAAGATAAAATATAAAAATAGTGATGTAAACAACATTGGGGGGAGGGAGAAAAGGTTTGATGTGACATTGGAAAAAGAGAAAAAAATTTGATATGACAGATGACTAGTAAAATTAACATGGAGGCCGGTTGCTTTTGAGGGTAAATTAGACAATTTATACACTTTTTTTGTAGTTGGTAGTAACATTTCTTTCCAATTGTAGCTATTTGCAAGTTTGATTTTTTCATTTGTAGTGATCAGTTATTGCCCCATTTTAGGAAGCTGTTATTTTGCTCAATATTTTGATGGCTTAAAGCTTTGCGTCTCTTTTCTTTTTTGGTTATAGTTTAGTTGATTTACTTTAGTAATGAAAAATTCTTAGGGTAGTAGAAGAATCAAGAATGGATAAGGGTATGACTTTGACAATGTAGAAGAATGAAAATCATCTCTCTCAATTTTGAGAAGTATGTGGATTCCTACTTTTGAGAATTAAATCGCTTTTTCCATACTCATACCTTTAAAACAAATAATTATTTTTATTCCATTCCCTCATTTTAGTAGTTGAAGTAGTTATTTGAGCTTTATGACTTACTCCTTCCGTCTCTTAGCAATTTGCACACTTTTCATTTTTGTCCGCCTCTTACCAACTTGCACGCCTTAAAATGACAAGGAATCTTACAATCTCCACCCTTCATCCCCTTTGAAAAATCAACAAAACACTAAAAAACTATTTTTTTTCTTAATTTATGTGCAAAAGAAACAAGTGTGTATGTTGGTGGAGGACGGAGGGAGTATTAGCAAGTATTTGTTATTAACAATATTAGTAGATATTTGAGAAATTTCTATAGTTTTGGTCCTTGTGGAGTACTCACTCTCTATTTGGATATTAGCCTTGAATTTAGGTATAAGATGTGGCCTTACAAGTTTACATGTGTCATAGGATAAAAGAGGGGTAAGTGTAGGAAGATCGAACCGGTCTCGGAGGGCCGACAACCAAATGTCTGGTTAGCTCGGTTTATTCGCATCAACCATTTACTTTAGTATAAAAAAAATTAAAACAAGTTTTTCTTTTATCATAAACAAATTAGAAAAGGTAATTAAGTAAATGACATTGTAGGGTATTTTGGGTTCAATTTATAAATTTTATATGAGTAATGTACCATGACAATTGATAATTAAGTGATCGTTGAAGAAAGAAGATAAAGTAATAGTGCTCATAATGGAAATCAACACACTCTTGATAGATGGACAAATAAAAAAAGTAAGCACATTTTTAAGGGAGGAATGTTACATAATTTTATGTTGTTATGATTTTAAGATCTGTTTAGTTTGTTCTATTTTTAACCAAATTTATGGTTTATTCACAGTGAAGTTTGTTAATTCAATGTTTTGTTTCATATTATTATAAAAAATAATTAATAACTATATAATATATTATACTTAAATAATATAAAGTCTTAATTACAAATAAAATC
Organism: Stenogyne calaminthoides; assembly: GCA_037126765.1. NCBI lineage: Eukaryota > Viridiplantae > Streptophyta > Magnoliopsida > Lamiales > Lamiaceae > Stenogyne > Stenogyne calaminthoides. The sequence continues at coordinate 34,700,421 of JBBCBC010000020.1, read as the reverse complement.
ACCACTTTTCACTGAATTGCAATTTAATCTAAATTTTTGGATAATTGCAAATAAATCATCATCCTTTAAATATTATTGTAAGTTAGGTTTATGGGCGATCCTCTTTGTGCCCGTTTACCTTACGTGACAATTCTAATAGATTTTTCGTTAAGTAAAATGACGATATTTGGATTAAGGGGTGACTATAACGATTGATCATATCGAATACGGGCACAAAAAATATTGTTTATTAAGTCTAATTTGTAACAATAATATTTAAAGGTGATAATTTATTTGCAATTATCCAAACGTGTGCTTGGATGTGGAAAAATTTTCCATTTATTTTCTCAATTTCTTTTTTTTTGAAATCTCACAATTATACACTATTCACTCAAAGTTACAATATTTTTCAAGAGTCACTCTCCTGTGCATCCCATGCACCAATAAAAAATAGTGCACTCTAAACACTAACCCATAAATAGTGAACCTTAAATCATATTTGAACTATTTGGGTCGGGTGAACCATGAACCACTTAAAAAGTGAATTATGATTTTTTTTCGGGCGGGTTTGGGGTCGGGTATTTTTAAAAAAATAATCTAAAACTGAAATTAAAGTTAAAAGAAAACCGAAATTAAAAAAAAATTAAAACTAAAAAAAAAAAAAAAACTTTTAAAATTAAATTGCAAGAATTTGTCATTTCTCAATATGATTCTTCTACATCTTACAGTGTAAGTTCCCGAAATTTTTTGGAGAAGTCAGAAATTTTCTTTTGCTACTGACATGGTGATGGGACACAAAGGTACACTAAAATTGTTATGACCATTGATTTTTTATTTTTTTTTGTCAATTTATTTCATTCAGCAATTTCATTTAATTTATGCACATATTTGTAAACATATTTTATTTCATTTATTTATATATTCGTATAAATTTATATTTGATTTTTTTTGTCAATTAAAATTGTTTATTTATATATTTGATACTATAATGTCTACACAAATAGTTAATTATTGTAAGTGAACTTTTTTATATGTTAGTTTTTTGTGCACTCAAATACATCATAAACTCATGTAACTGAATGGTTCATATAAAAAAAATTGATCAATTGAATATATTATACATGTTCTGTAGATACATGAGTATGTTTATAATATAAGTCACTATTTTAGTGTTATAAGTAATACATTTTATATAATGTTATTCATATAATGTTATTTTTTTATTCATATATTTATTTTTAAGTTTATTTATATATATGATTTTTCACGTAATTATTTATGAATAAGTCTCCTATGAAGCTTTTTCACCATAAAATTAATTCCATATTTATATAGATCATTCAATTATCACGACTAATATCTTTTGTAATGTAAGTGATACTACTCAGTTATTACTAATAATATTCATGTTGTAATATAAGTCACTCTTTTAGTGTTATGAGTAATACATTTTATATAGTAAAAAATCATATACATTCAATTATCACAACTAATACCCTTTACTAATATAAATTATACCCCTTAATTAAATTTGTAATTTTTTGTGTAAAACTTGTTCATCTATATTTTGTCATTACTTATATGTTCAGTGACATTGACGAGTGTGTATTTTTTCAATAAAATTTTCAATAATTTATATATTTATATATATAATGTTCAATACAAAATTATTTGTTATCTCAATGCTGACGATTTCAAATTTTTGTGATAAATATTGGGTCATATTTATTATTTTTAATCATGAGTAATAATTATAAAAATGTGCCTACAAAAATTATTAAGCCCATTTACTATTCATATCTTCAAAAGTTTATGATAATGAGTAACACTATGTGGATCAAGTCTATACATGAATTTTATCACTTCTATGCACAATTATTATCACTGTTATGCATAAAAATTATCACTATTTAAAAAATATTTTTTTAAATAGTGATATTTTTTGTGCATAGCAGTAATGATTTTTATACATAATAATCATATTAAAAATATAAAGTTCACTTAACTATATATATATATATATATATATATATATATATAAAAAAGCACCGTGAACTCGGGTTTAAGGCAATCTCGCACATGAGACTGAGATATAATTAACACAAAACAAAATTCATCTCTTTGAAAGAGTTAAAACACCATGCCCAAATTATGTTTCGTCTAACCCTGAGATTACACAAGTATTTCTTTTTATAAAAATGTTCAATTAAACTTGAGACAAATCTTTTTGGTAAAAGTTCAAATAAAAATGGAACCTACAGAGTAAAAAAATTAAAATAATATTTATCTTATTTTTATATATATTTTTTAAAATAATAAAAAGGATAAACTAAATAATTTTAACATGTATTATTAAATATATTTAAAATAAAAAATACTTAAAACAATATAAATTAAATTTCATCGTACCAACTATTCAAAATAAAAACAAATTTTTTTTTGCATCAAATCACACTCTTATTTTCAACAAACATGTCACATCAACTATAATCATTGCACTTTTTTTACATACAACCACACTCTCATTTTTCATAACTATTCATTCAAAAAAAAATAAAAAATTCTCATGAAAATGAAAAATGAAAAATGAAAAAAGAGTTTTACAAGCAAGCACAACCTAAATCTTGTGTTGCACAAATTAAAGTCTTGGTGCGGAGTTGTGTTGGAGATTATCTTGAAAAGTATGCTTTTACTTTGTATAAAATTTCAGACTTATTTCTTGAAATAAATTGTTTATCACCGATGCTTTAAATATGATTGAATGTTATATATATTTCTTGATAATTTTTCAATAATTAAATGCATTGGTACAATTGTAGTTAATTTAGTGATACCCGATCACGGAAGATTAAATTAATAATTACCTTTGTAACTATAAGTACGTCAACGGCTTAGATGAAAATGAACAACCATTAAAAAGTTGAGGTGTAAAGGCTCGATTGGTTTGTCTTGACCAAGAGATTACAAAGTGCATGGTGATTTTTTTTGAATAGGACCTCTGGGAGGATAAATTCTTGAGAATCGAACAAGGAAGAATTAGACCTCGGTGGTTCGTTGTTTTAACCTTCGTCCCTTAAATAGGATCACGTGGGATTAACTATTCTTTTTTATCATGGATATAAGATTCAATACTTTTTAAAATATTATTGGTCACGTGTGATTCTTAAGATTTATACGAAGAAAATTTGCCCCTTGGGAGGTTCATAAGTTTTATCATACCAAATCTTGCAAGTGGAATTAGTTTTAGGTATGGATAATAATGTTGAACCGGATTCGCCGACCAAGGACAAAAATTTAATTAACGGAAAATTTAAATTGGCTTGAATTAATTGATGGGCTAGATAATCTTAAACACGGGAAATAAAGCCAATAATATGGGTTAAGATGGATAGTCAATATTGATTATGTAGTGGGATTAATTAATAATTTTACCAATATTAGATATTCAAGATCCATTAGAAGGTCCAATCTTAATTCTCCTAAAAATTTTCGAAAGTAGCCCAACATATAGTCCAATAAGCGAAAAAAGGTGATTAAAATAAAATAAATATTGTTGCTTATATTTCCTCATTATTTTAGAAAATTATGGATAAAAGAGGAGAAAGATTTTTCTTTGAATTTTGTTATGGAATGAAGATATGTATTCTTGGAATACAAGATTATCTCATTAAATTCAAGAAATCTCCCCACTTGGTTATTCATTAAGTATTTTCAAATTTTTGGAAAATAGAGGCAAAAGAAAGATTTTCTTGATTTTTCTTGAAAAGATATTATGGAAGATATGTATTTTTTGAAATACAAGAATATCTCATAAATTCAAGAAGATCCAAATCTTGGATTCTTGCACACTCATTTTTTTGAAAATTCCATAAAGAAAGATGAGGTGGATTTTTTGTGGAATATTTTAATTATGAAAAAAAAAGAATATATGGGATATATTCAAGATTTAAAAAAAAAGTCTTTTTCCCACATTGAAAATTCACATAAATTTCGTGCCTCTCCTCTCCTATAAATAGGGGATGATTAGTTCATTTAATTCAATGTCTTTGGAAATATTAGCAAATCCACAAAGTGGTGCAACAAAGTTTATTTTTCCTTTTGTTAATTGTTTGAGTAAAGGGATTGTCGACGAGGGCTAAGGGAATACTTGGGAAGTCCTTTTGGTTAGTCCGTCTGGGTAAACCAAAGCCCACGCCATCTCGAGAAATGCGTTCACGAAACCCGTAGATTCGCGTATGTAGGTTTTACGTGGCTTTTTATATGCATGATATGTTGTTGTAATTATTATTTGAATTAATATAGGATTAATTCATGATAGTAATAATTAATGAATTAAATTTGTATTTAAATAGAATAGATCTTGCAAATCATTCCCCAACATGTTGCGGATACAATTCTGATTGATTAAAAGGGATTTCTAGATTTTCAATTTTTAGGATACGATACGTAATCGTCAATTTTTTTTTAATTTAATTATATATATCACCTGTAATAATATTAAAAAAATTTACAACAATTATATATACCACATGTAATAATATCAAGAGTATTTAAAACACAAGTACTAATATCAAGGAATTCATCCCATAAGTAACAAAATAACAATTAAATCAAATATCATTAACATATACAAGTCATAAATCATAATGAAAGATTAATAAATTTTAATATTTAATAAGTTTTAGAGTGTGTCCTTCAAATTATTAGTAAGTTTTAATTTTTTACAAAAAAAAAAACCCCAAAATTTAATAAATTTTACAAAAAAATCCCGATACATATCCGATACGCCGTATCAAAAAGCGGGATCGGCGTGATCCGATAATAAAAAAAAAAAAAAAAAGTGGGATTCGCCACGGCGTTAATCGAAAATAATCGAATCATTTAATCCCAATCAATAAATTGATCCCTGCATTTAATCGATACTATATACCGTTAATTTTTAAGAATCCATGACAGAAATTTTAAATCCCTATCTACACCCTTTTCAGCTCCAGCCCCCTAATTGCAATTTGCTAATATAAATACCAACAAATTTAATCACCTGCAGCTCACGTGCCAAGTAAAACGGCATCAAGGTCTGTGTTCACCACTTTCTTGAACACAAAGACATCTCTCAATTTTCAAGTTTAAACGTGGGAAAACCCCAATCCAAATCCAAATCTTCAATTACATATCGGAATCATGGGTCAGGGCACACCCGGCGGTCTCAATCGGCAGCTCCCCGGAGACCGTAAAAACGATGGAGACAAGAAGGAAAAGAAGTTTGAGCCGGCGGCGCCGCCCGCTCGCGTTGGTCGCAAACAGCGCAAGCAGAAGGGTCCAGAGGCGGCGGCGCGGATTCCGACGGTGACGCCTTTGACAAAGTGCAAGTTGCGGCTCTTAAAGCTGGAAAGAATCAAGGACTATCTGTTGATGGAAGAGGAGTTCGTGGCCAATCAAGAGAGATTGAAGCCGCAGGAGGAGAAGACAGAGGAGGATCGATCGAAGGTTGACGATTTGAGAGGCTCGCCCATGAGTGTTGGGAACTTGGAGGAGTTGATTGATGAGAACCACGCGATTGTTTCTTCGTCGGTTGGGCCGGAATATTATGTTGGGATATTATCGTTTGTGGATAAGGATCAGCTGGAGCCAGGATGTTCTATTCTTATGCACAATAAGGTATAGTTCCTACTTTGATTTGTGAGTTTGTGTTTCGATTTGGGGAGTGTAAGCAAATTAGGGTTTTTAGTAGTAATTACTTATATCTTTTCCGCATAGAAGTATAGAAGGTAATTTATGCATTGGTATTAGTTCCTAGATTGAGTTTGATTCTTTATATTTCAAAACAGAGGATGAAGATTTAGTATAACCTTGGTGGCTGAGAACAGGTTGTAGTTATAGTTTATGTTAGGTGTTTTTACTTGGAAATTCGACTATATACTGTGTAACTATCGCTTGTTTTTATCTGAGCTAACTGTAAATATCTCTTGGAGAATAAATCTAATTTAAGAAATGTGAGCTTGTGTAGGAATTCAAGGAAATTGAACAACACTAGGCCTTCTGTAATCCTGAAAGTTAGAAATTGGGGTTTCATTCTGGTTATATACATTTTTTGTGCAGTGTCCAGGACCTCTTATTTAAAAATAAAAAAGCATAATATAAAATTTTTAATTGAATAAAGTTCAGTACATTTGCTCTCTATACAAAAAGTTGTCATGGAGAGACCGAGAGAAGGCATCTGTCGGTGCTGTGTTGCGAGGTTGAAGTTGCATGTAAAGTTGCTGAAATCTGTGAAAACTTTGCCTTGTTGCAGGTTCTTTCTGTGGTTGGACTGCTTCAAGATGAAGTCGATCCCATGGTATCTGTGATGAAAGTTGAGAAGGCTCCCTTGGAGTCTTATGCTGATATTGGAGGTCTGGATGCCCAGATCCAGGAGATCAAAGAGGCTGTTGAGCTTCCATTAACGCACCCTGAATTATATGAAGATATTGGTATTAAACCTCCCAAGGGTGTTATACTCTATGGGGAGCCTGGAACTGGAAAAACATTACTTGCAAAGGTCTGTGCTGTTTTAACGATTAAAATGTATTTACAGTTCATATATATCAACATTTAATGTCCTCAAATCAACTAGCATGGTTCTCTCATGTCTGTTTATTTTTCATTTGCAATGTTTTGTTTAGTGATTTCTTAGAAGAAAAAGTTTTGAAACTTTTAACTGCTTTGTTGGCCGCTAATTATGACTTTTCCTCGGACAGTAGTAATGTAAGGTATGAAGATAGATTAACTATTATAAAGTTTAAAGTTTTGACTTTTCATCTGTGTAAAGTTTGGCTTCTCAAGCTGGTGAGTTTTGAGTCACATTCATTTCTTAAATTTAAACATTATTTTCTTCCACTTGTATACTAAATGGGCGTAAAGAATTCGAAAAATATGGAAAGATTAAAAGTGTTGGTTCAGGGAGCTATTTAGTTGTATTATGTGATTTCCTGAATTTATAAACTTTTGCTTTCATCAAATTCCTCAGGCTGTGGCAAACTCTACATCTGCAACTTTCTTGCGTGTTGTTGGTAGTGAGTTAATTCAGAAGTACCTGGGAGATGGTCCTAAATTAGTGAGAGAACTCTTTAGAGTTGCTGATGATCTCTCACCATCCATAGTCTTCATTGATGAAATTGATGCTGTGGGTACAAAAAGGTAATATTCAGATTTTTTATTGGCTTGAAATAGGTAAAGCTGGTACTAAAAGGAGAATTCTGCCTGTGCAGGTACGACGCTCACTCAGGTGGTGAACGTGAAATTCAGAGGACTATGTTGGAGTTGCTGAATCAGTTAGATGGTTTTGATTCAAGGGGAGATGTAAAAGTAATTCTAGCAACAAACAAAATTGAAAGTCTTGATCCCGCTCTCCTGAGGCCAGGTAGAATAGATAGAAAGATTGAATTTCCACTCCCAGATATCAAGACTAGAAGACGGATTTTCCAGGTACTAGATTTGCCACTCAAACTAGGTTTTTACTCATTTACCCCTTTCAACATATTCTATGACTGTCCACCTAACTCAATAACTGTGTTGTTTGATATCTAGATTCACACATCAAGGATGACGTTGGCAGATGATGTTAACCTGGAAGAATTTGTTATGACAAAGGATGAATTTTCTGGAGCTGACATCAAGGCCATTTGTACTGAAGCTGGTCTGCTAGCTTTAAGAGAGCGGCGCATGAAGGTATGAGTCGAGTCTTTCAGTTTTTTTTCAGCATTCTTCTAGAAGAATTGTGATTTGAGTGATACTGGATTTAAATATGGTGTCTCAATATTTAGATATCAATATGGATCATAATTGAAATTTGCATGCTGAATGGACTAGTTACCTAACTGTCTTGGTCTGCTCATGAGATATATTCATAAAATTCCTACTTATGAATGTAATCCCATTTGTACTGTCAAAACCTTGTGAAGTTGCAATGGTTTAACTTCTCTCTCGGGTGGATTTGATTTTATTATATCAACATTTGGCAACAATGAAGAGAAATATCACTTGAATTTTGTACTGCCTAACAACTAATGACAAAATTTTGGTTCATTATCATTCAAGAAATTATATATTACATAAATGCAATATTAGAAAGTGAATATTTATTCATTGTCTTGGGTTATTTCACCTAATAGTATGTTTATTCAACCTTGCTCATTCAGACACAGTTGTTATTAAGCTAATAGTAATATTATTCTTTCTGTTTCTTTCATTAACATTATAGAGAGTTGGTTGATAAGATGCCATGACAATCACATTTGAACTTATGTATATTTATGTGTGCTTTCAGAATTCAGTTTATAATATATCATGCTCTGCTGGTTGTTTGATAAGAATTCAGTAGCTCTCTTTATATGTGAATGGTAAGTTCATAGGGTCTGTTCTTAAGGGGGCAGCACTGGGCTGGTGTATACTTTTTACAATTTGTTTGATCAATTGATTTTTTTACCACTCCATTTTAAACCCAGTTTCGTATAGGATTTTACCAATTTTATTCTTAAAATTTAACCAAACGGTCCAAAGCTCAACTTATCCTTCTAGTTTGACCCAAAATTCAAACCCGATCAACTAAGAATTTGAATCCAATTTGCATCTTAGTAACTGATGTACTCAAAACACCAACCAATCCATTTGAACCTAAATCCACTCTTAGATTAGTTTGTATGCTTGGTTGTGTTCTTTTGTTGTGTTGATCGTCCAATATATTCTTCTCATACGGACAATTTCTTAAGTTACCCCTATTGTTGTATCATTAAGTAGCAGCTCATAAATTAGTTAATGTTTTAAGTTGTGTCCTCTTGTGGCAACAAGCAGATCTACTAATATTTCTCGCATTCACAGTTTACTAAGGTATCCCCATGCTGCCATGAATTTATTTGATGTTTTAAAGGAAACCTACTTTATTCAGCACCAAATTAATCTTTCAACCTATTCTGGGCTTTATTTGATCTTATTGCATTATGATGGAGTATTTATATTTTTGGTAACATGTTTATCTACGATGTGCAGGTGACGCATCCAGATTTCAAGAAGGCAAAAGACAAGGTTATGTTCAAGAAGAAAGAGGGTGTTCCTGAGGGATTATATATGTGATGATTATCAGTTGATGTGCATCACTTGTTCTACTTACTGGGTTAATTGTGTTATTTATAAGTTACATTCAAATCTTCCATCAATTTCTCTGGTCTTTGTTTATTGAATGAGCTCATTAGACTTTCACAAGGTTGCTCGGAAATGATAGCTTCTTCTCTTGTTTCATTTTTTGGTTTTTATCAATTAGTTGTTCGTGAATTATAGCATATTATATCTTAATTGAGCAGAATAAGCACGAAAAGGAGATGATTACAACACAAGAATCAACATGAGTTAGTAGTGCCTTAAAAACTAAAAAATGATGCTTATCAATTTAAAGGCATGCTTGGTATCGATATGTTTCTAGTGGTAGATATGCTTTTATGCAGTCGTAATGCATTATTTGCTCCTATTAATATATATTTTTTTTCCTTCTGTTTCATTTAACTTAAAATTTTATTTTCTTCTACTTTTATTTATCTTCTTTTAAAGTAAGAAAATATCATAAATAGCTGGAAGTCTGAATCAGCCAATACTGATTGTTAAAAGAAGTATGCTTGTTTCAGGATTTTAGTGGGCTGGGAAAACTTTGGATTTTGAAATTTTAGTATTTGTAAATTTTGATGGATCGAGAGAAAAATGCATGTTTGTTTTGAGATATTTTAGGTGGATAAGAAATAAATGTATCATATTAAATTGATTGATATCCGTATTATTAACCCACAGTAATATAAAATGCTTATTATCAACCTTCATTACCTGATTGGTTTTGTTTAAAATACATGGACTATTTTAATATATATCATAATTTATATTTGAAGAAAAGATACACCCCACACACATATATATACACCCACACACACTAAAAAGAGGAAAAAAATGTAGCAAGACACAGGAATATTGGGTATTTAATTTGATTAACAACGCATTGTCAGAAATTGAGTATTTAATTTGTATTAAGGCCTTTCTTGTTTACTTTCCCACTGTAAAATAGGAGCAGGAATGCTGGCCTGACTATATTACAAACTATAAAGAGCTGAAATTAATATATAGGAGAAATAAAGTAGTTTTTTTTTTTTCCTTTTTCAATTTTGATCATTTTGATATCAAATTTGGTTATTCTCGTCGAAAAATTCAAAATTTTTCTAAATCGATTTGGGGATTTTTATGCCCTTTGGCCAAATTGAATAGTGATTTCTTCGACAAAAACAAAACTCCCGGAGCTAGTAAAATTAGATTGAGAAATTAAAGATTAGCATTATAACGGTTGGACTAGACATAGTTATTCGTCAACAAAAAAAATAAAAGGCAAGGTCTTGTATCAGTACAAGACCGTCAAGACTTATAGTAAGATTTTAAAAGTCACAAGAACTTGTTATCTTTGAAAAATTTGACTTATTTATATAGAAAAATGCAATTGTTAATATGGAAACATAGTTGCATGTTTCTATTTGAAATAGTTGCACGTTTCTATTTTGTATAGTTGCACGTTTTTAAAATGCACTATGAGTGCACGGTGCACCTGGGTGCACATGAAACTCACTCGAAATAAAATTCTAGGGAGTTGTGATAATCTTACTGAGTAATTACTTGGAAGTAGAAAAATAGAACGGGCTGTATGATTCAAGGATTTGATGTAGAACACAGTTTTCAACTCATGAAAAAATAAAAATTTCGACGAAAATTAAATGACCAAAACTAAAATTAAATATGGTGAAAGTTATAAGAGAATTTGTGATATTATCTCCTGAAATTAAGTTTCCATTAAAAAAACTAAAAACATAACCAGAAATATTGAAGGGCAGGTAAAGTGAGGTCATAACTTAAACAGTACTAGTTTATATTCCATGCATACTAAAATAGTTAACTAGCAAAAGCCAAACTTAAACAAACCAAGGATTCAATTCAACACACTTTCAACGAAAGAAACCACAAATTAACCAAAGCTACAAGTAACTAATTAAGCAACTAAACCTCACACAATCACACATTAATTAATACTAATAATAATAATAATCTGAAATTAAGTTGGTAGCCGTAGAGCATCAAAGAAATCTTCAAGGCGACGGCAGAGCGCCGCCGGTCCCACCGCCGATGTTCCCAATGGTTCCAACGCCGCCAGGCACAGTCCCGTAAACTCCAGTAAGACCGCCGTTGGGGCCAGTCCCGATAATCCCTCCGGCGCCGTTGAAGCCGTTTCCGCCGAGACCGTTGGAGCCAACTCCAGCGCCCACGCCACCGAAGGGGATACCGTTATTCCCGATGCCGCTGTAGCCGCCAACGCCGCCGAAGGTGAGGAAGTTCTTCTGGTCGGAGAGGCCGGCGTCGCTAGGCAAAACCCTAGCGGAGACTTGATTGGCTGCAATAATTAGAGAAACAACAAACATTATCAAACCCCATCTCCCCATTTCTTAATTTCTTGTTTTTTTGTTGTTGTTTGTTTGAGTAGTTTATAACGCTTGCAAATGACACCTGAAAGAGTGTGGTGGATTCTTGTTTTTAAAGAGGGAAGGGGGGAGGGAGCAGTTGGGAGAATTGAATGCATGGAATTAATTGTTTACATATTCTTGATTCTTTCTTTGTTGACTGTACTGTATTCTCTATATCTTCTTCGGCGGTTGTGTATGCAACAAAAAATTGCAGTTGGTTTTAAAACTATTGAATTATAAAAATAATAATACCATTATATATTGAGGCGCACTTACATGAGATCATCTCATGGTAAGACGGAGTATAATTTGGGCATTGACGCTTTAACACATTATAAATGATGTGTGTAATTTATACTAAGTTATATCTCGTCTAATACATGAGATTGTCTCATATGAGTTTTTATCTCATATATATATATATATATATGCTACAGAGGAACTATGATTAAGTCCTGATGAGCTTGAAATATATTATATGCAAGCGTATTTACTGCACGCACATGCCACTTCTCAACACCCAAATTATCCACTATGCCAAAAATTGGCTACGACAACGGAGAAAAGACAACGGATATTGACTAAACCCGTTGTCGTAGGTCTACACGCCGTTGTCGTAGCTAAACCCGTTGTCGAAACATTGAGAAATGCGGGGATTTGGAACTAAAGACAACGGGTTTTATTACTCGTTGTCTTAAGTATTTAATTTTTTTATTTTTTTTATTTGAAGTATAAATGCAACACTTAGAAAATTTCAGCCTCCATTTCCAATTTCTCACGATGCTAATTAGGGCAAACGAAAATTTTCAGCCTCCTCTTTCCAGCTCACAACTCGCCGTCCGTCCGCCATCCGTCACGCACTGAGCATTCCACTCCCAAGCGCCCGTCGTCCATTGCTTAGTCAGAGCATTCCACTTGTAGGCAGTCTACATCTCGCTCTCCACCGGCGTTCTGCCGTCGTTCGCCGTCTTCTCCCGCCGCGTCACCAGGTAAGCCCTAATTCTATTCCTAAGTGGCACGAAACCCTAAGTGCAGGGGATATTTAAATATTTTTATTTTCGAAGGGTTTAATAAGATTTGGAATGGTTTAGTCAATTAGCTGTTGCATTTTTCGCAGTGTGTTTAAATTCGTGAAATTACATGAGTGTGAATGATAATACTGATGAGAAATGTTGAAAGGAACTGATTCTGATCTCAGTTTTTAGGTTTTTGCTCCATTTGCTTGAAAATGTTGTAGTTAGGTTGCTTCTTTCGAATTTTTGCTGCTACATATGAAGTATGGATTACAGAGCCAACAAACATGTATATGTTGAGAAATTTCACTCCTTAGTGCAGTGTGTTTCTATCTATGGACTGTGGTTTGGACAGTGTGAATGAAATTTTTGAAAATAGTGAGTGGTGGGAGGAAACTTTAGGCGTTTTTGTTAATTCCAATGGTGTTAATTTAAGCTTTAACAAGGCCTTGATCCATAAGTGTTAATTTGGTTCTACGTGTTCATAGGAATTTCAACCTTGAGAGTAGATTCCATTTTCTTTTTGTAAATAAAGCATAAACATATAAGATCTTGTTTTTTATATAGCTCATAATAAAGGAAAAAGAGATATATGTATAGTTACTACATTAAATCTTGTGGCCTGTTTTGGTTGATTTATTAATTGAAAGAATGTGAAAGGGACAGTGAGAAACTACCCATATCTTTGTGTGTCTTATTTTTTCTGAATACCCATTCATACATGTGCATGTTCTATTAATCTACAACTGCATTTAAGGCTACCTTTATAATTCTTTGGTTAGGTATAAATACAGTCGAAGCTGCATTTTGATATATTGAAAATCTTGGATAGAATTAGTTCATCAAATTAATGTCGTCAATCCTACTACATTGTAGTGAATTGCTGAGATTCATAGCTCGGATAAACACCAACATGGCAAATAATTAAGATTAATAAATAGTACTACTGATTTATTTATATCATATAGTATTACAAAATAACTAAGCTCTAACTTCTAGCCTGCAAATACAATGGATTTTGGGTATTGATTAGGTGATTTTTTACTTGCTAAAATACAGATTACATGAAAGAAGTAGAATGGATTAAGGAGTAAGGCACTTTCCAAACACAACTACCATTTGAGCTATCAACCTGCTACCTCATTTTCTCTGTTTCTGCATGCTTTACTTAACGCACACACATACACATAATTCTGTATAAAGACAAAGTGAGTGAAGCCCAACAACTCTGCACCTTTGCACATTTCTTGCTTGTGCTATCTTCTTTGAGCAAAAATGGCAGTAAAGACTTCTTTATTACTCTGTCTCTACTTTCTCTACACAGCTTCTGCCATTGCACCACCTGATTATTAGTTTTCTTTGTTTTTTTGGAATCCCCTCTTATTATAAGATGTATTTATGCTTCTACTATTGGAAAACTGACTTCAATTGGCTGTTTTTGTGCAGGGATTGACAGGACAGGGTGTGTGAGAGTATAACTTGAATAGAAAAGAGGTCAGAATTAGGATGTGCAGCAATAAAATCAGTTTTACTGGTTTCATATTAATGTAGTGCACTAATACCATGTGAACACTTTCTCTCTTTCCCTCTCACAAGTTTTTCCCCTATTTTATGATCAACTGCTGCTTTTTCACTTATTGTCATTGGTTTTAGGAGGTACCTTTGGTCGAAGCTCTCGAGATCCAAAATTCAAAATTGAATTCCATTCATAAGACTCACCTTTCCATCCAGTAAGTGACTACTTGATATTCATTTACTTTTGAATAATTTTTTGTTATATCCTATTAGTTTCAACATGGTCTCATGACGATCATACTAGATTCTTGCTCTAGAATAAATTACATGCTAGATTGTCAATATAATATTGTATTACATAACTAGCCTAAGCCTTTGTAGGATAAACATTACTATAACACGTTATATTTCAAATTAGGGTGAATACAAAATGATGTTTGAAAGTCGAACTCCTGACAGATTCCCGAGTAGTCTGTCACACTTTAGTAATTCTACCATAACTCTTCACTCAAAATTCCAAATTGCTTCCTTCAAAATTCCATAGAAAGTATACTCACGTGGCTTTCCAATGATGTACACCAATCACCCTAGTTATTCTTCTATCAAAACAGTTAATTCTGTGAAGTTGGCCCAAGTGCACTGCTTTTCTCAGAAACTGCATCATTCTCCCCTTCTTGAAAAGAACTCGCCCTCGAGTTCAAGTTAAGATCAAACCACATAGATGAATCAATCCTCTTCAGCTCTTCACTTGATATCCAAGCATCTTCCTCATTTGGCTTTCCATTCCAGTGAACAAGGTACTGCGTATACGTACCATGACGAGTAGTAATAGATCGCATGTCTAAAACATCAATTGATTCACGAACTGAATTCATAGAGAATGAATCAATATCGTCTTTAGAAAACATTAGAAAACATCTTTAGAACTGAATTCACGGTGTTCTTCTTCATGCAGTTATTGAGATGATAGTATATAGCTAATTAATAAGTAGCATATAGCATATGTAATTTGAGATGGTAGCATATGGCATATATAACTTGATACTTCTGGATTGTGTATTTGTGTTCCATGCATGTGCATATCTCATGCATAACATTTGGCCATGTCATCTTTTAAAATGTGATTCGATTGCTTAGTAAAGTAATTAATACTAGTATTTTTACTAGGAATGAGTTCAGCCTCGAGTCCGGTGTGGAGTTTGCGACAAGAAGCTTAACTATTGATGGCAAAGTGATTAAGGCTCAGATTTGGGACACTGCTGGCCAAGAGAGGTGACATTTTTTTTTAGTTTTCTTTTATCACCCTTCATCTAATTCTCTGATCTGTTTAATGTGTGCATTTGTGCTTGTGTTTTTTGCTTTATTCTTGGCTGGTTTTAACTAGTTTCCCCTTGATGTGATAGATCTTGTTATTCTGTTTTGTGTTATATTGTTCTAGAATTGAGAAATTGTAATCTGGGTTTATAAAAACGGAACCTTTTGACGAATTCTTCCTTTATTAGCTGTCCCTACTCTAAAAAACATCGACGAATGTTGCTACAAAATTGGCCATAATGTAGCAATATAGATTTGTCATTTGTCATTTCTGCTTGTCCTATTCTAAAGTAAGAAAACAAGAGAATTCTTGGATCAATAAGGGCAGGCCTAATTTAATATTTTTTAAAACTGAATTTAACATATAGGAAAACAGGGAATTTAAACAGGGAAAACAGAAAGTCCATTCGAGAACTGCGTATATAAGAATAAGCGTAATTTTGTTGGTGTTTCTGTGCAACATGGTTGCAAAGATAACAAGGATTATAAATTTATGAGTGATAGAGGTACTTATAATTGCTGTTTTAGATGCTAAAAAGGCTGTCAGTAAGAACCTTGTGGCAATGGACTTGAATTTGACTGTTTTATAGTCATTATGTGGCTGTTTTGTTTGAACTAAAGTTGATAGAAATTAAACTGTATCACATGTAGAGAAGCTAGCTCAACAGAAATTCCTATTAGGATTCGTTGCTTTTGCTAGTTATCAGGAATCAACTCCATAAGTTTAGAGAGATGGTCTGAATGCTCCTGTAAACCAACAATCAAACAGAATAAAGTGCCACAATTTCAATTTATATAAAAAACAATCAACCCACTTATTCAATAATTTGATTTGTTAATATGAAACTTCAATTATTTGATTCGATACTTAACTTGCCTAAGTTTATTTGTATTACATACGTAATAATTAACCTCGTCAATATAATATTGTGTATAACATTAACTAGCCTAAGCCTATGTTGTAAATATAATATTATGCATAACAATTAATGACTTAAACATTTTTAGGATAAACATTACTATAACATGCTATATTTCAAATTAGGGTAAATACAAAATGGACAAAGAATGGATGTGGAAGGATAGGTTGTCACGTGAGTATGAGTTTGGAGTAGAGTCATTTCTGGAATTTGCGAAACAAAATGTGACTAATTCGAATCAAATGCCCTGCCCTTGCGTGTTATGTGGAAATTTAACTAAGAATACAATCGATAGCATAAGGGCACACTTGATTTGTAATGTTATGAATAAAACATATCATACATGGGTGTTGCATGGAGAGAGATCTACAAATAGGTCTTCACTACATGATAATGATCAAGAAGGGGAAGATAATCGTAATTGTTTTCCACGGGAACCCTTAAATGATATGGTGCATGCTGTATATGAAAATTCTAAAAGTCCAAATAAATTCGTAGAGCTACTTGAGGACGCAGAGAAGCCATTATATTATGGATGTACCAAATTCACAAAATTGTCCGCAATTGTAAAACTTTACAATTTGAAGGCGGAATATAGTTGGAGTCAAAGAAATATGGCTGACCTACTTGTGTTACTTAAAGATATGCTCCCAGATAGCAATGAGTTGCCTTCAACTACGCGTGAAGCAAAGAACAGTTTGTCAACATTGGGAATAGAATATAAGAAAATTCACGCATGCCCCCAACGATTGTCTCCTATACTGGAAGGAGTTCAAACACCATACAATTTGTCCTACTTGTGGGGCAACAAGGTGGAAGGTAGGAAAGAATTCTAAGATAATTGACAAGGTTCCGGCGAAGGTATTGTGGTGAGTAATATGATTTACAAATTCTTTTCAATGTACTTTACTCTAAAAGTGATTAATATAATTATATGTTTTATTATGTCTTTGTACATAATGAGCATTGGATTTTAACGATTATCAACCCACACAAGGAAGAGATTTCTTTGATTGATCCTCTGTATTCTCGCATTGATCCTGAATGGAAAAATGTTGTTGACATGTAAGTTTATTCTTTTTCATATTAATGTAGTAAGTTAGTTATCAATCAGTTGTTCAATGGTGATTTTTTGTGAATTGTGTTGTTTATCTGGTTAATCTACTGTTGTAGGGCTTTAAGAATCTTTAGTTCGGAGGTCTCGAGTAAGAGAGTGAAGAAAAATATTGCATGGAATATAATCAAGGTACATAAATTTACATTTATTTTGAGTATTAACATAAATATGAATTAGTTTTTTTTTTTTTTAAAATCTAACCTAGGCACCTAAACAACCTGATGGAAAACAATGTGGTTTTTATGTACTACGCTACATGAAAGAGATATTCGAATTTCATGGAGATGTGAACACAGATTCGATGCAAGTTGTGGTAAGAATAATTTGTGTTAATTATGTGGTGTATTCTTAGTTGATGTGGTCTTATTTATGTTTTTTATTTATATTTTCACAGTTCTCACAAAAGATTTACTCCGAAAAAAAAATTTGGTGAAGTACTGAAGGAGTGGGCCGAATGTCTATCAAATTACATTGTTGATCAGTAGAGGTGGTCGGAAGATGATATCTAATAGTTTGTTTTCGTGATTTTGAACAAGTTCTTATCTAGAAGTTAGATTTACATTTTTATTACTTATTTTGAACAATGTATGAATTGATTACTTAATTGTACGAAGTCTATTGGTTCTTAGTATTTGTTTCATTCAGAAAAAATGTGTATTATATTCATATTATGAAACAATAGAAAACATAAAACAACAGGTTCAAAAATAGTATTAACAACGGGAAAGAACCGTTGTCGTAGATAACTTTAACAACGGGTCAATAAGCATTTAACAACGGATAAAAACCGTTGTAATAAGCACCTACGACAATGGGTTAATATGAGTTAACACAACGGGTAAAAACCGTTGTAACAAATACCTACAACGGGTTAGTAACAACGGGTCATTATGAGTTAATACAACGGGTAAAAGCCGTTGTAATAAGCACCTACGACAACGGGTCATTATGAGTTAACACAACGGGTAAAAGCCGTTGTAATAAACACCTCGACAACGGGTTACGAAGAGTTAACACAACGGGTAAATGCCGTTGTGATAAACACCTACGACAACGGGCTACGAAGAGTTAACACAACGGGTAAATGCCGTTGTGATAAACACCTAAAACAACGGGAATTACCCGTTGTCATATGTCCGGGACCTACGACAACCCCAGCATCCACAACGGGGGAAAATAGCTACGATAACGGGGATTACCCGTTGTCAAATCCAGTTTTTGGCATAGTGATCCCATGCCCTTACCGGAAGGCAAAGCAATTTAGAAACTTATCATAATAGAAATTCTTCTTACTTAAATTAAAATTATTATCAATTTGGAATGTTCTCTTGACTAAGTTTTTTTTACACCAGTTATACGGTGCAACTGTATACGACTAATATTTTTTAGTGAAGACAGCTAATACTGTTCAATGAACACAACTAATATTGTTCAATGAAAATAATAAATACCATTTAAAAAAATGCACTATAATTACAGAACAACCAACTCACTGCAGATTCAGTGCCCATCTGTCAAACCAAACTCAACCAACTCACTAAATTGCACTTCAAGACGGAATTACTTGTAATTATATCATTGTAGATGGAAAATTGAAGTGATATATATTCTTGGTTCTAATATAATAAATCGGTTAGTGAACATAACGACAATGAAATGTAAAACAATATTCGAATATTACAGGAGAAAAGGAGAAAGTTCATAGCGAGATTGTCTCATGAAATGGAGTATGCATATGTGACAAACAGAAAATTAATATTTGAAGTAAAGTTAATTACTCTATCCGTCCCTATATAATTTTTCTCTCTATTGGTGCTTTAATTAAGAAATAAAAATAAATGATAGTTTTAGGTATATTGAGAGAGAGTAAAAAAGTATTTGGAGTAATGAACGGAATAATGAGTGATATTTTTATAATATTATGTGAAAGTTGAGGATAAAAATTATGAATATATAGAAAATTATTTTTTCTATTTTTGAAAGAGGAAATCTATTATAGAACGATTTAAAAAAGAAAATGGAAATTTTATAGTGGGATGGAATGGAGTAACATTTAGGAGGTACAAAGTGATATTCTTTTAATAGTATAAAATATATACTATTTTTTATGAAAAATAATTTATTTTTTTTTACGGGAAGCATGAGATGATCTAATGCTCCCTTCATCCCAACTCTTTTTTCAAACTATATTTTTTCTCGTATTTTAGCAAGCGAGTTGTTTATTAATATTTGAAATGATAAAATGAATTTTAAGGAGAGGTATGATAGATTCACCTCTCCTCTATCATACGTATCCTTAAAAATTATTTTATTATTTTAAATACTAATAAAAGATAAAAAAACCCGCTTGCTAAAACACAAGAAAATAGTAAATATGATTTTTTTGGAAATTGATAAGATCCATTTTTTTGAAAAAAAGTGTGACCCCAAATTTAATTTGATTACTTTTTTAGTATGGAGTCTTTCGCATGGGTGTTTTCAAGTGATTAAAAGCATAGAAAAACACTTCTCAAAGTGAAAAATTGTAGGGAGGATGCTTAGGGTGTTTTCAAGTGATTAAAAATAGTGAAAAACACTCTCAAAATGAAAAATTGTGAGGAGGATGTTTCACGCAGAAGTGATTTTGGGCCCAGAAGAATTTCGTTCTCAATCCCTAAAATTTTACTCCCGCCGTCCCATTCTTTAAGCCCTTTTTGCCATTTTTTTATCCCAATCTTTAAGCACTATTTCCTAAAATAGAAATATACTTTATTACATCACTTTATCACATAAAATACTAATAAACAATTATTTTTACCTCAACTACCCATTACTTTATCACTTTATCACATAAAATACTAATAAACAATTATTTTTACCCTTAATATACTTTATCACTTTATCACTATTCCCATAAATCCTTATGAATAGTCAAATTTACTTAAAGAATGGAACAGAGGTAGTATCAAACGCTGTTCATCCCTTTTATCAACGGTTATGATTGAAATGATGTACTAGACTGGATACACGCAACAATATTACCTTTCCGTGCCTCGAATTTAAGGGTTTAGTCATACACAGGATAATGTTGTCTTTTTTTCTGCAGTCTGAGAATGCTTTCTCTGTAAACGCTTTGAATGCAGCTTCAGCAATTGGTTACCTACTTAGCTGGAAGTTGGTGAATTTCATAAATTTTTTACACGTTTTATAATAATTTTGCAGCTCAATTCAAAATTTTCAAATCACATACTCTTATTAATTTTCGTAAAGTCTAAATCAACCTCAACAATAATACGGTACCTAATTTTACATCTCCCCTTAATGTAGGTTGAGACATTATTTTATTGACAAAGTCTAGTATAAAAAAATTTATACATGAAAAAACTTTAATTTATAACTAAATTTTGTAATTGGTGAAAGTAAGACAAAATTGAGTGATTCATGGTTCACTCGGCCCAAGTAATTCATGGTTCACTCGGCCCGAATAGGTTGTAATTTAGGGTTCATTATTTATTGTTTAGGGTGTAGATGGTTGATTTAGGACAATTTTATAGATTTTTATACATGAAAATTTTCACACTAGACTACTCTATTTTATTTTCCTGATAAAAAAAAGAAAAAGACATTATTTTATTTTCGTTGGGCTAGTGAAGAATAAGACCCATACTTGTTGCAGGCTGGCCAATTTCACCTTTTACTTTGGGCTTTGAAAGGCCCATAATATGGGAGGGAATGAGGTTTAGACTTCAAAGGCCCAGTTTTGGGCAACATGTTGGCCCAATGGGCTTTGTTGTTTCACGGTGGACCACCTTTGCTGTTTAACATAAGGTGCAGGTTATTTGCACCGCCATCATTAGTAAATACACTTCTTAAAAAACATTAACAAAAAAAAGGTACAAATAAAAAGACTACATTACCCTTACAATTTAACCCTAGTTTCCAGTTATTTCATTCCCTTTAAAAGTGGTTTAATTTAAAATATAAAATAATTTTGGTTTTTTTTTTTTTTTTTTCAATTTTTTACTGAAACCGAACCGAAAAATTTGGTTCGGTTTAGATCGATTTTGTAATCAAACGGTTTAATTTTGATTTATTATGGTAAGTATTTCTGTTATTTTGATTTTGCTATTTCGGTTCGATTCCGTAATCGAATAACCGAATGCTCCCACCCCTAATAATGATATTACTTTATTTGCGAAACAAATTCAAATTAAATTAACTCATATTATATACTATGCATCCATTTAAAAAAAAATATATATATATATACTATGCATAAAAAAAAAAAAAAAAGAAGGCGCGCCTCAAATTAATGGGTCTTCCTGCATACTTTCCAAAAAATGAGTGTGTCAACCCATTTTCAAAGGAGAAGAAATCGCCTTTGTTTTGCTCAATTTAGTTATACATTTTCTCTATAAATAGATCACTCCACTATATAAATACATACACAAACAAGGTGATCATATTCATAATCAAGAGAATTAGATAATATTACACCCAAAAATTAACAAGAAAATGGCAAGCATGGCATTTACCACCACTCTCACAAGGTTCCAAGCTACAAACCGATTTGCAATCATTCTTCGCAAACCTTGGAACGCTAGCTTTTCCATTGCTTCTCCCAGATCTTATCAGGTAATTATTCAAAGTGTTAAAAAAATTAAATAAACGAATTAATTTTCCAAAATTATTAAAATATAATTTACTAAATATTTATAAGTGGGTAAATTGCTATACTGGTCACACGCACGGGGATTATTAGAAAACCAATTTTGGTACCAGGTTGGAAAATGGTTCTTCTTTTTTTTTTTTTTTTCTTTTTTTTTTTTAACAATTTTGGTATTGACCATTAACAATTTGACATAATTCATTAGATTAAATTCCTACAGGACCAAAGTTGGTTAAAAGAAGGTTCAAATTTCTTAAAATTCCTAACGGCGTGTGTATCTCACTCATCAACGTTCGTTTATTTTGGACACAAAATTTCTAAAGGAGCAATTAAACTATGTATAAGTAGATTATATTTTCTGATTTGATTTGATTTGATATATTATATATATATATATATATATGTATAGGCAAGGAGATGTTTCGGGGCGACGTCTAAATACGATGATGTTAAGAAACAAGGGTGGGACGCCGCCAAGATGGGCGCCGACGCTGCAAAGAAGGGCGCCGATTCCGCCAAGAAGGGCGGCCAACAACTCAAAAAGGATGCCTCCAATGCTGCATCTAATGTACGTATATTTTGGAGTTTTTATTGTTTAATTATCATCTTTTAATTTTAGTAGTGTCATGCAATGCTTCCTAAAATATATATATATATGTATATGTATAATTATGTAATCGTTAAAATTAAAAGATTGTGATGAAATGGAATAGGTCAAGTGGTTAGAGCACCACTACTTATACCGTGAGGTCATGGGTTCGAGTCACTATTTGTCTGATAAAAAAAAGAATGTGATTTGCCTGAACACTTTGCGCCAACTTTTAGACACATAATTTTTAAAAAGTATAATGAGTGAAGTTATGTAATTTTTTTATATATAAAGTAAGTTTGATTGAGTATATGACTAGGCCTCAAAATAATGAAATTTTGTGTAAACATGTGAATATCGTGGATGTGAGATTTAATGAAGAGTTCTCTTTTATAGATATTCAAAATATTGTGTAACGTCTCAATAAATAAAGTGTGCAGAGTCCCTCTGGGACGGAGGAGGAGGAGGGGAGTATAATTCTATCGCAATTTTCTACTTAATATATTATGAGACATTAACATTATGGAACATTAAAAATTGAAAAATACATATTATTAGTGTTGGTTCTAAATTATTTGCACAAAAAAATTATTTTACACTAGACAAACTTTCAAAACTAGATTCTCAAATTAATTTACTTGAACGGTGAAAACACGAAATATATATATAGGCTGAACACAGAGCAGAGGACGTTGCCGGAAAGGCGTCGGAGATGGCTCAGGACGCAGCTAGAAAAGTGAAGCAGACGGCGGAGGAGGCCGCCGTGAAAGCCAAGCAAACGGCGGAGAATGCGTGGGAGACTGTCAAAGACACCACCAACAAGATCGCCGGCAAGGCGGAGGCCGCCGCCGACTCAGCTAAAGACAAAGTCAGAGAAGAAGGGGCCAAAGTTAACAGGGCCGCCAAGAAATGAAGATTCCAAAACTTTATTATCAATTTATTATTATTATTATTATTATTATTATTATTATTATTATTATTATTATTTCTTTAATTAATATATTTATTTCCCCATTTTAGGTGAAATGGATTGTTGTGTTTATAGGGAATAATTCCGGCCTTCATTAAAATCAGGCTCGAGGATTGTGAATTTTTTTCTTTTTACAAAAAAAAAGGTCTGCAATTGTTGTTTGAAGATGCGAATAGAAGGTATAGGTTTTACATGAATTGTAATTGCTATTTTATATATAGGTATAGGTTTTTGTGTAGTGTATAAATTGTATCCCGATTCAATATATGAATAATCTTATTATGTTTGTAAATACATAAAGGTGAACCATCTATATATAGTATATTATTATTTTATTTTTATTTTCTATATATATTTCAGGTTTGAAAAATGTGTGCTCTGCCCTGTCGAAAAAAAAAAAAAAAGTGTTCTGCGATCTTCTTAACTACCAATATTCTCTCCGATTCATGTTATTGTTTTTTTTTTCTTTCACAATTCGACTTTTTATTGTTTAAATAAGATTTAATGTTTTTATTTTCTTCTACTCTTTCTAGTGGTCTATAAAAAACGTACTAACTTGCATATATCGTGCATTGAAACGTGCAGATCAACAATACCAAGGTGTATCAAATTAATATATATATACAATTTTATATAAACACCCTGATAATTATTTTGCAATCAACTCTAAATTATATGTACACTAGCATGTAACCCGCGCATTACACGGATTCAAAATAATTTTTATATTATTAATTTTAGATTAAATATTTAATTAATTTGATTAATACTAATTTTACATACATAATTTTTATATTATAACATTGTATATGCATATTTTCATTTATTTCTTATTCTAAACTACTTTCTACACGAAAAGAAAATTCGATTTCAATAAGACTTGATCTGAATCGTAGTTCAAATTCAAGTTGGTTCAGTGAAGGTGATCGTGAAAGTCACCAAATGGGTCAACCTTTTCCTTCAGCTTGTCCTAGATCTTAAATAGAAAAAGGCATGGGAGGATGTTGCGGATGTCCGGGACGTCTTCTATTCTTAGGCTAGAAGACCACTGAAAGACACCCAGAACTAGAGCACGTCGTAAGATGTCATATTCATTCCAATTTTATATATTATTTACATAATATATAATATTTTGACATTTTCACCCCTTATTATCTCATATATACCCCCAATAACATACATATTAGAAAAATTAACATTAGATATTAAAAATAATATTATTAATAATATCATAAATAACCTTTTATAAAAATATAAATTTTAAAATAAAACAACAACATGAATAGGGGTGATTCACAATTAATAGATTAGGGATAAATGGAAAGTAAAAAACAAAATTAAATAGTAAATCATTGAAATTAAAAAAAAAAACTAATAATAACACAATAAATAACTTTTCACATGAATTCAACGATTTAAAATATAGCCACCATATGAATTGGGGTGGTTCACCTTTAAAGGAATGATAAGAGATTACTTTTTAGCATGATGTACTAGTACATGCCATTATAAAATAAAGAGACACACTTTCGTGAGACGGTTTCACGGTGAAAAAGGAGTATTATTTGGGCACGACACTTTAACATTTTGGGAGGGATGGTGTTGATTTGGATTATTTTGTACCCCGTCTCATGTATGAAACCGTCTCATACAGTGGCGGATCCACGTTCATTGTTGGGGTGGCCATGGCCCCCCAAATTTATTTTGTCCAAGCTATTGTATATACATATGTTTAAGCTTTAATTATGTTAAATATTGTAATAGGCGTATGTATGTGAGCTTTGAAAATGATGATACGTGGATTCAAGAAAAGGAAGGCATTCATTGGGCCGTAAATTGGGTGTTGGGCCATTCTTTATTAAATTATTCATGTAAAAATAATTAACAAGAATTTATATCACAAATTATGTAGGGAACAATATGTATAACTTTGATCAAAATAAGATGGTGAATTTTATTTGTACCATATTTTAATGTACAAATATTTTATGTAGATGTCGGCTTTATAGAAAATTTATTATCGGATCTCATATCATTATTCTACATAACGCAAAAATGTGTGTGCAATATTGCATACAATGATACACCAGGCCGAATTAGGGAAAATTGTTAAGAGTTAATGACTCTAAGGTAAAAAAATAGGAAGTAGTAACTCTAAGGTACAAATGCAATTTTTATATACTCTAAGGTACAAAAAAAAATTGTACTTTGTACCAAAAAGTTGCATTTGTACCTTAGAGTTTTTTACTTTTGCACTTTGTACCCTAAAACTTTTCCCCCAATTGTTAATGAGATTTCTTCTAGGAGTGGCAACGGGGCGGGGCGGGGCGGGGCCAGTTTATGTCTCTCCCGGCCCCGACGGCCGACGGGGAATTTTCATCCCGAACCCCGACGGGGAATTATTTTGCAATCCCCATCTCCACCCCTAACGGTATCGGGTATCCCCGAACTGAGTAATATTTTTAATTTTTATTTTCTATTATCATAATTATTTTATCTCCCTAAAAAATTAATTATGTCATGGAGAGTCAATTATGTTATAACATTATTTTTTATAAAATAATTTAAAAGAACAAAATATAAATAATCAAATCAATATTTGAATATATATAGTGATATATATAAATGCATAAAATAAAAAAAAAAATTTACATAATATATATCGGGACGGGGCATATAAATACCGTCCTCGCCCCATCCCGATTTAAATTTTTTCGGTTTTCCCCGAAATCGAAAAAAAAAAAATCGCCCGATCGGGGTGGGAGCGAGGCGGATCACTGCGGGGCCGGTGCAAATTGTCATCCCTAATTTCTTCTTCTTCACGTTGCGCAACAACAATTGCGTCTAGATTTCTTCTTCGTTGTCCATGCCCTAATTTCTTGTCCAATTTAATTTTCTTTGATTCGCTTGAATCATTGGATGAAATTAGGTTTGTTCAATTTGGTTTTTGGTGTAGATTATGCGAGAAGAAGAGAGAATATTTGTGTGGTGTTGGATTACCCCTCAACACAAAGTGTGTGCTGAAATTCAGGATCCTTCTGTACTCTTTTTACGTTGTTCTGTAAATCTGTAATTTAGGACTGAGGATTTTTTTTCACGCTTGTACTGGTTTTTGTTCATTTAGTAACACTCTTTTGCTCATAGGGTAACACTCTTTTGTTCATGTAGTAACTGTTCTATAAATCCGTAATTTTGGACTGAGGATTTCTTTTCACGCTTGTACTGGTTTTGTTCACGTGGTAACACGTTTTTTCCATAGGGTAATACTTTTTGTTCATGTAGTAATACACAAAAACAACTTGAAAAAAAATTGGACTGATGATTTTTTTTCGCGCTTGTACTGATTTTCGTTCATGTAGTAACATTATGTTGCCCATAGGGTAACACTCTTTTGTTCATGTAGTAACACATCAAGTAGTTCTTTAAATCTGTAATTTTGGACTGAGTATTTCTTTTCGCGCTTGTACTGATTTTGTTCATGTGGTAACACATTTTTCTTCATAGGATAACATTTTTTGTTCATGTAGTAACACACAAAAATAACTTGAAAAAAAATTAAAAGTTATGTGCTCAGTAAGAATTGAACCTGCAACCAAATACACTAACAATATACCAAAATCATTAAGCTACAACACAATTTGATAAAAGTATTCTTGCATAAATATGTAATAGGTAAATAGCCAAGTGACTCGCCCAACCCGCTCAGCCCGCCCATCCTGCCCAACTGACCCGCCCGCCCTGCCACATGACCCGCGAGTTTTTATTTTATTTGCCTTAAATGTGTTGTATTGCACATACAACTATTGTTCAATATTTCATGTCGCGAGTCGTTTTCGTTGATGAATATTATGTGGCTAATTTAATTACGACTCGCAAACAAAACATATACGTGTAAAATAAACAGTAAATAAGATGGATTTGTTGACCCAGTTCGTCAATAAAAGACTACTCTGGGGGCATACCAAGCCAGGATGTAGTACTGAGAGCCTTACACGTACAGTTCTTGATACATCTTATGAAGATGAATCGATGCAGGTTATCGAATGAGTTTCAGGGTTTTTCATATATGTGGATGAACACTCTAATTTTTCTATTCCTCACCTCTCAGGGAATTTTTGTAGGCTATTTCTCTGGGATTATTTTTTTATGAACCAACCCTTTTTTTCCTCTTTTTACTTCCATTTATCGTACTTTGTCAAGCATGAGCTGGATTGGTAAAGCATGTGCTGGATTCTTTGGACCATGCAAGAACTCCGGTGGTGTTGCCACGTTTCTGACTTCATCTTCTAGATTGATCTTTGTATAAACGTCGTCTGTAGGACGCTCTTTTAATCGTCAGAATTAATCTTTTGTTCGGTTGGACTTTCTGTTCGTCGCCTTTAAGATGTCGGTTTTTCAGGAGATTTGAGTTCGAACATACTGACCTGGTTTCGTTTGTTCGGTAGGCTGGCCGAGCAATTCTGATCGGTTGGCGAACAAAAAGTAACTCGCCCACCGGGCATGGTTATTATATTCAAACATTACACGTGTCGCTCTTTGATGTTCGATTAATCCTGATTTATTATATCAAACACAACATTTCACAAGAGTCATACTCTCTATATAAATATGTGATATATACATGTATGATAATCTTTAGTCCGTTCAATTTTTAATTAGTTATATAAGTTTTTTTTAGTAGACCTTGTGTAAGACTATTTCAAGGTGAGAGTCATAATTTGAGCATGACCCTCATACTTTAAAACGAAAATGTTAATTTATGCTAGTTTTGCAAACAATCTCCTAGTGAGACCATTTCACATAAGTCTTGGCCTCTTTTTTTCGGGCCCCCCTCACTTAACATTCCTGGCTCCGCCCATGATTTCATATGAATTTTTATCTAAAAGAAATGCACCGAGTGAATATTTGAATATCAACAAAATCAAATTTAAAATTGATCCAACTGAAATATAGAATAAAATAATTTGAAAATAAATATACTATTTTACTTACAAAATTACAATAAATTACAGAATCCCAACTCCGTTGACTAATAACACAATAAATAAGCAAATTTTGGATAATAAAATATTTCAAGTGGTCTACATGGTGGCATATTGTTGAATTTTTTGTATTATTTTTCTATTTGGGTTTCTCTATTGTGTAAATTGATGACTAATCAGTTCTGGGTTTTCATGGTCGTATGCTTGTATTTTTTTGTTAAAATTTGGATTTGTTGTTTTTTCTATATTGATTTTATGCTTGGTTTCATCTGTTTAATTATATGTTGCGTTTAATTTAATACTCCAATGAATTGAAAATTGCGCGACTCCTTTTCTTTGTAAGGTTTAATTTATGAGTAATTTTTACTCATTTTCTTTTGACAAATATATTAATTTTATAAGATAAGTCTCGTGGGTTGTTTCAAAATTATTTAATTAGTTATATAATTTTTTTAAATTATGCTCTAAATGAAATAGTAATAAACTTTACAAAATAACACTCCCTCAGTCTTATACTCGATTTCCTATTTTTCATTTTGGCCCATCCCCCAGTTATTTTCCCCTTCTATAAATGATAATAAAATAATATTATTTTTACAACTATATCCTTGCAATATTTGAAAAATTACATCTCATGTCAATACTTTATACATATTAAAAATCATTTTATCCTTCTATTTAGAAGGATCTACAATACCCTTAATTAAAAATCATTTTATCCCTTTAAACATTAATAAACAATATTTTTATTAAATAATGTGGAAACAGTAAATGGTCAATGGCGTGTGAGATGAAGGGAGTACCAAATTTCATTATTTCAATAAAACTCGTGTGATAAAAAACATCTAGTAATATTTATTTTATATAATCAACTGTGATCATATTCTACCAATCGAGTGATTGTAAACTTAGTTCAAACTTGCAATGCTTTAAGGGATTTAGTCTATGCTGGGGTGCAGGGCACTAGCCACGTGGTCACTAACCCTCTCATCCTTTTTTTTTTGTTTAATATTTAAATTAATTTTGTAATTTAAATAAATTATAATTACATATTTATTATATTTTTACACGAATTTGATCATATGCCTGAAGGTGAGCACAAATTTATATATTCACCGCTTATGTAGCGCGCCACATATATAAGATATCCACCATCATTTAGTTAGTTTATTTAATTAATTCAATCTTCTCATTTATATATATTCCATATTTTACCCAATTTTATTAATTATATTAATTTTTTTTAGTCGACCCGGACCCAATCCGGCCCGAACCCGGCCCAAGTGGTTCATGGTTCACCCGGCCCGAATGTTTCATGGGTTTAGGGTTTGGGTTTATATAATTAATGAAAAGATTGAATTAATTAAAGAAACTAATTAAATGATGATGGAGACTTTGCAAATATGTCGCGTCACATAAACGGTGGGCATATGATCAAAGAGTGTCACTAAACACACCTCAAAATCCTCTAAACACACCCCGTTTGTTAAGCACACCCCAATAAAATTTAAAAATTAAATTGTATTACTAAACACACCCCATTTCTTTCCTATTATATCATTCCTCTATTAAAATTAAAAAATAACACTTTCCTACCTTTCATTTTCTCATGAATATTTCTCCTAAAAAACAGTTGATTCTTTCGTATTCATTAATTTTTTATGAAAAAATTCTTAGAATTTTATATAAATTCAAAAAATATATTATAAAAAAATCAACTAATTTTTTTCAAACATAAATAAATTCAAAAAATTAATTTAAAAAAAATCTCCAAAATCACAAAAAAGGCTAAATACAAAATAAAAATATTAAAAATATCAACTAAACTTTAAAAAAGAAATTAAATTAAAAAAACTGAAAAAATTAAATAAAATCTGTAAAATATAAAAAAAAATTATATCTAAAAAATAATTAAATTTAAAAAAAATTCAGTAAACCTAAATAAAATCTGAAATTTTTTAATTAAATTAATTTTGGAGATTTATTTTATTTTTAATATTTTATTTAGTTTTAATTTTTTTTGAAATTTTCTTAACTTACTTATTTTCTAAGATTTCGTTGATTTTTATAATATTTTTAAATTTTAATTTAATTTTTTTTAGATTTGTTTTTTCCTTATTTGATTATTTTAATTTTATTAATTTTATATTTTAATTTAGTTTTTAAAAAATTTCAATTATTTTTCCGTGTATAAAATTTAAAAAATTAGATGGACAAAAAATAAAGGACAAATCAAAGTTGACAAAAAATTTAGAGGATTAAAAACAAAGTAAATAAAATTTAAAAGACAAATAATACCCCATATTTATGTAGGGTAACTTAGTAATTCTATATATATATATATATTTGTCTTAAAAACTATGGGGTGTGTTTGGAGAATTTTAGGGTGTGTTTAGTGACACTCATGATCAAATCCATATTTTTACATTTGCTTTGAAACTTAAATATTAAGTGAAAAAAAAACAAAAAAAAAAGAAAAAAGAAAAAAAAAAAAAAGGGAAAAAAAAGGGGGACTAGAGATGTTAAGCGGGTCAACCCTTGGTTAAAATCAACCCTCACAGGACCCACGGGCCTAAACGGTTAGGGCCTTAATGGGTTCACTTTTAAGCGGGTCATTAAGAGCCGTAACCTAACCCTAACCCTAGCGGGCCTCGGGCTAAACGGGCGGGCCACACCGTTTTTTATTTAAAATACAATCCAAATGCATATTAAATATATTACAACTATCACAAGTTCACAACTTAAGTACTTAACTCTAACCATAAATAAGTCCAATAGATATTATAGAACAAAATAAGTCCAAAGCATAAAATCATACAAATTGAAAGTCTAACAAACAAATTAAAAAGTTTAAAAAAGTTAAGAAAAGATGCGTGAGAACTGGCGTATCTGCGTCGCTCTTCCTCATTTATCACCTCCAACTAACTACATCCACGCGCCGTGTTTTACTGGAGAAGTTTTTGCATTTGGTTCGTACTCGATTAACCGAAGTTAGTTTTAGAACAAAATTAACTGATTCTTAAACTAAACCAGGAATATTATAGAGACCCAGTGTGATAGAGAGAATCACTAAATATGTATTTAAAAAAAAACATTTCTTTTCAGATAGCAATTAATTTGTAATTAAATGGAGGCTTGGGCTTTTGATTAAAGGGCAGAAAAGTAGGGGAGAGACGGGCGTAAGGATCTGGTCAACGCCGTTTGACCACGTTGTTTTAGGTATATAGAGACAAATGTGAAACGATAGGGCCAGTTTCATAATTTGGGGAAGGTCATTTGGTTTTTAATTTACATTTTGCCTTTTGATCTTATATATATATATATATATAAGGGGCGTTTCGTTTCATATCTCCCATTATATATGTGTATATCTATTATCTAGAGAGAAGAAAATTGAGACACAGAAACACAATTACAGTAGCTTAGACAAGAGAAGAGAAGAGAAGAGAGGAGAAGGTGATATCATCATATCAATATGAGAACTAGGAGAGGGGTGTGTTATCCTAGGGTGATGGATACATGTGGTAACATTAAAAACCCAAGAAAACTTGAATTTGGATGCCAGAAAAGGCAGAAAGTCGGAGGATGTGATTTCTTCGACACTTTGCCCGATGATCTTGCCCTTTATGTTCTCTCCAAGCTCACCTCCACCGCCGCTTCTCCTTCCGATTTCATCAATCTCATCATCACGTATGGATTTTATATTTTTTCAGCCCAGCAGCCCATTTATCATTCTTCTTTATTTTTTTTTGGCCCAATGACCCATTTATCATTCTTTTTTTTTTTTTTCAAATTTGCCAACCCATTTATCATTCTTCTTGGACCTCTCGGCCCTCTCCCTTTTATAAAATTAATTTTAAAAAAAAAACAAAAAATAGTCGGACCCAGCCACGAAGCCCGGCTTGACCCGGCCAGTTCGGGTCAAAAGGCCCGGTTTTAAACGGGCCAGAGATACCTAAGCCCTAACCCTGAAAAATTCCCGGTTAGCCCGGCCCGGCCCGTTGGCCCGTGGCCCGTTTAACATCTCTAGGCAGGACACATGTCATGCAGCACCCCAGCATGGACAAACCCCTTTTAAGACTACATTTGGGTGAGTGGGTTTGAAATTCATGGATTTCACACATAAATCATCACCCTCCGATAAATTTATAAATACTTAGGTTTAAAAGTATAATTTAAAATGGATGAATTTCAAATCTTCATCAAAACCTAGTCATTTAATTTTTTTTCATCTCTACCCTTCCCTCTCTCTTCCTTCTTCACTCTCTTTCCTAAAATCTCAAATCTAAGTATTTGTAAATTTATTGGAGAGTGATAATTTGTGTGAAATCCATGAATTTCAAATCTATCCATCCAAATAGAGCCTAAAATTACAAACAAATGCTTTAACACTGTATTTGTAAATCCATTAAAGAGTGATAATTTATATATAAAATCCATGAATTTCAAATTTATCTATTTAAATGGAGCCTAAAATTACAAACGAATGCTTCAACGCTTTTCTAAGTTGAACAGTTTTAATGAAAAGGTTTGACTTCTAGACTCGATATATAAATTGACCCGCTGAACTAATTCATACAACAATCTAAAATGGCAATATATTGATCCATCTATAAGTTTTCAATTAATGGTTACTTATACTTTGCTGTTTTTTTGAAAATGAGCCGCAGAATTTACGGTTCGATTATCCTGTTCCACTTTTCGTATTTCATTGATGTTTCATTCCTTTTGAATTTTTAACACATGGACCCAGAGTATGGTGGTCCGTTGGATAATTTTTATTATTCCACATGTCATTCATCCATATTATGGAATACAAAGTGAAACACCAATTATGAAATAGGTAATCTCATTCCCAGAACCTATGTGTTCCAACGTCTCTGCATCAAAATAATCAAGTGAAATAATTGCCTTAATTAATCATGCAATGTGAACTCCATTTGCTTCTTGAATTAATTAGAAATAGACGTATATTTTTTGAGGCACAGTATGACACGGTCTTACTGTGAGACGAGACATAATTTGGGCACTGATGCTTTAACATTTTTGAAGAAATTTTGTTAATTTATACTCCATCCGTTATATTTTAGATTGTCCATTCACAGTTTGACTCGTGTTTTAACAAACGAATTATTTATTAGTATTTTAAATGATAAAAAGATTTTTAAGGTGTGTATGATAGTCCCACCCTTCATCTTCTATTCTACATTTTTTTAAAAATTAATTTATCATTTCAAATACTAATAAACAACTTGCTCGCTAAAATACAAGTCAAAGAGTGAATGGACAATCTAAAATAGGATGAATGGAGTATTAATTTGTACTCATCTCATGCATGCATGACGAGTTTTTGTCATATTCTTTTTATCCGGCAGTATCATCATCATCATCCAGAGAGAGCAATTTGTCTTACTATGAGGTGCAAGTACAGCCCATAGAATTAACAGAAATTGTGAAAGCAACAAAGGACTTCCGAGCAGACGTATACATTGGGGGAGGACTCTGTCAAGTTTTTAAAGCATGGGTTGATGAACACACTCTCACTGCGTCAAACCCCGGATTGGGAATGGCTGTTGCAGTCAAGAAGTGGAATTCCGATCAAAGGCATCAGGATTGGGTGGTATTTTTTAAATTCCTTGAGCTTAATATATAATTTTGACAAAAAATCATATGAGACGGAGTACAACTTAGCATAAATTACACTCACTCCTTCTAAAATATTAAAGCGTTAATGTCTAATTTATGTCCCGTCTCACCATGACAACGTCTCATGCAAGTGTGCTTCATTTATTTTTGGTCAAAGTACGTACTCTTATGTAAACCAGTTTTACTGTGCAACTAATTTGCATTCTATAATAATTGTTTTATTATAAAGTGATAACTTCAAACTAGTTCCACATTAAAATTAAAGGCTCGCTTGGTTGGGGTAATGGAAATCACTAATTTTATTGATGTTGTTTGGTAATTTTGATACGTAATGAGAATAGATGTAAGCAATTGATTATTCTCACTCACTCAACCCACCTCACATGATACCTATTATTGATGTTCTCACCAAGCAATATCAATGCAATCAATAACCCTTAGTGATTGACCCCTCAATGATACTCATTATCATTATCATTCCCTAGTCATACCAAACGTGCCCTAATTATTTTACATAAGAACAATTCATTATAGTTATCTACTACTCATATAATCTTTAATTTGCAGAAGGAAATTTATCCCTGGTCGAACTTGTGGGGTATTGCTTCGATGAAAGTAACATGATATTGGTGTATAAGTTCTTGGGAAACGGAACCTTGTACGAACACTTGTTCAGAAGTAAGTTTTTTGTACTTAACTAATTGTATGACTCATAATTTATAGGTCTTTTGTGCACTCCGGCTCTTTGTTATGTATACATAATGTTACTGTTATTGCATACGAAATGTCACTATTTAAAAATATATATACTTAACTTATAAATAATGACACTTCATGTGTATAATAATGATATTACGTATATATAATAATGATATTTAAAAAAAAAATCACATAAATCTAAATTCACATAATTTTTTTGTCTTTCCCGCTTACCTTTGTAGGACCATAATAATTTTTTTGTCATTCCCGCTTATCTCATGTTGTCAATTGTCAAACTCTCCAAAGTTTATGAAGATGTGCTTATTTTGTTGCACAAAACCAGGGACGGGTTCATGGGGATTTTAATTTTTTTTTCTTTTACCTATGTGTGTAGGAATTTTTTTTACCTATATGGCTTCGTCCCTTCTTCGATTGAAAATATATATGATATGAAATATATATAATACTACCTCCGTCCCAGATCAGTTTTTACAGTTGACTTTTACACACATTTTTACTAGCTAGTTTTGTATTAGTAATTGAAATGATAAAGTGATTTTTAAGGAGTGGTATGGTACATGAGCCCCTCATCTATCATACACCTTCTTAAAAGTCAATCGCAAAAATGAGTGTAAAAGTCAACTGTGAAAACTGATCTGGGACGGAGGGGGTATTAGACTAGTACTTGTATGCACCAGGTGCACCATGCAATTTATAGTATATTTGATAAAATATATATATATAATTTATTGCACTGAAACACACAATTTGTTTTACGAACATAAATTGCACGTTTCAATGTAATAAAATTTTATATTTCAGTAAAACAAGTTATATATTTTTAAAATACAAACATTATGAAGTGCACAGGAGAGTCACTCATGATATTATATTATAAAAAAAATCTAGTTCCTCTTGAAGTAAAGTTCTAGGTGCACAGAAAAACAATCGCTTCCTTGGGCAATGAGAATCAAAGTGGCTATAGATGTTGCTAGTGGACTAAGCTACTTGCATGACAAGGAAATACCAATCATACATCGAGATTTTAAGAGTACTAATATTCTCTTGGACGAGGTATATATGTTGTACAAATGCTAGCTCTTGTATGCCACCACGTGCTTCGTGCACTTATAGTGCATTTTAGAAACGTGCGATTTATTATACTAAAGTATAATTTATTTACACTGAAGCGTGCAACTATTTTTTATATTACTAATTGCATGTTTCAGTGTAAATTAATTGTATTTTTTAGTATAACAAATCGCACGTTTCTAAGATGCACTATGAGTGCACGGTGCACCTGGGTGTATAATGAGACTCACTTTTGGACAAAAATTGTGCGACTTATATATTATCATTGCTCATGATTTAAACATTACTTGAACAAATTAAACCGAAAAGTATGTGCTTATTTTATATTTGGTGGGTGTAGGAATTTAATGCCAAGTTGTCCAACTACTGTTACGGTGTGGATGATCCTGCTGGTGAAATGACTCATGCATCAATTGATCAACTAGTATTTACACATGGTTATGATGCACCTGAATATGAAGATACAGGTACGGACTTTTGACATTCTTCTCCAACTATGTAGGCAAATATATATTTCTATACACCAGTCGTACTGTTCAAATACAGAGGTGGTTTCAATTGTAATATTAGTTATTTTACTAAAAGGTATTAGTTAGTCAGTATTAATTTCATTGAACATTATTAGTTATCTTCCTTGAACAGTTTGTGCGTTAATTGCACAGTGTCACTAGTGCACTCAAATGTTACTTTTTTCTTTTAATAGTCAGTCTTATAACGCCCTTCGTTTATGAATAGGTCACGTAACTACGAAATTTAACGTGTATAGCTTTGGGGTAGTTTTGTTAGAACTACTATCCGGGATTAGAGCTCGTCGCATTGTGCAACAACTTATGAAGCAAGAGCAAAGTCTAGTGGATTGGGCAAGGCTATACTTGGGTGACGAGAGAAAACTATTGTGCATTATGGACACAGGATTGAAGGGCGATTTTTCTCCTACTTCAGCCTTTGACTTTGCAAAAATAGCTTTGCATTGCCTTAGCTTAGATCCAAAATTAAGACCAACTATGGCTGAGGTGTTAGTGTCACTACAACAACTCTAGAAATGACACGCTATGTAATGACTAATGGGAATATCTTATAGCGCAAAGAATTCCAAGGAGACCATTTAATTACTGTTGAGTTAGTTATCTTACTGAAATTTAGTTTAGAGTCATTGAAGTTTAGTTTTTTTTTTCAATTTATTTTATCAATTCTAGCCATTTTTGGTGGAGTTTTGATCATTTTAATGAATAGTTATCTTACTGAAATTTAGTTTAGAGTCATTGAATTTTAGTTTTTTTTTTCAATTTTATTTTATCAATTCTAGCCATTTTTGGTGGAGTTTTGATCATTTTAAAGTTAGTATGTGCATAGGTCATGTTCAGAACGAAGCGGGGATTTTCATTTCACCTGATTTGCTGACGTTGAGGCACCCTGTAGATTAATGAGTGTAGTTTAGGAGAAAATAAAAAATTAGCTACAATTTTTTTTATTAAAAATAGTAAGAACTGTCCACAATTTGGCTATGAATTTTAATAGACAAATAAATTATTTACAAATAAATTGCTTATAAATTTGTACTTTCCGCATGTAAACAAGTCATCTACTCAAATATTTGTAATTTAATAATACCTATATAATTAATAAATATATAAATTAGTCGTAGACAATCTTTACTATTTAAAAACGAAATTATTTTTATTTGTTAAGTAGACAATTCTCTATTTTATTTAAATGACATCCCAAATTTAGCCCAAATTAATTTAATTTAGAACGTCCACTTATGACAATTGTGGATATATATGACTTACCACGAATGCTAAATGCACATTTGACTAATGAAACTTTTAAAATGATGGAAAGTTGAGTGTGATGATGTGGTGATGATTATGGTACATTTGATGAGACACTCTACTTCCCATCATTTTGAAAGTCCCAACGGTCAAATGTGCATTTAGCATTTGTGTCAAACTAGCCCTACCCAAAATAGCAAAAATGTAAAGTTGAAAAAGAAAATACTAAAAGTTGATGCTATAAGCCTAGAACAACCAAAAAAAAGGGAAACTATTATTACCATATTATTACAAACCCACACCTACAATTACATTACATGCACTCAACCTATTTCTTATTGAAACCAAATTCAGTACCAGATGAAGCAGCAGATTGCAGCAAAGAAGAACCAGAAAAACTCGAATTATAACTCTGCAAATACAAGCTCTGCATTGCCGAAGATGTCCCTCCTCCATTCAACCCCCTATTTCCCTCCCCATTTCCTTTCATTACCAAATCCTTCTAATTCTCCTCCCTTTCAAGCCTTATCTCCTTTAGCATCGCCGCCACGTCCTTCATCGTCGGCCTGTCGTCTGGGGCCGCCTGAACGCACAGCATCGCGACGCCCAATGTTTGCATCATTTCTTGGATTTCGGGCTCGGGCCTCATGCTGAGGCGGCTGTCCACGAGCTCGACGCTCCCTCTTTTCTGCCTCACCCAATCCACGATGTGGAGACCGTCCGGTATGGTTGGGTCGATCGGTTGCTTGCCAGTTAGGACTTCGAGAACGACGACCTGGAAGCTGTACACATCGCTCTTTTCTGTGATCTTCATCATGTATCCATACTCTGCATATCAAGAAAAATGTTTAAATATACATCAAAGAGATTTTTTAAGTTTTGGGGAAAATAATATTTTTAGTCTGGTAAGTTACTCATATTTCGATTTCAGTCTTGTTGACTTTCACGAATTGAGAATAGTCTTGTAACTTTTATTTTTTTTGACATTTTGGTCCCCATCGATATAAGAGGTGAAACATTCGGTTGACCAATCAAATTTTGCCACGTGGACAGATCAGACTTTGCCACGTCAACGAATGTTTCACCTTCTACGACCGATTACTGAACCACAATGTCGAAAAGTGGAAATTGCAAGACCATATCCTGTTTTTGAAAGTCGATTGAAATTGGGTTAACTTACACGACTAAAATTATACTAGGGTACGACTGTTCACACCCGAATTTTTGCTCAATACACTCAGAGTACAACATTTTAAGCACTATGTACCATCACATATGGCGGTAAAATAGGTGTATTGAGCAAATATTCGGGTGATAATAGTTGTACTCAAAACACCATTTTCCCTTTAAGTTATTTGAACAAACCAAGAGCAATGTAGCCGTAGGAACCAGCAACGGTGTTGGACGAACGAGCGAAATCTCCATCTTTAACGAGCTTTGCAATTCCGAAATCAGCAATGTAGGGTTCGAAATCGAGCCCTATCAAGATGTTGTTAGCCTTTATATCCCTATGAACAATGGGAGGAACACAATCGTGATGCAGATAAGCCAACCCTTGAGCTGCTCCCAATATAATTCGAAACCTCACATCCCACTCCAAGATTCCACCACTCTTTCCATGAAGAACGCTTCCTAAGCTCCCGTTAGGCATGTAATCGTACATGAGCAATCTCGTGCTCTTATTCCAACAGCACCCCAGAAACTTAACTATGTTCTTATGCCTGATCGAGCCCAGCGTTCTCACTTCAGTCGAGAAAGAATCACGAAACCCAGATTGATCATTTTGACAGTTGTTGTAACCGCCTTGTACCGTTGTGGGCCAGAGCTTTTTAACTGCAACTACTTCACCATTGTCGAGCTCCGCTCGGTCTTGCCAATCGCATTGTCTTCAACGAGACATTTTAAAATCTGATCGACCGAGAATTGAAGCTTCTGAAACGGAGTGAATTTCCAAGATAACGATTCTCCTTCTCCCAATTCGGAATCTTGATCACCTCTATTCATATTTTTCAATCTCAACATAGCTAGAATACCAAGAACTGCTAACACTATTGTAACGAAAGTTAGCAACGCAATCGCCATTTTCAGCCTCCATGATTTTTTATCTTGATCAGGTACTCCCATACCTTGTGAACTACTCAAGAAACACGAATCGTGCCCATGAGAACACAACCCCTGGTTTCCAGAAATTTCCGACGGTAATAATTGTCTGAACAGCTTATTATCAGGGAGATAGCCCGTGAAATTATTGAACGAAATGTTCAACGAAACGAGGTTCACAAGGCCCGAAAGGGGCATCAATTCTCCTCCAAGCTTGTTGTGTGAAAGATCCAGCACGGAAAGCTTGTTTAAAGAAACAATCTGATATGGGATTTCCCCTGTTAATGAATTCCAGCTTAGATTCAAAGCGATTTCAAGCGCCCCAATTTTAAAGATCTCGACAGGAATGCTTCCATACAGCTGATTCTTGCTTAAATCAAGCAGTTGAAGGCGTGAACAACGGCCTAAAGTTGACGGGATTGCCCCTGTGAAGGAATTGCCACTTAAAACGAGCCTATTAAGCGAGAAGAGTTCGCCCAAGCTCGTTGGAATCGAGCCATTAAACTGATTCCTGGAAACATCCAGCAC
The DNA here is from genome assembly GCA_037126765.1 of Stenogyne calaminthoides. Classification (NCBI taxonomy): domain Eukaryota; kingdom Viridiplantae; phylum Streptophyta; class Magnoliopsida; order Lamiales; family Lamiaceae; genus Stenogyne; species Stenogyne calaminthoides. Next base: position 34,660,021 of record JBBCBC010000020.1, on the reverse strand, counting down.
TTCCACTTTACTAAGAGCAGATAAAGAAGTTGGTAAATTTCCAGAAAGTGAATTCCCTGCAATGCTCAACATCTGCAGTTCTCCGCAGTTCCCAAGTTCATCCGGAACCAATCCACTCAAATGATTGTTAGACAGATCAAGAAAACTCAGATTCGATAGAAACCCAATTCCTCTCGGGATTTCTCCCATGACAAGCCTCAACCGAATGAGAGACGTGCAATTACCAATCTCAGGTGGAATTGGACCCGATAAATCGTTATAAATCAACATAAGCTTGGTTAGATTTTTCAGGTGAAAAATGCCTGGAGGCAAGATACCTGTCAAAGAATTACGCGATAAATCCAACGCTTGAAGGCTTTTTACAGCCCGAAAACGTATAAGGAATGCTTCGAAAGATTGTTATCCCACGAAAAAGAATATTTGAAATTTGGGATAACAATCCTTTTCAGTGGAATCGAGCCGAAATCTCAGTTCTTGTCGATCTGGCCCGAATCGATTAAATCGGCGTTGGAAAAAGAACCGCGGGGATTGAGCCCGAAATGTTGTTACTAGTTAGCATTAGCTCTTGAGATTGGTGAGATTACCGAGCTCTCAATTTGTTGACAAACTATCACACCACAGTCTACCGGAGTCTCAAACTGATGTAGGCAATCAATCAAACATGGCTTCTTAACGTACAATTTAACGGAAATAAAAGAATATATACCCAACATCTTGACGTCAAGACAACTGTGGTATTGGTGTAAGGGTACTCTTCGTACATCCCTTTCATGATGTCCACCCACGCATCGATGACCTACACAAAACAATTGTAATAAATTTTTTTTGAACTTTTCAATAAAATCATACAACTTATCCACGACGTACCTAACCATCAACCTCTTTGTGGTTAACAAGATCAACTACATTGTAGACATTCACGTTAGATAATGGACTTTCACCCATGTATATTAAATATCTGCATTATACAAACCAATATCAGATATCAGATTTGCACTAGATATACAGTTTCTCACAAAAAGACCTTTTTTATCACAACACCACACAACATTGCATTATAAACCACTACCTTGCATATCCACATTCAAATTGCATAAGTATTTATATATATATATATATATATATATATATATATATATCACTACTACACATTTGAGCTTGCACAGCTGCACTTGGACAGCTCTTTTTTCAAATAGCTCTCCAAGCTATAGCTTGGAGAGCGGTTTTAATTAAAAAAAAAGGAATAGACAGCGGTTCTCAAATTGTCCAAGTTTCTTTCTTAAACGGCGGTTGAGAACATTTGTGCAATGTTTGAACAATGATTTTGAAACTGTCAAGGAATAGTTTGGACAACGGTTGAAAACTGTTGTCCAAGTGTTCGGATAATTTAAATACTACCCAAATCGCGAACCAGACTTATATTTTTCCCCAAATTACATCGTGCGTCCTCCTTCCTCTACCCCAAATCGAACTCCGTCGCGCGTCCTCCCCGTCCGCCGCCGCCGTCCTCTTCCCATTAGCTCTTATATTTCCCCAAATCGCGAACCAGAAGCCCTAGCCTCCTCATCCATCTCCCCCAAATCGAACCATCCATCGCGCATCCTCCCCTACCGCCTTGCCGTAAAAGCCTTGCCGCTAACCTCCTTCCGCCATAAATCGCCGCCTTTCTCCTTCCATAGGTAATTATTCTTTATATATATATATATATGTTAGCTAGTATATGTATGTTAGTATATATATATATTTTTGGTGATTATGGTGTTTTGCTCAACATTTGTACATTGTGCAAGAATTATAATACCACCATGTGATGAAATTGGATGTGCAAAACAATGCTATGAAGCCTACAAGGGGAGGCTTACCAAATCTTATTGTAAAAATGACCCAATTTTGGGGAGGATATGTGTGTGTGAACATACATGAGCTCAGTCAAAAATGAATGTTGTGGAAATAACTTATATGCATACCTAAACATTTTTAGGTATTAAAGATATTAATGAATAATACAACTTTTTTGGGTGTCGCTTCGAATCCCATTTTTGTCTTTTATTTTTAAATTTTCGTTGCTTGTTTTGAATTATGTTTTAATCTTTTGTCGAAATCTTTGGCAAAAGTTTCGGCGGCTCCTTTAGGGTATGTTTGTTTCGCGATTATCACTATCGGAATTTGGACTTTACAATCTACAATTCCTATTTATTTTGAAACTTAAAGTAAGGATTTTGAAATCCTACTAAATCCACTCTACTTCACTACCTACTATTACTCTATTTTTTATTTTCTCAATGCACTCACATCATCTACTTTTTTATTCTCTTAGTACACTCAAAATAATATAATAATATCACATCAATCAACTTTTTCGCCATCATACCCTATAAAATCCTATAACAAACATACATTTTAACTATTCATAAAAAAAATTGTAATCCTGAGACTTCAAAGTCGGGATTTCTCACTCCCAGTATAATCCCAAAACAAACATACCCTTAGTGATGCTTGTTTCTTGATGATTTTTTTTTTCCTAACACAATTCTCAATAAACAAAAAATATTGGATTTGACATTGTTGAATTTTCAAAGTATATAATAGATGATTTTTTGTTTATTGAGAATTATGATTAGAGTACTAGAGTATGAGAAAAAGTTAGGAATTAAAGTCACGCTATTATGACTTTGATTCCTCAAAATTAAAAAAAATCACAATACTTTACTTACTTCAGAGGTATGAGTTCGATCATTTACATTTTTTATTCCCTACAATTTTTATCAAGCATCTTCTAAAATTAATAAGAGATAGATAAATGGTCGTGTATTAAAATTTGAATATAAAAAAAAAATTATATGTATCATAAATATTATTTCAAAATTTGGAGTAATAAATGCAGATATAGATATGAAAAAAAGACTATTAAAAAACTAAATTATTTTTGTTAAAAATTGCGTAGCTATCAATTTTTTATGATCATGTAATGTTATCTTGGTTTTCGCAAGTTTGAACAAATTTTGATTAACACTAGGTGTAAGTGTGTATGTAACTAATGATGCAAAATAATTAGATAATTTTAATTTAATTTGGTATTCAATTCGACCGGGAATAATATAAAGTCCACTTGTGGGAATTATAATTGTGCCCACCGTCTATATATTTTTTCCTTAATTACCCGTACATATATGTTTCTTTTTTGGCGTGTGATTTGATTTTATACAATAATTGTATTATTTTCTTTTTCAAATTAATAGATAAATATTTTCTCCCTTCTTTTACCACTGATCGTCTTTTTCGTACATAGAACTAAAAATACAGAAAATAAACGTCTCAATCTTGAAAATCTTCATCTCTTTCACAATTATTTGCAATTTAAGAAACCATTTTATACACTCGCTTTGTCCTGATTTAGATTTGCTCAAATAAAAAGGGCACAAATTTTAATAAAAGAATTATTTATTAGTATAAAAAAATAGTATTAAATAATGTAAAATTATATTTTATTGAGGGTATACATGTCATTTCTACTTTATGGAAGAGATGAACCTTTTTTGTAAGAGGTTATTTTGAGTGTGTAATATAGTGACAATCATAAATAAGAGATGTTTGTAAGAGATTATTTTGAATGAGTGAAGATTTTTTTTCTTTTTAAAAAAAATGATAAAATAAAATATGGACGTCCATTTATAAAAAAAAAAAAGAGCTATCTAAAATAAGATTGGAGGGTGTATTATTTTGTATTTCAGAAGATAGTATAAAATATTATGATCTTGACTAAAAGCCCATAAACAATGACTAAAGGAAAAAAAAATGTGGACTTAAAAAAGAGTAATGATGGGCAGGTTCTCGAGCCCATAGTTCTAGGAGGTGACCTTGGAATTTCCACCTACGGAATCTATCCACGTTGTCATTTCTTTTTGCTGCCCTTCCAAACAAAATATTAATAAAAGGAAATAATTATTATATTTAAGGTCAAGTGATTTTATACTTTTTATACTCCATCTATCCTAATTTTGATTATCCACTTTACATATATAATCGTCTTAATTTTGTTTATTTATTTTTAAATAAGGCAATAAAAGCAATATTCAATACTATTTAATATTATTATTTCTCTCCACCAAATCCACTTTACACCATTTAATACTATTATTTTTCTCAACAAAACCCACTTTACCCATTTAATACTATTATCTTTTTTTTTTTTAATTTTCGTGTCTATAGTAAATAGATAATAAAAAATAGGACGGAAGGAGTATAATTTATTTAGGCTCCACTTGGTATGGTGTATATAATTAGTATGAGATAAAGATTATTTGTATAATATAATATGGAGAGGTAGTATTATGTTGTTTGAGTCGACGTGTTATGTTTGACAACATTAAATTAGTAATCCACTTGGTAGGGAGTAATAAGTTTGATATAAAATTAGTATGTCAATTGGTTGGGTGTAATAAACATATATACAATTGAATTTTTGGGGGAAAGTACAAAATTACCCTTCTTGGAAAATATAAAATCAAACCCACTCTTTTGCCACTATTCAGAATCGCGTCCACCACAATGTTCTTCACTATTCATCCATCGACTTCTCCGCCGAACTGATTCTAGGGTTTCATCCACGCTCCAGCGGATCCATTTCGGGATGTTTGCATCCATTTTGAGTGATTTACCCACTTGGCATCCTTCGTCGACTTTTGCTTGGCACCAATATCCAAGAAATCGACCCCCCCTGTAGTGTATTGTCTCCTCCATCCTACAAAGAAGAGTAAGAACATTGAATCTCCATTTCCATTTATTCGTCTCATTTATGCGCCTACTGTTTTTTTTTTTTAGGTATGATTATTTGTAATTTTCTTTTAATGTTCTATTTATTGTTTTGGGTGAAAAGGGAAAATAATTTATTGTTCATTTTCGGTAAGATATTTGGACTCGGGTTTCATGACACATTCTAAATTATTTCCGACCTGTAGAACGATGGGGATGTGGAATGATATTTGTATAATACAATGCCGAATGTTGGGGAATAAGTTGCACGGATCTATTCAGGATGAATATTTAAATACAAATTTAATTTTAACAATTATTACTAGCATGAATTAATCCTATATTAATTCAAATAATAATTCAACAACAAATCATGCATATAATCAATTCACGTAAATCCTACGCATGCTAAATTTCTACGAGTTTACGTGAACGTACCTCTTGGAGCGACAATGGTCTTATTGATTAGACACACCAAAAGAACTTCTCAAGTATTCCCTTAATCCTTGCTCGACAATCCGGTGGTAGGATACTCGCAAACAATTAACAAAAGGAAAAAAATAAACTTTGTTGCACCACTTTCGTGAATTTGCTAATTTTTCCAGCACATGGAATTGCACTTGGGAATGAAACATTCATCCCCTATTTATAGAGTAGTGGTGGTCGAATTTTTGGGGCAAAAACAATGTGGGAAAATCTTTTCTTGATCTCCAAGAAATCTTGAATATATCTCCTATATTCTTTTTTCCATAATTATAATATTCCACAAAATCCCACCTCCTCTTTGTTATGGAATATTTTCGAAAAAAATAGGGCAAGAATCCAAGATTTGGATCTTCTTGAATTTATGAGATATTCTTGTATTTCAAGAAATACATATCTTTCATAATATCTTTTCAAGAAAATCAAGAAAATCTTTATTTCCCTTTTTTTCTCAAAAATTTCGAAATATACTTATATGGAAGACTAAATGGGAGATTTCTTGAATTTAATGAGATAATCTTGTATTCCAAGAATACATATCTTCATTCCATAACAAAATTCAAAGAAAATCTTTCTCCCCTTTTAATCCATAAATTTCGAAAAAATGGAAAAATAAGGCAACAATATTTATTTTATTTTAAACACTTTTTTCAGTTATTGGACTTTATGTTGGGCTACTTAGGGGGCCTTTAGGAGAATTAAGATTGGACCTTCCAATGGATCTTGAATTATCAATATTGAGCCACAATATTATTCAAGCCCATAAATATTAATTAATCCCACTACATAATTAATATTGCACTATCCATCTTAACCCATATTACAGTCAATATGGCTCCCGGTTATTATTTCTCGTGTTTAAGATTATCTAGCCCATTAATTAATTCAAGCCATTGAAATAGCTTTCCGTTAATTAATATCTTTTATCCTTGGTAAAGGAACGGTTCAACATTATTATCCATACCGGAAACTAGTTCCACTTGCAAGATTTGGTATGATAAAACTTATGAACCTCCCAAGGGGGCAAATCGAACAAGCGTACTTGCACACGATTCTCCGTATTAAATCTTAGCAATCGCATGTGACCAATAATATTGTCCAAGATATAAAGTATTGAATCTCCTTGATTCTCTACCCCGTAATAAGTCAAAGTAATAATTACTAACCACACACAATCCTATTTAAGGGACGAAGATTAAGAAATAACGAACCACTGAGGTCTAAATCTTCCTAGTTCAGTTCTGAAGAATTTATCCTTCTGTAGGTCCTCTTCAGTGCATCAGTCATGCACTAGTGTAATCTCTTGGTCAAGACAAACCAATCTGAGCCTTACACTTCAACCTTTCACGATGGATTGTTCATTTCCATCTAGGTCGTGAATGTTGTACTTTTAGTTACAAAGGACCTGATTAATTTAATCTTACGTGATGCGGTATCACTAAATTAACTACAATGTAACACGTACTATTTATTGAACAGTTATGCAGTAAATATATGTAACATTCGATGATATTTAAAGCATCAGTGATAAATAATTTATTTCAGTAAATAAGTCCGAAATTCAATCTGATTATACAAAGTAAAAGCATACTTCCAGTATAATCCCAACACCTTTCAGTCAGAAGAAACTACAGAAGAAAGTTGTGATGGTGAAGAATTTGATGGGGACGAAACTACCCAATCTGGGTCTAAGGGCAAGGGAGAAGCAAGTGATGGAATGGCTGAAGATTCTGATGAGGATGAAAAAACTGATGAAAATTTGCCAACCGGTTAGTTGACATACATTCTCTACACTTTTCAGCAACATCTATGTTTTTTAATGTTGATATAAAGTGGTAGTTGAATAATTGGTTAGGACATATATTTTATTTTCAGTTGACTTCTATGATAATTTGATTGTCAAAATGTATTTCGATTCACAAGGTGACAAGAATCGAGGAAATGATAACGGTGTGGAAGATGTTGAAGATGATAAGGGTGTGGAAGATGTTGAAGATGGCGATATGGAACAAAATTTGCCGAAAGGTAGTTTTTTTAAGAATATTTATTTTCATGGGCTCAAATGTGGTTTTTATCATGGTTTACTGATGTTACCCGAAAATGTTTACTGCTCTCTATCAATGTTTATTCACTCCAGAACTTCAATAGATGCAGGTGCCAGCTCTGGTGAACAGAAAACTACAGAAAATGTTGATGAAAAGGCGGATTCAAATGTCGAATCAAATGTTGCTGAAGATAATATTGACTATGAAGGAGTTGAGGTTGAAGAGAATGATTTGGTTGATGTTGACATCCAGCCCGGTTGTGACATGGGGGGGCTGCTTCTACAATGTGGGGTATCGTTACAGATGATTTTTACAAAGAACATTTGTCCAAAAATAATGAGATGTATGATCCCCTTAACATTGTTTGGGATGATTCGGCTGAAGAAAGATTTGTTAGATGGTTTGAAGAAAATCGTGGAAATCCCACTCCGATTGAAGTTTATGTTCAAAATATAACAGGTGCAAACCATAATTTCTTTGCAAACATTTGAGAACCTAATGGTTCGCTCGAATGGGAGGTATGATGTCAATGTTTTGAAGTTGTTAACATTTATTTGATTTTTCAATATTTCTTGAATCCTAGAAATGTGTGGTAATTAATCTCTTCTTTCATTTGTATCTTGAACGTGTCTTGTGGAACATTGATGCCCTTTTCAACCTTGTCATTCTAAAAATGAGGAAATGACCAGATTTATTCAAGAAAGATTGGACAAATGTTGATCGATTCTTTTGGGTAAGTATGAAATTGATTTAACAATTATTTGGTATGTATGTTGTATATTTAAAAAATGTGGCTAAACTATATATATATATATATATATATATATATATATATATTGTTTATTGTTTGTTATGTTTCCACTGTTAAGGGATTGTTGATTGAAAGTACCTACACAGATTGGAAACAAGCTACAAAAAAGAAGAGTGGTTGGGATTGGCTTACTGATGCTGGCAAGGTCGTTGATTATGTGTAGGGTAGATTTCCTCTATTTGGCGTCGGTCTCGATTGGACAGAAGCAGAGAGGGTGTTTGGTGTTGGCCACATCAACGATAACCATTGGGTTTTGTATGAAATTCATCTAAAAGATCATGAAATAATTGTTTACGAATCCCTTTCAGGTGGCGGCCGAAGGCCAAACCCAAAGACTTTATCGTCATTTCGTAAGATGGGTGAGCTATTGCCCAGTATATACACTGAGCTGTTGGGGAATGTTCCAGAGATGGTTTCGAAGACGGTGAACAAAGCGTGGCCGACAACTTTGTGTTCCCATTGCCCACAACAGAACGATGCACACTCTTGTGGAATAATCGCATTAAAAGTGTTCGAGTGTTTAGTGGCGGGTCATTCAATTGAGGATATCAACCCGGATAACGTCGACGATTACCGAAAGAGTTATTGTTTGGAGTTGTTCGACGTGAACAATATCATTATGTGAAAGTTAAGAAACAAGCTTTCGACCCTTTTGTTATAATTTTATACAGAACACGTTTTATTTGGGTATGTATGTCTAAGGTAGACTTTGGTACTCTTTACTTTTATTTTGATGTTGGTGGACGTTTGTTGCATGCATGCAAATTGATGTGTGGCAGAAGTTTGGATATTCAGATTTCCTTGGCTTTTATGATAGTTAGCTTTAAAATTAATTGTGATTAATTCTGCATGCATGCATGCATGTGGCCTTCAAGATAGAAATAACATTTGCACCAAATATTAAAGTTGAAAAGAAAGAGACAAACAATGCATTAAAATAGAAATCCTAAACTTACATCATAATTGAAATAATTGAAATTAGAAATAACAAACAAACAAGAAACAACTAGAAAGAGACAAACAGTGCATTAAAATAGAAATCCTAAACTTACATCATAATTGAAATAATTGAAATTAGAAATAACAAACAAACAAGAAACAACTAGAAAGAGACAAACAGTGCATTAAAATAGAAATTCTAAACTTACATCATAATTGAAATTAGAAATAACAAACAAACAAGAAACAACTAGAAAGAGACAAACAGTGCATTAAAATAGAAATCCTAAAATTACATCCATGCATAATTGAAATAATTGAAATTAGAAATAACAAACAAACAAGAAACAACTAGAAGAAAAGATAAACATCCAACTTGCAAATACAAATCACCCAGCTTAGAAACTCCATCAAATACTACCATCAATTACGCCTTCCACTGAACCAAAACCAACGAATAGGACTTGACACATCATCAGAAGCCCGAGAATTTTGAGTGCTCGGGAAGTCAGCTTGGTTTGAGACTTGAGTAGAGTCATTACCTCCAAAATCTTGTGTTCTTGGTGGGGACGCAATTTCATCGAACAACCTCCTAGCCGTATGATGATAACAGCTGCCCAACATTGGCGATAGAACTTCATCACCATCTTTAGTTACGTTTACGGTCGGACCGATATGAAAGTAGTTGTGTATCGGGTTGGAATCATCACTGATGACTACTACCTCTGGAGGCGGAGGTGGAGGTGGGGTTGGGGTTGGAGGTGGGGTCGGAGGTGGAGGTGGAGGTGGGGTTGGTGGCGGAGCTGTAACCCTCTTAAACAATATGGTAAGGTTCTCGAAATCAGGCTCACCGTTCCAGTAATAAGTCTTTACAAGTTTGTTTTGATGAAAAAAATGATTTCCACCACAGAAATAAACATGTTGTATCTCGAAATAAAACGTGTGCTAAAATGTATCAAAGTCTAAGATACAAAATACATACATCACTAACCTTCATGTAATATTTCCACAATCTTGGTTGGGTATGGACAGTATTGTCATCCTCGTCCCACCCAACACCAGGCAAATCAACCAGCTGACTGAAAGTATCATAGCGTTCTTGAAGGAAGCGCCTCCTTGCATTAACATCGTCCAGAGAGAAATCAGTATGGAATGTCTCATTCATTGATCCTATGGCAGATGCCATAGCATGAAAATTGGGTTGGTCAGGCCCATCCCAATTGCCCAGCATGTGTTGTTCCAGCAAAGCACTTATGAACCAACAATCAAGATGTTTCAGCCATCGACCCGTATAGAAAAAATAATCCTGGTGGGGAATATTAAAAGGCATATCAGTAGATGAAAATACAGATTCCCATTGAAGTAAAAACTAATCTTTATGAACTTGTATTTATACTTGAATGTGTTTGAATTGTTCAAAATAGGTGCAGTAAAGACCAGTGACTTTCATTGTTTTATCAAGTCACATGTTAGCCCCACGTATATGCCTACATTTATGCCTACCATATGCCTACCTATGCATTCATATATGCCATGCCATTCTTGCAGGAATTATAAAATGAGCTTTGACCCCAATAGTATCACATTTACCTCTAATATAGCTCCAACTGGCTCAACTTTAGGTGCACTGTGACATGATAAAAGTGATAAAAGTGGATAGCTTTTGGGAAGACATTGGAAAACGTGATGAATAGAAGATAAAAGTTAAATTGACCCACTCTGAAACCCATATTTATGACTACATATGTCATGCACCATTTCAAAATTCACCCACTTCAATTGGTACCAATATTGTCCATTCCCCAACTAAGCAGATATCAAAATGCACGGTGTTCACAATCATATACTGGGAATAAACAAATGCTCAAACAAGAAACAACTTCAAATGTCTCGCAAGGAAAATTTAAATGTCAAACAAGGGTCGAAATTCTACTATATCACTCCAAATACAACAATCAACCGAGAAAAAAATGTAGACTTCAACTCGTAGGATTCCTCCATTGCTGATACATGGCTACAGACAGTTGGTCCATCCAATCATTAAATTCAGGAGACGACTCAACTGAATCTATCATTTCTTCAGTCTCATCATCGCTGTCATCGTCGTCATCTTCATCAAGTTGTTGCTCAACGGGATCAACAGTCATCTGTCTACGAATAAAGTTATGTAAAAGAAAACAAGTCATGATAATTCGAATCTGTGTTTTGAGAGGATAAAATGTCGGGCTCCTAAGAATTGCAAATTGTTTTTTTAATACACCAAATGCACGCTCTATCACGTTACGTGCTCGAGTGTGTCTCATGTTGAAATGTTCTTGATGATTACTTGGCCGGCCGGTATTCGGGCCCCACTCTTTCAAATGGTATCTACATCCCCTATATGGAGCAAGAAATCCCTCTGCATTCGCATATCCGTTGTCACAGAGATAGTATTGACCTACACATGAAAAAAATGAAAAAATCAACAACTTACTTGATGAAAATTCTGCCCAATTATTACTAATTTTAAAGGCAGGGGTAATGAATTTGCATATTGTCATACCCTTTGGGACCTTCAAACCGTGTGGTCGAATGACGGCATCTCGCAGAACCCTAGCATCAGCAGCTGACCATTCCCATCCGGGAAGCAAGTACACAAATTGCATATCTGTATCACAAACTCCGAGTACGTTGCTTGATATACGCCCCTTTTTAGTTCTAAATTTCCCCCTTTCAGAAGGTGCCACCATAACATCAATATGGGTACCGTCTAGAGCACCTAGGCAACCCTGTACATATTAACATAAACAATAATGAACAGCGTATATAAAAAATAGGCTAGAATATTGGGTTATTTCATGAGTACCTTGAACCATTTCCATCGTGGATTCGTTGAATCGTGAGGATGCGAGTAGGTTTAACCAAGAATAAAAAGTGCGATTTTAGGGATGACTTTTAAAACTAAATTCATGTAATGCGACACAGTCTGACCACTAAGTAAGTAGTCAAACTTGATAACACTCTGCTTTTTATGATGGCTCAACACAGATAAGAACATGGACACTTGTTCCTCGACACTTACATACTGTGATTCTTTTAGACCTTCTAAATCACTCAGTAATACACACAGTCGTGCAAAAGTGTTTCGATCCATTCGTAAATTTTCTACACATGTAGAGTCAGTCAACGTACACAACCTACCTAAACGTCTTTCTTGGGAAGGTAGTCTACTAATCATGCCATAAGGCCTAATGTCATTGCGTCGTCTAACTCTTCTATTTTGTGTTTGGAGCAACAAATGTGCAAGTATAAGACACACAACCTTTACGACGAAGCGTTGTGCGTGGTGTATCAACAAAACCACCAACAATTTCTTCATGGCTGGTGTCAACATCGTGGGTTATGAATTGGGCAGAAATATGGGATTTACCTACAACCAACCAACATTAGTATGAGACAATGGTTCAAGATCAATTACTAAAAGATAGAAAGTATGGAGGATAAAGACTAGTCCCCTTCCAGTAAAAGATCTCCTTACACAGCTATGTAATCCCTAAAATAACCAAAACAATTGAAGAAACTTTAACCAACAAAACAAACCTACAAAACAAACCTGTTGTCTACCGATTTTTCTGTTTTATACAATTCAGGAGAGTCCACAACTTATTCTCATTCAACATTTAAACCAACAAAAGAAGAAGAAAATTTTCAGTTTTGATCCAATAATAATTGGGCTAAAAAACTTAACAAATATTTGGACTAGAGCAAGCGAGCACACACTCGACTCATAATTGATATGAGCTAGAACAACCTTTCATTCATTAAAATTTCCTAGAACAAGAACAACACACATTAGCAATGTGATATCACAACACACAAAGAATAAAATTTCCCGTTAAAATTTGCTGTTTGATATCGCCCACAAAGAGATAAATATTGCCCATATATAAATTTGCAGTGTGATATCACACCCAAGATATAAATTTGCAAGCCAAATAAGTTATGTGATACTATTTGCAACCCATTAATTTTGCAGTGTGAAATCACACACAAACCTATAAATTTGCTTCCCACAACAATTTTCAACAAAAAATTTGCTTTCCACATAAATTTCCCACATACAATTTGGGTCGATTTCAAGTTTTACAACAACCCATACATTTTCCACTGATTCCACACATAATCACGAACCCATAATCGCATCAAGAACCCTTCATTATTTTAAGAACCCATAATTTTTGGCCGAATTGAACCCATTGAAGAACCGAAATAATATCACAGATTGAACACCAAATCGTGCACTGCACATCTCATTTTTTTCATATCCAAAATTCACAAATACATAGGAAATCGATACTAACGCCGCAGGAGAAAAACAAAACTAGTCAAAAAACAAAAAAGAGAAAAATCGGTTTATACAACGTCGCTGTGGTGTCACCGTCGATCTTTATACAACACCGCCGGAGATATACTGCAAGTTTTCGCCGTCGATCTAGGGTTCGGTTTGATTTTCGCCTCCTCCAAAAATTGAACGCACAAATGGACTTGATATCTAGAAATAAATACAAAAGGAGGGGCAAAATGGACTAGCGAAAGTAACTGTAGAAGCCGTCTAACTTAATACCTTCACGTCGGAGACATTAATTAGTGTTGATGGTCCCGAAAAACCCGATTTAAAACTCGTAAAATCTCAATGGGAGGTGACTTAATTTTAATTTTTTTTTTCGAATGTGTTATGCAGATTTGCTAAAGTATGTATGACAGTTAATATGAAAGCAAATAAGAACACACATATTTTTATAGTGGTTCGCACAACTCGTCCTACATCCACTCTTTCCTTCATGGGGCACCAACTTAACCAACATATGTTTACCAAGTTCTCACTCAAACAGGACTTATCACCCTCACGGGATCGCCTACCCTCCCTTTCGGGATTGCTTGATGTTTACCGAGTTCACACTCAAACGGGACTTATCTCTCTCACGGGATTGCCTACCCTCCCTTTCGGGATTGCTAGATGTTTACCGAGTTCACACTCACCTACAAACTTATCCTATCAAACTGATTTGGGTAAGGTTTGTTTGGTTTCCAACTAGGTTGAGATTTTCCCTTACATTTGTTTAGCCTCAATGCTAAGGATGGGAAAATCTCTCTAAGCTTAGGATATTACATTTGTGCTTAGATCTATTGAAGAACACTCTTGGGTAAATTTGGATATGTAATGCTCTGTGTTCTTGAATGGAGATGCTTGAATATTTGGCTTTAATCTTCACTTTTCCATCCATCTTCTTTTGAAGATAGTGCAATGTATTTATAGTGTGGATTTGAATATTACCGTTGGAGAGTAATATTCAAATCCATACTAATAGTCTTCCAGCTTTTCTTTGTCCTATGTATATTATTTGTTGTTTGCGACTTTATGTCATATTCATATATGTGTTGTTATCTTCTTATTGTCCATTTTGCTTTTGTGTGTCTAATCGGATCGATGGCTATTGGATCTCGGTATGCATATTTGGTCTCTTTGAAAGATTCCAGATTTAGGTCTCGTGCATGCAGTTCGATTCTGATCATATCGATTTGCATCGATTCGGCATTAATCTTGCATCGATTCGGCATCGAATTGTCTCGATCTTCAAGATCGATTCGAAGATCAATCTTGCATCGATCTTGAATCGATTCAACATATCGATCTTTCATCGGTTCAACATCGATCTTGCATCGATTCGGCCAAATCTTGCGCTCGATTAAACCACAATGATCGATTGAGCTCGCCGGTCGGTTCACCGCAGCCAAATCGATTCGGGCTTCGATCGAATCATCTACCTGGCCCGATTCGCAAAGCTAGAATCGATTCGGCGATTTTTCTTCTTCTGATTTCTGATTTCTTCTTCTTCAGATTTCTGATTTTTTCTTCTTAATTTGTTCTCTCGTTCCCCCTCAACTTGTTATCTGTAGATTAATTTAAATAACACAAGTTGATAATGTTTTGGCATAATTAATCAAAACTAAAATATCCCAACAATTTCCCCCTTTTTGATAATGATGCCAAAACTAACTAACAATAAAAATATACGAGAAAAACAATGTTAGTTAAACAAGAGAAATGATGAAGAACATTGTTTTCATTTTAAAAATGAGAAGATGATTGTCAGCCTCCATGAATTTTATAAAATTTATGCATTTTAAACTAAATGGGTTTTAATAAAAAAGATCAGTTCAGTGTTCACATTAAAATCTAGTGAACTTTTGAACCCCTGCTCTGATACCACTTGATGGTCCCGAAAAACCCGATTTAAAACTCGTAAAATCTCAATGGGAGGTGACTTAATTTTAATTTTTTTTTTCGAATGTGTTATGCAGATTTGCTAAAGTATGTATGACAGTTAATATGAAAGCAAATAAGAACACACATATTTTTATAGTGGTTCGCACAACTCGTCCTACATCCACTCTTTCCTTCATGGGGCACCAACTTAACCAACATATGTTTACCAAGTTCTCACTCAAACAGGACTTATCACCCTCACGGGATCGCCTACCCTCCCTTTCGGGATTGCTTGATGTTTACCGAGTTCACACTCAAACGGGACTTATCTCTCTCACGGGATTGCCTACCCTCCCTTTCGGGATTGCTAGATGTTCTGGGGTTCACACTCACCTACAAACTTATCCTATCAAAACCGATTTGGGTAAGGTTTGTTTGGTTTCCAACTAGGTTGAGATTTTCCCTTACATTTGTTTAGCCTCAATGCTAAGGATGGGAAAATCTCTCTAAGCTTAGGATATTACATTTGTGCTTAGATCTATTGAAGAACACTCTTGGGTAAATTTGGATATGTAATGCTCTGTGTTCTTGAATGGAGATGCTTGAATATTTGGCTTTAATCTTCACTTTTCCATCCATCTTCTTTTGAAGATAGTGCAATGTATTTATAGTGTGGATTTGAATATTACCGTTGGAGAGTAATATTCAAATCCATACTAATAGTCTTTCGGCTTTTCTTTGTCTATTACCTTTTGTTGTTTGCGACTTTATGTCATATTCATATATGTGTTGTTATCTTCTTATTGTCCAATTTTGCTTTTTTGTGTGTCTAACGGATCGTCGGCTATTCAGATCTGGTATGCATATCGTCTCTTTGAAATTTGGTCTGCAGATTTGAACTGGTCTGATGTCAGTACTTGCATCGATTCAAAGATCTCGATCTTGCATCGATTAAACATTAATCTTTGCATTACCAAAGCGTCGATTCAAGATATCGATCTTTGCATCGATTAAGCATCGATCTTGCATCGATCTTGAATCGATTAAAAGATATCAATCTTGCATCGATTCAACATCGATCTTGCATCGTTAAAGATCGATCTTGCATCGATTCAAAGGCCGAATCGATTGAATCGGTCCGATTAACCCAAAGACAAATCGATTGCCGAATGCAGATCGAATCAGCCGCTGGCTGATTCGAATCGCACATCGATTTAAACCGATTTCTTCTTCTTCGATTTACGATTTCTTCTTCTTGATTTCGATTTTTTCTTAATTTGTTCTCTCGTCCCCCTCAACTTGTTTATCGTAGATTAATTTAAATAACACAAGTTGATAATGTTTTCAGCATAATTAATCAAAACTAAAATATCCCAACAATTTCCTTTTTGATAATGATGCCAAAACTAACTAACAATAAAAATATCTGAGAAAAACAATGTTAGTTAAACAAGAGAAATGATGAAGAACATTGTTTTCATTTAAAAATGAGAAGATGATTATCGACCTCCATGAATTTTATAAAATTTATGCATTTTAAACTAAATGGGTTTTAATAAAAAAGATGGATTCGGTGTTCACATTAAAATCTAGTGAACTTTTGAACCCCTGCTCTGATACCACTTGATGGTCCCGAAAAACCCGATTTAAAACTTGTAAAATCTCAATGGGAGGTGACTTAATTTTAATTTTTTTTTTCGAATGTGTTATGCAGATTTGCTAAAGTATGTATGACAGTTAATATGAAAGCAAATAAGAACACACATATTTTTTATAGTGGTTCGCATAACTCGTCCTACATCCACTCTTTCCTTCATGGGGCACCAACTTAACCAACATATGTTTACCAAGTTCTCACTCAAGCGGGACTTATCACCCTCGGGATCGCTTTACCCTCCCTTTCGGGATTGCTTGATGTTTACCGAGTTCACACTCAAACGGGACTTATCTCTCTCACGGGATTGCCTACCCTCCTTTCGGGATTGCTAGATGTTTTACCGAGTTCACACTCACCTACAAACTTATCCTATCAAACCGATTTGGGTAAGGTTTGTTTGGTTTCAACTAGGTTGAGATTTTCCCTTACATTTGTTTTTAGCCTCAATGCTAAGGATGGGAAAATCTCTCTAAGCTAGGATATTACATTTGTGCTTAGATCTATTGAAGAACACTCTTGGGTAAATTTGGATATGTAATGCTCTGTGTTCTTGAATGGAGATGCTTGAATATTTGGCTTTAATCTTCACTTTTCCATCCATCTTCTTTTGAAGATAAGATGTATTTATAGTGTGGATTTGAATATTACCGTTGGAGAGTAATATTCAAATCCATACTAATAGTCTTCAGCTTTTCTTTGTCTATTACCTTTGTTGTTTTGCGGCTTTATGTCATATTCATATATGTGTTGTTATCTTCTTATTGTCCATTTTGCTTTTGTGTGTCTAACGGATCGTCGGTATTAGGATCTGGTATGCATATTTAGTCTCTTTGAAATTTGGTCTGCAATTCGAACTTTAAATACTGATGCAGTACGCATCGATTCAAGCTCTCGATCTTGCATCGATTCGGCATTAATCTTTATCGATTCGACATCGATTCGGCATGTCGATGCGCATCGATTCGGCCTCGATCTTGCATCGATCTCTTGAATCGATTCGACATATCGATCTTGCATCAGTTCAACATCGATCTTACCTCGATTAAACGCCGATCTTTGCGTCGATTCAACCAATGATCGATTCGAAGCTATGAGGCCGGTCGATTCAACCAGCGGTCGATTACGATTTGCCGGTCAGATCAGCTACCTGGCGATTCAGCTACCACATCGATTCGACGATTTCTTCTTCGATTTGATTTCTTCTTCTTCAGATTTCTGATTTTTTCTTCTTAATTTGTTCTCTCGTTCCCCCTCAACTTGTTATCTGTAGATTAATTTAAATAACACAAGTTGATAATGTTTTCAGCATAATTAATCAAAACTAAAATATCAACAATTTCCCTTTTTTGATAATGATGCCAAAACTAACTAACAATAAAAATATACGAGAAAAACAATGTTAGTTAAACAAGAGAAATGATGAAGAACATTGTTTTCATTTTAAAAATGAGAAGATGATTGTCAGCCTCCATGAATTTTATAAAATTTATGCATTTTAAACTAAATGGGTTTTAATAAAAAAAGATCGATTCGGTGTTCACATTAAAATCTAGTGAACTTTTGAACCCCGCTTTCGATACCACTTGATGGTCGAAAAACCCGATTTAAAACTCGTAAAATCTCAATGGGAGGTGACTTAATTAATTTTTTTTTTTTTCGAATGTGTTATGCAGATTTGCTAAAGTATGTATGATGCAGATTAATATGAAAGCAAATAAGAACACACGTATTTTTATAGTGGTTCGCATAACTCGTCCCTACATCCACTCTTCCCTTCATGGGGCACCAACTTAACCAGCGAGATGTTTTTAGAGTTCTCACTCAAGCGGGACTTATCACCCTCACGGGATCGCTTTACCCTCCCTTTTCGGGATTGCTTGATGTTTACCGAGTTCACACTCAAAGCGGGACTTATCGCCCTCACGGGATTGCCTACCCTCCTTTTCGGGATTCTAGATGTTCACGGAGTTCACACTCACCTACAAACTTATCTATCAAACCGATTTGGGTAAGGTTTGTTTTGGTTTCAACTAGGTTGAGATTTTTCCTTACATTTGTTTAGCCTCAATCTTTAAGGAAGGAAAAATCTCTCTAAGCTAGGATATTACATTTGTGCTTAGATCTATTGAAGAACACTCTTGGGTAAATTTGGATATGTAATGCTCGGTGTTCTTGAATGGAGATGCTTGAATATTTGGCTTTAATCTTCACTTTGCAACAAACTCCATCCATCTTCTTTTTGAAGATAGTGCAATGTATTTATAGTGTGGATTTGAATATTACTGGTTGGAAGTAATATTCAAATCCATACTAATAATCTTCGACTTTTTCTTTGTCTATTACCTTTGTTGTTTTGCGGCTTTATGTCACATTCATATATGTGTTGTTATCTTCTTATTGTCATTTGCTTTTGTGTGTCTAACGGATCGTCGGCTATTCGGATCTGGTATGCATATTTACAGTCTCTTTGAAATTTGGTATCTTGATTTGGTGCAGTGCGATGCAGTACGCATCAATCAAAGCATATCGATCTTGCATCGATTCGGCATTAATCTTGCATCGATTAAACGCATCAATCTTGCATCGATTCAAAGATATCGATCTTTGCATCGATTCGACGCATCGATCTTTGCATCGATTCGACATCGATCTTGAATCGATTCAACATATCGATCTTGCATCAGTTCAACATCGATCTTGCATCGATTCAACATCGATCTTTGCAGTTCGATTAACCGGTAGATCGATTCTGCTTCGCCGAATCGATTGAAGCTGCGGTCCTGGCCGAATCGATTGAGATCGATTAATCGATTCCGAATCGATTCGGCCGAATCGCGGAGCGATTAGCTCGGCGATTCGAGAAAGCGATTTCCCGATTTCTTTCGATTTACGATTTCGATTTCTTCTTCTTCTGATTTCTGATTTCTTCTTCTTAATTTGTTCTCTCGTTCCCCCTCAACTTGTTATCTGTAGATTAATTTAAATAACACAAGTTGATAATGTTTTGGCATAATTAATCAAAACTAAAATATCCCAACAAGTGTTAAAGGGAACAGGGAAATGTGGGGGAAATGGTGGTAATACGTTCCGGGGCGGGTGTATTAATTTCGGATCCGGAGTAAAATAAGATGGCCATGTACAGCCCAACCAAGTGGGATGTTAATTTAATATGAACCACTGTTAAAGTCATATTCATACCTACCAAGTGATGCCTTAATAAAGTTGCCTAATTCGCATTTGGAATTTAAAAGTAGTGCTTAGATAGACCATAAATTATTATTTTTACTAAATTTGAAATTTGAACATGTCCATAATGTAGATGCCTGTTTACTCCAATAGTTGGTAGAAATTATAGGAGATAATATTTGAAAATTGTCGTATATTATGTATGTTGCGAGGAATCACTCCATACATATGTTGCATAGCTACAGTTGCATTGCAGGTGAATTTTTTTTATTGATTTATAGTTAATATGTAACATTCATGTAATATTTTAATTTGTAATTCAATAAAAAAATTGCATTGACTAAAACTTAAACATTGCATCTCTTGCATCATATTTATGTCTAATTGCACTAAGCCTACTGAATTATTATTGAAATTGTTCCTAAACAACTTTACTATTTTTTTTTAAAATAAACAATACAAACTATTATTTTATTATACTCAAACCATCAAATTAATTTTTCAAGTTAAAATTTCTCCCGATTTTATACATGTGCACTACATGTGATTTTTAAAAAGACATTACCTTTAGTTTTTGTATGCTAAGTACAATTCTTTTTTCCCCACTCATTCTACAATTGATTTGCAAATTCTTTCTTCCTCAATTCTCGATCTTTTAAGTCTAAAAAAAGACAAAAAAATACACAAATTTAAGTTAAAGATTCGTGAATCAATTGCAGAATAGATATAATTTGACACAATAATTTTATTCTAATAATTATTTAATCAAGTATACTACTATACGTCCTAAACAATTATTAATTCATGTTCAATGCATTTATACACATACCTATATTTTTTATTATTAAATATATTATAAATTATAAATATTGTATTTTTTTAATTAAAGAATCGTGTAACACGCTGGTACTAAAGTAGTTGATTAATATTTCCTAATTATTGAGTATGTGTTTGATAAATAACGATATATTGCTACAGTTCGGCTGAATACTTTTTTTGTTTGAGTGTTCTAAATATTGTTCAAAGCCAATTAAGGGACTATTTTATTGCGAATTTTTTTTAATAGTAGTATCAAATAACTAATAAAGGAATGATGCATTAAAATTAATTGGTTTATGGACGCAGAAACTTAATATAATGCAACAAAATACGTAAGGATTGGATATTCAAAAACAAAAAATATAGAAATCAATTAGTTTTAAAAAAGGTATAAGAACCGAAAAAAATGGAGATCTAATTCAAAAATGAAAAAAAAAAACATAAGTTGAAGTTTTCTCCAAAAATAGAAAAATGACAGGACTTAAACAAATGGACCTTTTACAAATTATTGAAGGGTCCAGTTATTCGCATCCCAATATTTTTTTTTGAACCGCCGATTGAGTGGGATCTGGGGTTCGATTAAATATTATAAGGTGAACTTGGTGAATTTGTGGAATGTTTGGGTCTTGGGACTAACATTTTAATAGATGCACAATTTATATTTTAATTTTTAATATAGTTATAAAAATACTATATTACCCTTGAACAAATTACTAAAATCAGGCCTGAAATCAACAATTGCGTATATCAACGCCAATATGAAAACTAAAGAAATCAAATTGCATATCAAATTAGAAGACAAATCTGAACATTTTTTGCCCAAAAATCATTACAGAAATAGTCCAAACATTACCAAATTAGAACAATTAAAAATTATAGAACCAAAGTCCCAAACAACAGATCTGAAATTCAATGAACGGAACTGCCATTGCTGACTATTCTGGTGAACTTTCGGCGCCGGCTGTGGATGTCAGCGCGGGGGCGGGCGACGGGTGACAGCACGGGCGACGAGATGGATGACTGGAGCGGTGGCGGGGGTGCCAGTCGACGCTGCAAAACAAAACAGGAAGAAGAAGATTTATAGATTTCTTTTGGAGTGGGGTAAAAATGATAGTTTGGAGGGTGTGAACTAATCTACACACTGAAAAATAAGTGGGTGAAGTAATAGATAGGTGTATCTACCAATAATGTGGGTGTGAATAACCGGACCCATTATTGAACACTTGTGATGAAAATTGGGATTTGCCACTTCAGAGTTCAGCCGAGAACAATTTAGGCCCTTTAATTGTACAAAAAACACACTTCTGGTAGGCCCAATTAGTTCCACAAGCTAACCCTTTTGTGTTACGCCATTTGTTTCATGAGTAGGTCTAGTGTGAAAATTTTCATGTATGAAAAACTATAAAATCGCCCTAAATCATAACATATTCGGGTCAGGTGAATCATCTATACCCTAAACACTAAATAATGAACCCTAAATCATGACATATTCGGGTCGGGTGAACCATGAACCACTCGACTTTGTCTTACCTTCACCATATACAGAATTTGTTTGTAAATAAAAGGGTTTTTCATGTATGCAAATTTTCATACTAGACTTTGTCTTGTTTCAATTGGTGGTTGATCTCATTTTAAATGGAGGCGCACTTGCGTGAGACGGTTTCACTGTGAGACGAAGCATACTTTGGACATTGACACTTTAACATTTGAGAAATGGAGAATATTGATGTGTACTAATTTTTACCCGGAATCATATATAAAATCATCTCATATGAGTTTGTCTTTTATTGATTCTAATAAGGCAAAGATTTGCATGAAAAATTTTGGCATGGACACTATTCATAAACCATTGCAAATAAATACTCATTCATTTTAAAGTGTTAAAGTATCATGCCTAAATTATATTTCATTTCATCGTGAGTGAATCTTGTTCAAGATATACTCTTTTAATAAATATTAATTTTTTTATAACTCGATATCCGGCTTAAAGATTAACTAATTTGGAGAATCATAACTCATCTTTCACTAGGGGGGCCCCACTTCAAATCAAAACAAAACTCCATAGTAAATATGAAGTTTTAATAATGTCATTTTATATACAAGATACATGATTATTATTTTAAAATATTAGATGAAATAATAAATAAATAGTAGATTTTCTATGAATCAAGATTCACTTGAACTTTGATTTTTAAGGATTATTAATATATAAAATATTAATGTTTAGAAATGTTTAGTTTTATGTATTGTCCTTTGAAAATATTTTTGTTTCTGTATTGTTTTTCTTAAAATCATTAAACAATGTATTACGTTGAAGAAAACATCTCGCGTGTTTGTGAAACGAGTCTTAGGCCTCGTTTGGATTATTAGATAGGAAAATAATGGAATTGACTGAATTATAAGGATTACACTGTTCAAAAAGGCAAAAGTGAGTTTTGTAATGTATGTTTGGATTGGATGATTGAAAAATTAATATTGATCATATGAAGGACGGAAATGTGTTTGGTTTGTTTGATAACTTTGGATTACGGGGTGAATTGTCGAATTTACCCCCGATATAATTGCAAACCAAACACCACTCTTTCCTTTGGCCTATCTTCTCATTTATATGATCCCCCCCTTTGCCATTACCTTCATCTTCAATACGATATCAAGCAAGTACATCTGTGTCGATTCGTACGAACACCAGGTAATTAACTCTTGATCCTCCATCTTCATCCTCAATTTCTGCTATTCCCCATGTTTGCTGAAGTGAGCAAGATTATTTTTTTTTGCAAGCTTTTACGTTCGATGCCGTCTTGAAAATAAATTCGACATAAAAGGGAATCCTAATTTCATAATAATAGTAAACCCAATTTGTCCACCCAATTTCAATTCGACATCTCGCGATTCATTCGAAGGATTGGAGGTAACAATTCATTCGGTATTAACTTCCTATTTCACTGATCGTTGGTCAAGATTTGATTCCATACATTAAGAATCAATAAATCTGTAATGTGATCTCATGTTTGCAGGAGTTTATTTGTTTGTATTGGTTTGGAGTGTAGCTACATGGAAAATGATATATTATTCTTCACTGCACATAGTCTTGTATCATATAGTTGAATGCAAGTTTTTTCCTGAATTGGAATAACAACTCCAATAGTTAGTACGCAGTAATACAAATTGATATAACCATTATATTAGCAATAGCCACTGAATTCGGAAATAATGTTTGATTATGAGGGCAATAATGTCTTTTCGCAAATGCCCATTTAACATGGATAAATTAAACTCACGCCCCCCCTCGGACAATTTAACTCATGGACTCGGGCTTTCCTTTACACTCGGCCCCAAGACTTTCAAACCAAACAGCTGATACTAATGGATTTCGGCTGATAATTGGGCCTAATCCATTAATGCAAATGAGGCCTTAGGGTGAAATTTGTGGAACAAGTTGCATGGCTATTAAATGTTATAAATTTAAATTTTATTTAATTTTCAAATTGAGCTCATCACACCTAACTTATCTAATGTGTAATTTGTTCATGTCATTGCTCATTATTATATAAAAGACAGAGTTAATCATAACATTCTAAAGTAGTAGTTTTTAAAATTAAGGAAAAACATATTCATAATGAGTAAAACTTGTGCATAAATGTGCAATTAAAATAATTAATTTCAATAAAAATAATTAATAGAGACAAACTAATACCTTTATTAAAATATCTAATAGTATAATTTGAAAATGATACTCCTATGAGTTGCCCAGGGCCCGGGCAAATGGGAAAAGTGGTATTTCATACGTATAATTAAAAATCATCAGCAAGATTTCATATCGCATTTTAATATTGTATGATTTTTATATTGAAAAATACAATTTATTTATATAAAATTGTGTAATTAATTTTCATATTGACAGTTGCACAATTCAACATAAGTAAATTATATTTTTCAGTATAATAAATTGTATAATTTTAAAATATAATTTAAATGCGTAGTGTAGATGCGTAGAAGAAGGCAGAAGAAATAGTCTTGGTGAAATAAAATAAAGTGTTTGTCCTATCAAGTATCAACCACTAATTTTCAAAATTTAAGATAAATATAAAATATTGTAAAATATTGCAAAAAAACGCAGACAAAACAGGAACACAAATAATGCTTAAAAAAAAAAAACAGGAACACAATTATAAAACACACAAGGAACAAGTATGGCTTCCACTGGTATCACGGTTTTCCAGAAAACCCTTTCAATTCCAATTTACTCATCAAAATGTTGCAAAAACCAGAACCCATCGCTCAAAAAATCCCAATTTCTTGCACCAAATTCCCTTTTAAAGTTGAAGAAGCAGACTCGACACTTATCCACACCCATTAAGCAGCTGAAGAATGCCAAAATTCATGCTTCGCCCCTCATTTCTGCTGCACAATCTAATTTGTTCAAAGGTAATCTTCTGTTCTTCATCTGTTTCAACGTGTATTTCTTTATTTTCTTCCTGCGAATTTTAGTGGTGTTTCATGCTTAATATGTTTTGGAACTTGCTTGATCTTATCTTGGTCCATTGATTGTTATCTCATCTTATGTGAAAATTTAAAAAAGGAAATGATAATTTTGAAGACAAGGCGTGGTGCAATTAAGTTAAGTTATCAAATTTACCTTTCAATTTTTGCGAACTTAACAATTGAATAATTTAAAGAACACACTTCTCCATTTCTTCCAACTTTGCTTAAACCCCTGTGTGTGACATCTCCATCGATTCCATCATTTTCTTCGATTACAGATCCTATGTTTTAAATCTCTTCCCAGTGTTCTATTTATTAAAATTACTTCAATGGTTGCTGAATGAGATTCCATGTATTTTGTTTCAACTCCACTCATAGTAAAACCTTACAATTCTAATGATTCTCTGAAAGCTTGTAACTTAAAAATAAACTACGTCATGTGAAAGTTGAACCAAGCTTGAATAAGCTTTAGCTGTATCTCAGGTTAAGACATTAGCACCTGAACCTTTTAATTTGCAAAGCTTCCCATTTGCTTCTGTAGGTGGCAATGACATGATATTTCTTTATGTTGCTATCTCTGTAGTCTTAGCAACAATTAATCTTTGTACTGCTAGCATAAATCTCTGGAAAGTGGTGAAATGAATGTTTTAGTATGTTAGATATAGGTTCAGAGTTGGTGTAAAGCTAAATGCTAAATTGTGTTTGATGTTAAACTAATACAAAAATGGTTTGTGGTGTTGATAATCCAACGTTCGGCCCCATAAGAAAAGAATTAATAATGTTGTGTTTTGGCAACATTCTCAGATTTTGACTAGGAATATGCCATGAAAAAAAAAAAAAAAAAAAAAGAGATTTCTTTTAGGTTTTTTTCATTCTCTCTTAAAAATAGTTATCTGAGTATCCTTCGTTTTGCGAGTAGTTTTGTAAGATTATTTCTCTCTTAAGTCTTACCATAATAAAGTGGCCTCAATACTAGACTTGCTTGTGCTGCAACATTGTGTGATGTTGAAAAGGCTGATACAGAAAGTAGGACTTTGGCATTTGGTCAATTTGTTGTAATATTAATGTGTTGGCAATCGTTAACAATTGTTCAAACTGAACTTTCAAGTTTGAATCACTGAAGAATTCTCATTTTAAATTTCTTTAATCATGAAAAGGTCAAATTGTTCTTATTACCTCCGTCCAACCTACCATAAATGTTATGGGGAAATAATATATTATTTCTCTTTTATTGAAGAAGCTGAGCGATTCTTGAGTATGTGATCACTTTCTTGAATTAGAAAATTTTAGTTGAGCTGCATTTGGGATTGAAAGTGGTTCAGAGTTTAGAAGTTTGCTTAATTGGCTTAAAGGACAATCTATTGCATTTAGAAACATGCCTGTCTGCTTCTTTTTCTTCCAAGTTACTATTATTACTTCCTGCGGTTTTGCAATAACCTGATGTGCGTTTCTAGCCGCGTTGTCTCAACATTGTTGGCATTTGGAAAAAAACTAAAGTAATATGTTAATTTTGTTTGAATGACAGTCATAAATTTAATACATTTCAAATAGTGCCAGTTTCCTGTAGATAAGTTGCATACTTTCTTTGAGATGGCACTACTTTGTATTTACCACACCACAAGAAACCTCAGTGCCATTGCTATACCTTTAATTACCTATCTTTATGAAGTTTTTGCTGAAATTATTAGTTTCTTCATTGCCAGAAACATCATTACAGGTATGTTTGTTTTTAGATTATGGTGGGCAGGGGTTATCCAGAGTTTAAATCTTGATGAATAATAATAGTATGCATGGTTACAGATTTTGGTAGGGTGAGATTGTTGCTTTAAGAACACATCCAATAGAGGTAGATTTGATGTGGCAATTACTTGTAACATATGGAAAAAGCCATTTGGGGGAGTTGGGGAAGAAAAGATAGAGGGGTTGGGGAAGATAACTCCTTAGGGCATCTCCAATTATCGCACTCCCTTTTAGTAAATTAAATTAACACATTATTGTCAAATTATAACGATAGTCCACAGAATGGTCTTATAACCAATATCTTATTTAAAGCGAATACTCAAATGCCAAACAATCTATGTTAGCTTCTCCAAGAATTCATTTCTGGATTTCCCACTGTTCTATTAAATATAACCTTTTATAAGACCCCATTTTTCTGAATTTTTTAAAAAAAGTACATTTACAATTATCTTGCTACTACTTGGGTTTAGAGTTTGATTTTAAAGTTGGGCAGAATACCTGAAATGGTGTAAGAATGCACTCTTATCTTCGTATATAATAAAGGCTGGGAGAGTCTCTGATTCTGTTTTTTTCATTTTGTAATTGTTTATAATTTCATTTAGATCTTTTGAACTGTATCTAATTATACTGTCCAACAGTTATTCAAACCGTTTGGAAGGTTGGGAGGGATGGCATTGAAGCAGGAACTGACTTGGTGCCCGTAAGTACTCACTCTTATGATATCGCTTGTCACTACCAAACATTAAAAAAAAAAAAAAAAAAAAAGAAAAAGAAAAGTTGACCATACTATCTTCTTCCATTAAAAGAAAAGAAGAAAAGTTGACTATACTATCTTCTTCCTTCCTTCTTCAAGGATTCCGTTCCAAGACCAATAGCCCGGATTTCGGTAGCTGTAGTTGCTCTAACGTTGGGACTCTTTGTACTGAAGTCATTCATTTCTACAGCATTCATTGCCCTGGTACATTTTCTCCACCTATTAGTTTGTTATTCTTGAATATTACTTTAGAGCTGTCTATTTTTCTTTATGTGGAAATTTGACAGCACAAAGGTTGAAAGATATTGATAGTAATGTCCTTAATGACGAACGAAGATAGATGGAAATGATAGAAAATTACAATAGGAATATGTGAGAGAAAGGCGAAATAATACATGTGATGAGACGAGAGACATGAAAAAATTGCAAATGATAAGAGGAGAATAAGGTCGAAGAAATTACCTACATTAACACACCAAATAACTCTGCTTTGTGCTGCGCTTACAATTCAAATCCTTGGTTGAATATCCAACTAATACCTTTTAGTAAAACAACTGATACCATTTAAAAATGCACTTGATTGCACGGTGCAACTTTTGCGTAGAAGTATTTGCCTATACACAATATTTCTGTTTGTATGAGGCTTTGAGGCTTTTTCTCTCCTTACTTCCATACTAGATAGATACAATAAAATTCATAACTGTGAAGATTTTTTGTGTGGATGTTCTTGGTTTCATGTCATTTATAGTTAAGAGTATTATGTTTTGTTTTGTTCTACTGATGAGAGTTTGTAATTGATGAGGGTCATCAGGCTGTGATGGGAGTATGTTATTTTACATTCATAGCCTTGAATAAGGATGAAGGCCCAAAAGGGGGTGGTGGAACCACTTCTGTGGATGATAGTCTTGAAGAAGCAAGAAAGATTATGGACAAGTACAAGTAGAGGCTTCTTCTCCATCTTCATCGTCATTTTTTCTATGTTCTTTTCTTTTATGTATGATTTAATGACTTGAAATGTAAATAGATTGGTTTTTTGTACTCGATCAAAAATATTATTTTATTAGAACCTAGAATCCTTTTAATTTGTTCAAGATAAAATTAATTAGATTTGACGACAAATTTGAGTTTTCATTCTTTTCTTTAGATCAATGTACCGATTTTTATAGTAGAAAAACGAGAAAATTTGGGTTTATGTAATCCTTTTTTCTTATTTAGTTGCATGTCTATTTATAGATATTGATCATGTAGTTTTTCAAAAAAAAAAATTCCATTTGATTGCTGACACTCACTATTTTATTGGCATGAAGATCTATGCACTTACTCGTTTTATAATTCACGCCTTAAGAAGGTCAAAATTTACTTTAAATACAAGGATATGGGCTCAAAGTTTTTTTATCGAGTCTTAAACGTGGTCTTAGGAATATTGCAGCTTTCTCTGACCTTGAGTTAGTGTTACCTAGATTTGAGATCGATCTTGAAAAATACGTCCACATTCTTCAACTTGTCGAAAAGATCCTCAGTCCTTGTATTTACTTGTAATGGTTAACCGTCTAAGTTATCGGTAATTGATGTACATCCTAATTGACACATCTTTCTTCTTTATTAAGAAACTGGTGCTCCCAATGTAGAAGCACTTGGTCAAATACATTTCTTATCCAACAACTCATCTTATTGTATTTTCAACTCTCGCAGTTTTTCGATGCCATTCGATACGAAGCCTTTGACACAAGTGCAACGTTATGAATCAGGTTGGTAGTTAACTCTATAGATCAATCAAGTGGAATTCCAAAAAGTTCTTTCGAAAAGACATCAGGGTAGTCCTTCACTATCAATACATCTGATGGTGCCAACTTCTCTTCTCCATTTTCACAATATTCACTAGGTATGTTTGACATCCTTCATTATTTATTAGTCTAACTAGCTTCATTGCGGATATAACCGGTACGTGTCCTCATATATTTGTTACATAAAAAGTAATTTCTATTTCTCATTTTGCGCAACGAATTACTACTTTGTGTTTGTGTTGATCAACAAATCAATCCCCAAAATGATATCAAAGACTTTCATTCCGATCACATACAAAATCGGTAGGTTGATCGTCCCTACCGATATTTAATTTCACACTCCTAGTTAAGCTTTTAGTTCTAATATTTTTCCCGAATTGAAAGAAAAGAGATACATTTCAAATAGTAAAGTGCTCACTTTGCATGCGAGAGGTGTGGCGTTCAATGTCAGGGGGCCAGTGCTCACTCGAACCTCATGTGCTTCCATCATTGCATGACATCACATATCTAAATGCCAACCACGAAAAGTGTAAACTTAAAATGCCATCGAGAGTCTTATATGGTGAATATCCAATGAAAACTGGAATTACCAAATTGATGAAAACTAGAGAGAATGGAAATTGGCAGTTTGAGAGAACAGTTGGGAGCGATTTTGTAGTTTGGAACAATTTGGAGCAATTATTGAACTGTTGCAGTTAGCATAGATGGCTTGAGGTGGGACAGCGATGGGCGACCATCCTGGGCCTTTGGATCTTAGGTGTTACTATTTATTTATATACATGCACTATTATATTACTCGAACAATTTGTGAGTTTAAAATAGTCATGATCTAAAATTTTGCAATAATTAATTTAAAACTATGTGATTTCGGCAGGAAAAATGGTTTGTACATGATACCTACTTATCTTAACTTATAATATTAATGAAAATAATTTAGTAAATTAAATTTTTAACACAATATTATATAATTTAAGAACTGGTTAAAATTTAAAAGTAAAACAATTGAGACAATTAATATATATTTATACTAACTCATTCCGAAAATATTTTCTATCTAAGGATTAATATAAATTCTGTAGAAACCTTGATAGTTGTTTACATATTCTAAAAGTTTCTAGAATTATTTTAAAATACTTCCTTTACTAAGAGGTTTATATTATTTTAAAGACAAATGAAAAACTATAGATAAAGTCTTGTATGAATCAGGTGCATTGTGCAAATCAAATGCATTTTTTAAACATGGAACTTGTTTAACTGAAACATGCAACTTTTAGGAATGCTTATTATCCGCTCTTCATATGCAAGATCCTTTTTGACTTCCAAATTTTCAAATTCCTTATGGTGAGAGGGGTCTGAGATGTATCTTCGAAGCATTGACACATGAAAAATATCATGCATTTGAAGATAACTTTGGGTCAGGATAAGTCGATATGTCGTTCTCCAATTCGTTCCAAGATTAAGCATTGTCCCATGTATCTTGGTCTCAACTTCCATTTTTTCCTAAATCAGAATAACTATTTAATATGCTAGACCTTCAGAAACACCCTTTTACCTTTCTCGAGATTTAGGTCCTTCTTCCATGAGTCTGAGTTCGGTTGATCCTGGGTTAGTCCCTTTAATAGGAAAAACCTTTAGAAACACTCTTTCACCTTTCTTGAGTTGTAGATCCTTCCTTCATGAATCATGAGTCTACATACGATTTAGGTCGATCCTGGGCAATCTTGATTTTGAATCTTTTTGATTGCTTCCACATATTTCTCTACTAACTCTAGTTCCAGTATCTTCCTAATTCTTATTTCATCCAAATGGATTGATGTTCTGCATCGCCATCCGTAGAATTCTTCATAAGATGTCATCCCAACAGTAGAATGATAGTTGTTAATATAAGCGAATTCTAATAAGGACAAGTAAACTTCTCAGCTACCTCCAAAGTCTAAAATTTTATATGTTCTCTCCAATTGCCCACTCTTCCACAAATGAAAAAACAAAACTGAAATTTAGCTTTGTGCATATAGCTAAATATCATGTTATTGAATGTAACTATAAATTGTTGTTGAGTATAATTATAATGATTAAATAGTATTTTATATATAAAAGATTGGATAATTTATATCAATGATTTCAAAACCGGAAAGATCGGCCGGTTGAACCGGGAACCGGACCCGGGACCGGTCCAGTTACCCCCTATAAACCGTTTTATAGGTTAAACCGGTCAAAATTGGTAAAAACCGGTTCAACCGATATTTTTTTTAACTTTAAAAAAAAAATTAAACTATTAATTATTTAGGTAAAAGAAATTATTTTTTCTAATACCAATCAATTTTTCACTAATTTTCCTTGTGAGTAAAGATCTAAACTCCCACTTCTTTTATATTACTCCATCTCATATTTTTTTAATACTTATTCAATGTGGGATAGAAGGTTGTGTAAGAATTTGGATCCACCTCCACTCCCTTTTATATTACTCAATCTCACATCTTTTTTAATACTTATTCGATGTGGGATAGGAGATCCATAAAATCCACCTCCTCTCTTTTATATAAATTCATTTTACATTTCTTCTAATAGTTATTCGATGTGGGACAAATCTCTTCCCCCTTTCTCACATTTTATCTAATACTTTTTCAATGTGGGACAAAACCTCTTGCTCAAGAAAATCAACACGTTTATATTATTTGTATGCCTCAAGTTTGATTAATTAATGTTAAATATTAATATTACAAGTCCATTGATGATTTTTTTTTAAAATGGTAAAACATAAAAGATATTAAAAAAATAGATACAAATCATTTTAACGGTTGAACCGCCGGTCCAATCGATCCAACCGGTGCTCAGTTCGATTTGGCCACCGATTCGGTTATGAAAACACTGATTTATATATCTATATAATTAAAGAAATGGGCCCAAAATTATTGTCAAAATTGGGAAAAAGGCTTTGGAATAAATATTGTGGATGTTGTCACTAATGTTGCCACATTGCACGCACCATCAGTATTTGTCATTTCTTCTAACAACTAACTCTTGTTGGTCAAATGTTATTTTTGATGTTGTTTACTACAGGTTGACGATCCAAAATGGACTCCAAAATTCCAGAAGGATCTACACTACTCAAGAAAAATTGGGAGTATTCTAAATCATCATGGGTTGCAATCCACAAGCTAGAAGATAGCCAACCCACTAACCAACAATTATCTAAGAGAGATCATGGAGTAGTTCGAGAATTTGTTTCTAATTCCTTCAAGGTGGATATATGGATGAAGAATGCGGGCCCTTACATTTCTCTATAAATAGAAGACCATATCTTCATCTCAAGATAAGGAATAACCGAATGTAGAGTGCTAATACATCCATAATGATAGGGTTGTTAACAATAGATCGGTTTATAGTGTGTGTTAGATTCAATGAGGATTAGTTTTATACACATATAATAGATCAACATTGGTAGTGTAGGAATATACTTAGTCTTTAGATCAGAAACATTGTTTTAGATCGTAGTTTGATATGAGAAGATTCTATATGTGAATAACTCTTTACAATTTTTGTATTCGCTACTCAGTTATAGTGAAAGTTTTCTTTATACAACACTCACAAACTATATTATATATAGTTTATGTTGATTTAAATCTATTGTTAATTGTGTTTAAGTCTTCCGCTATTTAAGTTGGTGTTGCATTGAGTGTTACAACATTGCTCTAATTTTACATAAAACATACACTTTCAAATATTACATGGTATTCATCTTCTCCTAGCAATGTTAAATTATGATTGATTGATATATCTAATTGTGGTCATGACAAACTTAATTTATATTTTAAAAAAAGTATACAGTATACAGTTGTAAAATACACTACATTTAAAAATTCTAATAATTTATGATCTGGAATTTATAGAATAAGAAATAAATGAAAATTATTTTGCACATATCAAATTCTAGAAATATAATGTTGATCAAATGCATTTTGAGAAACAACTCTCTTAGATATTTGATCTAAGATATAAATATAAAATTTAATAGGATGTGCAAGTAATACTTGAGTAGGACTCTTGTGAAATATTGCACCCTATTGATATGTGCAATACATTATAATTAAAGCAAATTATTCAAAATTCGCGGGTCAAAAGCGGGCGCGGGCGAGGCGGGCAGGGCGGTCTAGGGGTTGTGGGTTGGGCGGGCAGAGCAGAGGCATATATATTTATAGATGAATATATTTATCAAATATATGTTGTAACCTAGTGGTTTAGATTTGTTGTTAATGTATTTGGTCGTCGGTTCAATTCTTATTGAGCACATAATTTTTAATTTTTCTCTTTTTGTGTTACTACTACATCTATGTGTTACTACATGAAAAAAATGTGATACTTATAGAAACAATATGTGTTACTATGTGAAATAAAAATTACATTATCATTTAAAAAAAATTCATTATCATATGGTAACACATTATTGTTCATATGGTAACACATGAGTATTCACTTAGTATCACGACGACATATATACAATGTTACATATTATTAAAAAAATATGTGTTACTATATGAACAAAAAATATTACTCTATGAAGAAAAACGTGTTACCACATGAAAAAAACCAGTACAAGCGCGAAAAGAAATCTTCAGTCCAAAATTACAGATTTAAAGAACAACTTGATGTGTTACTATATGAACAAAAAAGTGTTATCATATGAACAAAAGAGTGTTACTACATGAACAAAAATTAGTACAAGAGCGAAAACCAGTCCAAAATTACAGATTTAAAAGAACATCGTGAGAATCAACGGAGAATCTTCTCATCTCTAAATTATCATCGAACAAGAGATCTAGTCACCATCAAAAGAAGAAGCTAGACGCACCGCCATCAAAATCAACGGAGATCTGATTGTGTTTGTTGCGACGTGAGGAAAAAGAAGAAGAAAAAATCTGGTCGTTTGTTGTTGCGCGACAAAGAAGAAGAAAGCCCATTAGACCAGCCAACAATCTGTCTTAACCCGCGACCCGAAAGCTTGACTGAAAAAAAAAAAGCTCAATTCACCTACAATTGCACATATCACTTGTATACAATATTGCATACACGTTTTAGCAGTAATACTTACTAAAATTATAGATCTATTTTATTAAGGTATACTATATGGTTTTCTTGATATGTATATTCCATACATAATTTTAATTTTTTTCACGAATGTTATATATGATGAATAATGCCAAAGATGTGTTCTTATTATTCACTTGGATACAGTTTTTCTTTTGATGTTAGATTTTTTATTTTATAAGATTTTTATTTTTTGCTTTTTCTTATTCACAAGATCAATAATATATGGAATAAGTTAGCAACATCAAAATATAAAATTAAAGGATAACACTCATGTGAACAAAGTCTATGCATAAACTATATCACTGTTATATGCAAAATCTATCACGGTTATGAATAAAAACTTTCACTGTTTAAAAATATAATTTTTTTTTAAAATAATGATAACTTTGTGCATAATAATGATAGTTTTTATGCATAATAGTGATAGTTTTTATGTATAATAGTGATACTAAAAAAAAAAATAAATTTCGTGGTGAACTAGAGTTCACACAAATTTTTATCAGAATCAAAATATAGAATTTGAAACATAATTATGTTAATACTATACTTAAAACAACAATACCATATAATTTATAATATTAGGTTTGTATAGAATTACTATCACCCCTATCTTGGTCACTATAATACCCTTTTAAATTATAATATCTGACGATTTATTATCTTCAATCGTAAAATTTGCATATTGTATTTATAAAATATTAAAAATTTTAAAAACATTGCTGGAGTTGAATTAAATTAATAAAATTCAAATTTTAAAGTATTTAACTTAAACGTAATAGTATTATTATTTTTATTTTATACCGAGGTTATGATACCTCGCATGCAATTTTTTATCATCTTTATTTTTTCCAAATTGCTAGATAGAAAATGTACATATGGGCTTATCATTTCCCGGTCCTTATTTTCATAAATATACAAAAAAATAAATTTTGTTAATAGAAAATGTAACAATTAATTAATTGGTTAATGATAAAATATAAGTTCAAAATTTTAAAAAGCATTTGAAGGCATGTCTAGTAAAAACAAAATCAAACTGAGAGAAAATAATGATTAAATGTTGTAATAACATTTGCGATTGGAACGAACAATATTTGAATATATTTGTAAATTTAGTGCAACAAAATATTATTTTTAAAATACAGTATGAGGTATTCCCTAAAAAATAATTGTTGGGCCGGATTTGGGTTCTGTTAAAGTTTTGGTGCGGATGAAGGCGGCCCAATCTATATTATTCTTGTCGCCCCATTCTGTATATATTGCTCAGCGAAATCCACTTGTTTTCTCCTCAATTTTAATTTTCAATAATTTGGTTGAAATTAAAACCCTCGTACTCAAAGGCAAGTGACAGAAACATTGAATCGATAAATCTGAATATGAGTTCAGCGGAATCGCTGGTGGCTCAAATTCAAGGGCTTTCGAGCACTATCAACGATTTAATTCAGCTCCGGAGCATCTTGAAGCAGTCCGATGAGTTGCTCCACGCCGAGTCCACTCGGCTCGCTCCTCTGCTCAACGAACTCGATCCTTCGATATATTCCCTTGGCTACCTCTATATTCTGTAAGTATTGTTTATTGCAATGCATAAATTCTCGCGCCAACTGGTTTTATAAGTAAGAATTTGTTTCAATTTGTGAACTAGGGTTTATTTGGCAGTGGATAGTTGTATATCCCTGTTTTTTTTGTACAATTGCGTGATTATTAGGATGCCTGCTAGCAAATTTATCTGTAAACTAGGCTTTATTTGTTTAGAATGCCTACTGGCAAGTTTGTTTATTTTTATGTATAACTGGAAGTAAGTGAAGTGCATGAGTTTATGTTGCATGTGTATATAAAGATTTGT
The DNA here is from genome assembly GCA_037126765.1 of Stenogyne calaminthoides. Classification (NCBI taxonomy): domain Eukaryota; kingdom Viridiplantae; phylum Streptophyta; class Magnoliopsida; order Lamiales; family Lamiaceae; genus Stenogyne; species Stenogyne calaminthoides. Next base: position 34,623,394 of record JBBCBC010000020.1, on the reverse strand, counting down.
TCCAAGCTTGATTGAAGTTACTTTTTCACTTGTTCGATTTGGCAATCTTGTAAAATTCTCATTCCAGGGAGGCGTGCACGTCTGCTCCAATATCGAAAGAGCAGAGCAATGATCTCGTGATTTCCATAGCAAGGTTTATCAATGTGTGTTCTGCAGAGCAAATTCATTTGGTGCCCGATAAATGTAGCCACTTTCTTATATGATCTTTAGTTTAGTTCTGGTTGATCTCTTAATTCTTATTGATTTAAAATTTTTTGGTGGCCTTTGGACTTGCAGTTATATCTATTTGCAAAAGATTGAAGGACCAAGTACTGTTGCTTGGAGACCCCATGCGTGGTGTGGGTCCCTTGTTGACAGCTATACGCAAGCTTCAGTTGTCCACTGAACAGTTGACAACTTTACATCCTGACTTTCTTCTTCTCTGTTTGTTGTCAAAGTGCTATAAAGCAGGTCTTTCAATTTTGGAGGACGACGTATTTGAGGTTGAGCAACCTCGTGATCTTTTCCTGTATTGTTACTATGGGTAAGTTGCTTATCTGCTCTTGAAAATACTGAATTCCTTTCCTTATAGCTGGCTTCATATACTAAGCATCAGATGGTGTACTGAATCTAATAGCTCTGGTTATATATAAGTGCCTTTGTGTGTGCTTATCTAATTTCCTTCATCTGTGTGTGTGTGTGTGTGTTTTTCTCTCACGTTTTGCTGCTGTTATTATATATTTCCATCTGTGGAATTGAACTTTGCTTAGATCGCTATCCCGTGTTCTAGGTACTTGGAAGTGACTAGTAAGGCGCAGAAGGTTCTCCTTATTTGTTTTTGCATGTTTCTTCTAATTAATTTGATTCTTCCAGTTGCTTCCAAACATTTATCTAGTGCACTGAATCTATACTTGTTGAATTTTGAATTTCACTTTCTTAATCATGATATTTAGATTGGTGTTTTTACAGTCTCGGATGCTGCTTTTTCTTTCTTGCATCTCTTATATATTGTAGTAAAAATGAAATATTCTGTTCATAAAATGCCATGGTGTGGGAACGTATGCAGTTAATTGACTTTTCAAACAATCATCTACTATGTGAAGCATGTTTGCTCTTTGACAAGAAGATTTTACTAATGCGTACATTGATATCTGAGATTATTGTAGGGGTATGATTTGCATAGGACAAAAGCAGTTCCGCAAAGCTTTGGAGCTTCTACACAATGTATGTGAAACTTATTCTGGTTATCATTCCATAAGGATTTTTTTATATAATGTTCTAGTATTTTAACTTCATTCTACACCTTTATCTTTTTTCTCTTCCTTTTTGGTGTTGTTTTTAGGTTGTTACAGCACCTATGACTATCATTAGTGCTATAGCAGTTGAAGCATACAAAAAGTACATTCTGGTTTCTCTCATTCACCATGGACAGGTATGTGCAGAACTGGTGTATATTCTGTTTTGATTTTTATAGACTGTTGACATAGCATGTTTTAATAAACCTCATTGTGGTTGCCTAACATACTTTAGGTTTTGAATTCTTAGACTTTGTTGATGTATCATTTTTAGTTGTAATAACTCTAACCTTAGTTATTTGGCAAACTTTAACAATTGATTTCTTTTGCTAATTGGTGAGCGTTTGCAACTTCGAAACTAACTAAAAATCAACTTCAAGTGATTCTGAAGTGTTTTCAAACTCTTTAATCACTTTTGACTTTATAGTGAGAAGCAACCATAGAACAACTTAAGAATCATAAAGCCTGATTCTTAATCCTCTTAAATTATATACAATTTCATTTACAATTCTATGCTCATATTTTCTGTGATAACCCTAATTTGAGGGACCTTTTCTGTAAATTATCTAAAAACGTAATGATTTGGTAAATATCTCCAACTTTAATGACCAAAGACCTTTTATTTCAAATACTACCTACATTTGATATGTTACCTACAAAAAATCAATTTATATTATTTCTTCAATAGCACAATTGATTGCAAACTCCTCTAAAGTGTCTTCTGCTGAGATTTATTTTTGGTTCACATATTTGTTAGCAATTCACAACACTTAATCTTATACCTGTTTTGATCTTGATGGCAGTTCTCTACTAGTTTTCCCAAGTATGCCTCTTCAGCTGCTCAAAGGAATCTAAAGAACTTCTCGGGGGTATAATTCTTGAAACCAATTTCCCTTATGGCGTCGGCTGTGCTTATTTGGTGTTTGCTACCATTTCTACCGATGTAGCATGGTTATTGAGCATAGAGTCCACAAACAGACAGAACATACCCATTTTGTGATAAAGAAAAATGATTTTTTTTTGGAAAAAAAGAGTTTTATACCCATTTTGTAGTGAAATGACCCATATACCCTTGTTACAATTTTTTATCCACATTGCCCATATTTTATTTGTTTTCAGTGGGACTTACTATCCACCTTTAGTGTTTATTTGTCACAAAAGGGAGTAGTGGGTAATTTTCTTTTTTATCAATGGGGAATGATAAAAATCTTTTTTGTTATGAAAAATGGGCATTTTTAGCCTCCTAACCAAAAATTAATCCTCTTTAAGGCCAAAGAGATAAATTGAAAAAAAGAAGAAATTTTCCCTTTATGAGTAGAGTACCATTTATGGAAAGATGAGAAGATATTTAAGAAAGAGTGATATGAATTTTAATGTGAACAACCAACCCTCGTCAGTTAAATGGTTAGGTTATTTTATTGTTATGTGTCATATACTTTTGGATGTGGGGTTCAACATGATATCATTTAAACAAAAAATATAGCAAGGAGATTGTGGGTCTCAACCGGTCATTTGGCCATCAAGACTATGTTATCGCTGTCATACTTTTGGTCAATTTCTCTACTCTTTAAGCTTTGGCTCTATATGTTGTACTTTATTCTACACTTCTAATATGTATATCCTTTATTTGAACAGCCCTACATTGAGTTGGTACATAGTTATACTGCTGGAAAAATATCAGGGCTTGAGGCGTGTGTGCAGTCAAACAAGGACAAGTTTGAAAGTGTATGTCCTTTACGTTTCATAGAAAATTGTAAAATTGCATTTAACATTCACAAAAACTTCTAACTTAAGTTCACATGAACTCTCTTCTTCAAAGTGTCACTGTTTAGTTACAACGTTTAACATATGAAGTGTCACTGTTTACTGATTTAGAAGACAACACATAATATCAAGCATTTTTTAAATAATGATACTTCATATTCTAAACAGTGGCACTTCATATACTAAACAGTGATACTTGAAAAACAGAATTCACGTTAGGTTCACAGGAAACCTACTCTTTAATGTTTTCATTCTTGTGCTTTCCCATCAAGTGATGTGAACTTATGCTCACTTCAGGACAATAATCTTGGATTGGTGAAGCAAGTGGTATCTTCGATGTATAAACACAATATTCAGAGGTTAACTCAGACATACCTAACTTTGTCTTTGAATGTGACTCCATCCAACGGTAACATTCAAATCCACACTATAAATACATTGCACTATCTTCAATTGAAATTAAAAGCCAAATAGCAACTCCATTCAAGAACAATTGATGGTCCCTTTTTGAAAACCCATTTGCTTGCATGCCAAAAAAGATGAGATGGTAAGTTAAGGATTAACATGCTTTTACTTTTTTTTTGTATACACTTGATCTCTTGGTCTGATGTGATGTCATATTTTTTTCTGGATTTAGATTCAAGATGGTGAGATTTATGCTACAATCAACCAGAAGGATGGAATGGTTAGATTCCTTGAGGATCCTGAACAGTACAAAACCTGTGAGATGATTGAACGCATCGACTTCTCCATCCAGAGGTGTGTTATTTTGATTTTTTGAAGTTCCTGACCATGGAATTTAGTAACCCATCCAAATTAACTTGATGCAAGGTAGTCAAAAGTCAAAAAGTGCAAAAAACTGAAAAAATTACGATTTCGGTGAATATGACTTGACAGAACTGTTACACAACCATTTATAACATTGTGTATATTATTCTCAATTACAATAAAAATATGATAAAATTGTAAGATCATATCCTAAAAGCAAACAGAAGTTCATAACATAATTTATTATTATTATTATATATAATAAAATATATACTGACCTCACGAGACCTAGGTATATAAAATCATATCCGTAAATTAGGCTTAAGCACCTGAGTTGATAATAATTAAAAACATATATTAATATATTAAAATATTCACATCTGATCGGGTTTTTGAACGATTCGGTGGTCCGCTTTGAAAAAAGCGTTTGAATTCAGGAACACTGATACCAATTCTTCGGTTTAAAATTTGATATTTTTGAACACTGAATTCTTTACCAATTGATGGTATCGAGCAGTTTTGATAGATCTGTGCGATCTGTTGAAAAAGTAATCTTTAACTTTTGTGAAACAAGGTTTTGCGAGGAGTTATTGCATATAAAAAGCAAGGGGTGTGGGTTTACAAGAAAATTTAGAAAACTGTGTAAAAATTAAAACAAGATTTATAGTGGATCAGTTTCAAGACCAAAATTTAGGTACATACTGTTCACGCTCAAATCACCCTCCCTACCCTAATGTTCTGAGCTGTTAAACTCTTGAGGTTTGGGTATAAGATTGTTTGTTTCAGGATTATTTGATGCTGTCAAAGAGGATGAAAACCAATCAGGATAAGCGTTTGTCTTAATCTGGGGTAGACCCTTCTTGAATATATCGTGAAAAGGTACGTGTTCTATGGTGGAACAATTTTCTGTCCCTCTTCCCCCCCATTCCCCAAACCTTCATACAATAAGGGAAAGCCTCGGTGTCTTCGGTTAATGTAGGCAGCTGCAAATTTCTACGTCTTCGGACAATCGACCCCTCGAGTCCGCCCAAAGTACTTTTTATTTTTTGCTCACTCTTTCCTGGAAGCAAAATTTCATTTCTTTAATTATTAACTATGGACTAATCAGGTAGGGGGGAGGGAGCGGCATATTTGATTTTGATGATTTCTTCAGTTATCTTGAGTTGAAAAAGTTCCCCCTCAACTTCTTCTTCGTTTCAACTTGTTACTTTGTAAAACTCAGTTGATAATGTTTTGGCATAATTAATCAAAACTAAAATATCCCAACACTTTGTCCCTCCAAGACATTGCAAATACTGTCCAATTAAATAGTACCAAAGAGGCTGAGATGCATGTGCTTCAGATGGTAAGTTAAGGATTAACATGCTTACTTTTTTTTTGTATACACTTGATCTCTTGGTCTGATGTGATGTCATATTTTTTTCTGGATTTAGATTCAAGATGGTGAGATTTATGCTACAATCAACCAGAAGGATGGAATGGTTAGATTCCTTGAGGATCCTGAACAGTACAAAACCTGTGAGATGATTGAACGCATCGACTTCTCCATCCAGAGGTGTGTTATTTTGATTTTTTGAAGTTCCTGACCATGAAATTTAGTAACCCATCCAAATTAACTTGATGCAAGGTAGTCAAAAGCGAAAAGTGCAAAAAACTGAAAATAATTACCGCACTTGACAGAACTGTTACACAACCATTTATAACATTGTGTATATTATTCTCAATTACAATAAAAATATGATAAAAATTGTAAGATCATATCCTAAGCAAACAGAAGTTCATAACATAATTTATTATTATTATTATATATAATAAAATATACACGAGACCTAGGTATATAAAATCATATCCGAAGCACCAATAAAAACATATATTAATATATATAATTCACACACGAAAATGTAAACATAAGGCACTTAAGTTTTTGCTGTTTTTTGTATTCAGGAACACTGAATTCTTCTCTGTTGAAGTGTGTTCTGGCCTTAATCCTTTGTGAAACAAGGATAGGGGCCGAGGGGAGTTACATAAGGGTGTGGGTTTACAAGAAAAACCTAGAAAACTGTGTAAAAATTATAATCTAAAGGATCAGTTTCAAGACCAAAATTTAGGTACATACTGATCAAATCACCTCCTACTCCTAATGTAAGCTGTTAAACTCTGTTTCAGGATTATGATGCTGTCGAAGAAGCTGACAACCATGAACGAAGCAATGTCATGTGACCCTTCTTACCTGGGAAAGGTACATACTTCAACAATTTTCTGTCCCTCCCCCCACCCACACCCCCTTCATGCAATAAGGGAAAAATAATGTAGCAGCTGCAATTTCTACCTTTATTTTTTGCTCACTCTTTTCCTGGAAGCAAAATTACATTTCTTTAATTATTAACTTTGACTAATCAGGTGGGGAGGGAGCGGCAGAGATTTGATTTTGATGATTTAGATACAGTTCCTTCGAAATTCAACATATGAGAAAGGTACAACGAAAAGATGTGTGGTCTTATTGAATTGGGGACTGGTATTCTGAGTTTTGAAATTTGGATAGAAGAATGGTATCGATCGTTACACTTTGTAAAGCTCAGATGATCAGTTTTAGTAGGTGCGGGTGAAGTGACTCGTTGTAAAGCTCGGATGATCAGTTTTAGTTTATTCATTCACAACCCATTTAGTTTTTTGTATTATACTTGGTGAAAATGCTGCCTATCTTGTGAAATCCGAAAGGTAAGGATCAACATTATTTTACTTACTTTGGGTAGGGTCTAATTTAGTCGAGTGAACGCGGTAAACCATGAACTTAAAGATATTCAAGTTCAGCTCTGGATCATCTAGTTAGATACTTGAACTTGATCTGGAGTTTTTAAGATAGATTCACTCCAACCTTTTTATGTGTGAAATTTTGTTTTTAAATTGGAGATAGAAAAATACTTATTAACTTATAAGTGGGAAAAAGAAAACCTTAAACCACGGGACTCTTATTTTTTTATTCTAAAATTTCACATATTTAGAGAGGGCTTCACCAACCTTAAGTAAAGAACTTTTCTTCTAGTTAATTATCATTACAATAATTGTGGAGGTGCCTCTATGATGCGTGAATCGTTTTCCTTTTTTTTTTCTCCTAAATTTTCAGATGTTGAAGTGAAGAAATGTTCTCACTTGTGTCACTATTAGAAATTTAGAATTTCACTTTCTATTTTACTGTAAAAATGTATGATATGTTGTGGATGATAAAATATTAATCAATAGACCGTACATACTATAAGGTGTATGATATGTTGTGGATGATAAAATATTAATCAATAGACCGTACATACTATAAGGATACTATAATGATTTAAAAATGAATGAAATGCGGCAAGACAAAACTTCGTCCCATTCTGTAATGATAATAGGTATCAATTAGGGGTCAATCATTATGAGATATTAATTGTATTTTTATTGTTTGATTTGAAAATCAATAACGGTATCATCTGTTTAATGAGAGTTGAGTGAATGATTATAGGGGTGAAGTTATTAATGAAAGTAAAATAATCAATCACTTATTTCTATTTCAATACTGGTGTATCAAAAAATTGCCTAACAATATTAATGAGAGTAATTTCGATTACCCTCTTTCATTACTTTCAACCAAACGACCCTCAGTTTGTCGAGAAATCTCTGCTCCTCTGAATCATCAAAAGTTACCACTTTCCTTCTAGATACAGTAGATATATCTAGCGTTTGGATTAATTATAAATTGCAACGTGCATTATTGTGTTTTTTTTTTTTTTACAAATTTCAACATGTTATATTTTTTAATAAAACACAATCTGTACTTAGTAAAAAATGACTAATTCCAACTTGAACTCATTTTTTGTGAAACTTTCCGGCTAGATATAGTCTTCAAATGGCATATTGTAGATTCCACAATGTCAAAAAATATTTTAGGAAACATCAAATTAAAGAAATTTGATATAATTTTTTTAAAAAAAAAATAATTTGGGATTGAAATTTATTAATTTTTATTAATATAAATTGCATTTAATTAAAAAAAAAGTATATACTGCAATTTATAAAAATAACGATGGTGCGAATTGCAATTTGTTAAACTAGGGATGAAATGAACTTGGAAGGCTAGCACATGTAGGAGTAATAAATGCAAGGTAGTAGCTCAACTGTGAGTCTTAACAATGAATTCACGAAGTTTATCCACGGATGCCTCTAGTTATTTAGCTATGCTCTATTGTACTACAAATTAATCACCAGAAGAAGTATTAGAAACATAAATATAAAAAACATATACTCCATTTATTAAAAAATAACTATGTTTGAGGATACTATCAAACTATGAAATTTACTATTTCATTAAGTGCTACAGTTTTTAAGTTTTACTCAAAGTTACAAAAAAATGCTTTGAAAGACCTAAATACCCTTAAATATTACAACAATCAAGTTTGGCAATCTGTGTGCTATTTTTTGAAATGTAACTGTGATTAATGTTGACCAAAAACTTAATATAACTCATATACCAACCTAAATTAACTCCACGAATTCCTCTTAAATCCAAAAACGCTATTCTCCTTTCTTTCGAAACCAAATTTTCAACCTCTTTCTATGCGGAAAAATCTTGACCTTCCTGAATACTCTGCAATTCAAAAATTATGACGGCAAAATCGCCTAGCTGATTGGTCACAAAAATAATCTGTTGAAGTCGATTTTGCACACCAAAACAACTGCACGCTGAACTGGTGGCGCCGGAAATCGCCGTCTCTTGCCAAATCAGTGGTCGCCGATTCTGCACACCAAAAATCCTGACACCACTGCACACAAAAAAATGGATGACCACCAATAAACAGTGATATAGCCGAAAAAACTACACACAAATCCACGCTGAAACAAAAAAAATGTTGAGACTGCTATTCGCCGAAAAATCGCCGACAACCCCTACATGCCAGAAACCGAAAACGCCAGACACAATATATTGCCAGAAACCGACAATCCCTAAACTTCCTACCACTAAACGCCGGAAATCGGAAAATCGCCGACAACCCCTAATGCCAGAAACCGGAAGACAATTAAACACCGACAACACCAAAACGCCGAAAAACAGAAGATGCCACGAATTTGATTAGAAAAGAAGATGAGAAAACGCTGAAACCAGATCATTCTGGAAAATCGTTGCACAAAGGAAATGAGGGGAAGATGAAAAATATGGAAACATTGACCGTATCTAATTATGTTAATTTGATATCATAAATCCATAATTAAAAGCCAATTGCATATATACTTAACATAACCGTGATACCTGTCAAAAAAATAAATAAATAACCGTGATTAATGCATTTGACCGGTTACTAAGGTAATCCATTCTATTATTATTTTAATAATATAAGGGTAAATATGTCAACAAGTGTACCTCCAAGTATTACTAAAAAGTGATAGTATCTTAGAGTAATACTCCCTCATAAATGATACTTATAAGAAATTTTCCATTTCATATGATACAAGATACATGAATCAGATAATCATAAGGGTACACTTTAAGATATAAAATTGAGTGACTCATATGTGTAATTTGCACTTGTACATATATAATCAAATGTGTAATTTCGATTACATATGTGCAACAACAAATATACCTTAAGAGTAAATAACAAAAAAATTTGTACTTTAAAATATTAGTTTGAAATTTTTTTGTACCTCAAAGTAATTCTCTCATGATAATTTTTATAAAAAATATTACTCCCTCCGTCCCAGAAAACTTAGCACACTTACTTTTTGCTCGTATTTTTGCGTGCGAGTTGTTTATTAGTATTTGAAATAATAAAATGATTTTTAAGGTGGAGTATGATAGTCTTTACTCTCCTCTGTCATACACATTTTTTAAAATTACTTTATCATTTTAAATAGTAATAAAAAATTCACTCGTTAAAACACGGGCGAAATAGTAACTGTGCAAAGTGTTTCGGGACGGAGGTAGTAAATTATAGCTTTAAAAGTTCATCGAACTCAAAGCCCGCTTAAAAGACCTGTCTTGGATGTTGGAGGTGCCAGATAAAATGCATACAATAATTAATGAATAATTATTTTCTACTAAATCATTAAAAAATAATGAATAAATAAAATAAAAAATAATGAACAAATAGAAAATTCATTAAAAAATAATATAAAAAATTCATATGAAACGACCTCATATATAAAATGATATATAAATGAACACAATTCAACACTGCATTATTCTAAAGTGTTAAAATGTCCCTAAATTACACTTCATCTCATCATAAAATTATATCACACAGGTCTAAAGTATAAATTTAAAATGTCACTAAGAGGAAACATGTAAAAAAATAAAAAAAACCAATCATTTGGCGGCATTACACAGACGATTCAATATATATATAAAAAAAAAGCAAAACCGTGTTATCGGTGGTTTTGCTAATTGACAGGCCTCCCGCCAAATTTTGGCCTGCCCCATCTCCACAAATAGGGATATTCTCGGTGCGGTTTTACAAATTTTTTGAACTAAAATTTAAATTGCCTTGTTACATATAGTTGGATTAATTGTACAATTTAAAATCGCCATTTTTTTTTATAAAAAATTGATCATGCGGTTTTGAATGGTTTCGATCGCTTATTCATGCTTTGATGGTTTAAAATGAACATAAATATTAATAGAAGAAAATGATGTCAATTTAATCTAATGTAACAAATTTGATTGATCAATATTCTATAATATGATTTAAATTGAAGAAAACATATATTTAGAACGGAAAATGAAATAATATCTCTAAACATCATATAAGTACATCATATGAGTTTGTTATCTGTAAAAACTAATATAGCTGATTAAAAAAATAATAAAAATGGTTTGTTTCCTTATGGATTTAGTTGAGGAATGAATCTATAAATTTAAGACGTCGAATAGTAAATTATAACTTAAACTTGGTGGTGCAGTAGGAGCGGTTTGCAACGAAAAATTTTAATTGCATTGTTTTTCGGTGCGATTTTGCATAAAAAATTAACCATTGTTTATTGTAAAAGCTTATCAATGACGCGACGGTGCCATGCAGCGCCCGGTGCGAACAGTTCAAGCGGCATTTATAATTTAATGATCTCCCCTATATACAGCTATATCTAAAAATCTGTTTTGGTTCAAATAATAATAATAGTTTCAATTCAGCCCTTAAATTAAAAAAAAAGTGAGTATAAAAAAATTTCTATAAAAGATATTCCCTCCTTCACATATCAATTTTCACAGTTGACTTTTACACGCGTTTTTGAGAACGAGTTTTGTATTACTAATTAAAATGATAAAGTGAATTTTAAGAAGAAGCCCCTTTTCTATCATACTCGTCCTTAAAAGTCACTTTATCATTTCAATTATTAATACAAAACTAGCTCGTAAAAACGCATGTAAAAGTCAACTGTGAAAACTGTTCTGGAACGGAGAGAGTACTATATAGGAAGACTTTAGAAAGGGGCGGGAAAACACATTGTGACTCACATTCAAATAAAGGGCGGGAAAACCCATTCAAATAGCATGAAATAATCAATGGTTTATACTTAAATAAATAATTAAATTAAAAATGATATATATATATATATATATATACTGAAATAGCGCGCCAAACCTTGTGACGCTGACGGAGCCGTTGCAACCCAGAATACCCGTTCCCCACCCCAACTGCACAGTAAACAACGGATCTACACGCCGATTTCTTCAAACACTTTCAACTTTCAACTGTAATTCTCACCATCAATCGCATCATCAGAACTACTTCATTTGATCAATTGTTGCAATTCACATTTTAAATCTGAAATTCCTCGTAAAAAAAATACAACCCCAATTTGGTGCTAAAAAAATCAAAATTCGCTAGACCTTGAAAATGGACATACTATTCGCTCAGATCCAAGCGGATCTCCGTTCCAACGACGCGCTTCGCCAATCCAGCGCGTTACTCCAAGCGCTGCAGCAATCCGCCGCCGGTAGAGACATATCCGTCATCGCCAAATCCGCCGTGGAGGAGATCGTCGCCTCCCCCGCTTCCGCCGTCTCCAAAAAGCTCGCCTTCGACCTAATCCGATCGACGCGCCTCACCGCCGATCTATGGGAAACCGTCTGCTCCGGCATCCGCAGCGACCTCGATTTCCCCGATCCCGACGTCACCGCCGCCGCCGTGTCGATCCTCGCCGCCATCCCGTCCTACCGCCTCAGCAAGCTCATCGGCGACTGCAATAAGGAGATCTCGGCGTGTTTCGATTCCAATAGCGACAATCTCCGGTTCTCGATTACCGAAACCCTAGGTTGCATCCTCGCACGTGACGACCTCGTGACCTTATGCGAGAACAATATGAATCTGCTCGATCGCGTTTCCAATTGGTGGAATCGCATCGCGCAGAACATGCTTGACAAATCGGACAACGTTTCTAAAGTGGCGTTCGAGTCGATTGGGAAATTGTTTCAGGAATTCGAAACGAAGCGTATGAGCCGATTGGCAGGGAATAAATTAGTCGATACAGAGAACTCTGTTGCGATTCGATCGAAATGGGTACTATCAATGATTGATTTAATCTGGCGGAAGAGGAATTCATTAATGTCCAGATCTTTGATTCTTCCAGTTGAGAGCTTCAGAGCCACGATTTTCCCGTTGGTTTACGCGGTGAAGGCCGTGGCGTCGGGTTCGATTGAGGCGATCATGAAGCTATCGAGGCTGTCGAAAAACAGAGTAAAGACGGGCGTTTCAGAGGCGGAGAATGTAGAGAGATTCGTGGGAGTGTCGGATGTGGTGTCGCATTTGGCTCCGTTTCTGGAGTCGTCGTTGGATCCGGTTTTGATATTTGAGGTGGCGATTAATATGTTGTACTTGGCTGATGTTCCTGGTGGGAAACCGGAGTGGGCGTCTGCCTCGATTATCGCGATTCTGACTCTTTGGGATAGGCAGGAGTATTCTTCTGCACGAGAGAGCATTGTTAGAGCTGTTGTTACTAATTTGCATCTCCTACATCTTAGTATGCAGGTGAATTTGATAGTAATAACTAAATAAGTGCTTTTCATGATGGCATCAAGTTTTATTGTTACATTGTTAGGCAGCATGATTTTTAGCTGATTGACTTTAAGACAAAGTATTATGTATTTTGAGTATAATTTTAATAGTATTACTTGTTTCATTGAAAAATATTAGTTTATCATGATCAGTTGTTTTTTTAAAAGTATTAGTTGTTATACTATAAAGTAATAGTTGTTTCATTGAAACATATTAGTTTATTAGTATTAAATGTTTGATATACAAGTATTAGTTTTACCCAGTTTCACCGTAGAATTGGTTTGCATTTTGCGTGTAATTTTAAACAGTATTAGTTGTTTCATTTAAAAGTATCAGTTGTTATACTATAAAGTAATAGTTGGAGATAAGTTGTCTGATTAAACTATTTTACACAAGACCAACTCAGTAGATAATTATTCTGTTTTCGAATCATAGGTTTCACTGTTTAAAAAGCTGCTAGACATGGTCCGAAACTTGAGGGCAGAATCCGACCGAATGTACGCTCTGGCATGCATTTGTCGAACCGCTCTCTGTGTCGATCTTTTCGCAAAGGAGAGCGTTCGAAGAGGCCAAAAACCAACCGCGGGAACAGACATCGTTTCACTATTCGAAGACGCGAGAGTAAAGGCCGATCTCAACAGTGTCACTGCTAAAAGCTTATTCAGAGAAGAATTAGTGTCAATGCTGGTGGAGAGCTGCTTCCAGTTATCATTACCGTTGCCCGAACAAACGAATTCAGGCATGGAGAGCCGGGTGATCGGAGCCTTGGCCTATGGAACTGGTTACGGGGCATTGAATTGGACCGAACCGGGGTTGGAAGTGGTGGAAGTTTGTAGGCCTTGTGTGAAATGGGATTGTGATGGTCGAACGTATGCCATTGATTGTTATCTGAAGTTGCTTGTTAGGCTGTGCCACATTTACGACACTCGAGGTGGGGTGAAAAGAGTTAAAGATGGGGCTTCTCAAGATCAGATTTTTAATGAAACGAGGCTGCAGAATTTGCAACGGGAACTTGTCAAGGATCTGCTCGAGGTTTGTACGTGTTGCTACAATATATACGATAATATCATTTTTGGTCCCTAAAGTTTTACATTTTTCTTGTTTCGGTTCCCCCTCTTTCATTCACTATCAAACTTGGTCCTGCAAGTACACTTCTGTTCTTACATTTGGTCCCTCTGTTAGTTGATTGTCCGGACTGATGAAACCAATTATTTGGGGTGCTAATTTTAATTATTTGAAGGCTATTAATTATATTTAGCACCCAAGTAATTATTAATTACATTTAGGGTAGAGGTCCTTTCTTATCATTTAACTTTTCACCAATTTAATTTCAGTCCGCTAATTTTTTTCAATTTTGAAAATAGACCCTTAAGTTTACCAAATTCGACATTCTCATCTATCATCGATTATATCAGGTTAGCCAAATTTAAAATTTTCTTCTTTTTAACCGGTAAAAGGATGAAAAAATTGAACTTGGTAAACTTAAAGAACGAATTTCAAAGTTGAAAAAATTAGGAGACAAAAACCAAAACAGGTGCACGTTAAGGGACAAAAAATATACATTCCCCCTTATATTCAACTCCCTACAAACTACATTTAACACCCAAATATAGTTGATTAGGTCAATTAGCGGACGGCCAACTAACAGTGCATCAAATGTGGAAGTAAATGTGTGTTTCTACTTTTTTTTTTGTAGTGAATAAGCTATGTCGTTGGTTGATTGAAGCTTATTTGGCAGGTAAACACTCCAAGAATCAGTGCTCGGCTTCTGTGGGCAATTGCAGAGCACATTAATTTGGACCAACTTGACCCCCTTCTGGCTGACGCCCCCGATGATCCATTAAACATCATTCTATCAAATATTCACAAAATTCTGTTCAACACTGATTCATCAGCATACACAACAAATCCGCTTCAAGATGTTCAAGCCGTTCTTCTATGCGCGCAGCGCCTGGGATCACGCAATCCCAGAGCTTGCCAATTGTTAACCAAGGAGCTTGAAGACTTCAGGAACAGTCCCTCTGCAGATTCAGTGAATAAGCACCAATGCCGTATGATCCTAAACAGACTCAAATATGTTTCAAGCCATCCAGATGATCAGTGAGAGCTTTTCCTAGAATCCTATGTTGGTATTATTAAAATAAGGCTCTATTAATTTTTTTTCCCACTAATTATAGCCTACTTTGATTTTTGTCGCCGTAACTTTTGCATTTTAATTTTAGTCCTCCAACTTTATGTTTTTCAATTTTTTCACCCCTTGATAGGCTGGTTCAGGTAACCCAGTCAAGGGATGAAAAATTTGTAAAAAAATAAAGTTAAAGGACTAAAAACAAATGAAAAAACTGTGTCACGACAGCAGTTACCGGTTGGTTACCTGTAACAACAGTCAAGGAATGGAAAAGTTGAAAAATATAAAGTTACAGGACTAAAATCAAAATGCAAAAATTATTGTGACTAAAAATCAAAATAGACTAAATTTAGGGGGGAAAATTCTTTAAAAAAAAGAAAAAGAAAAGGCGAATGCATGGTTTTAATTAAGAGATAACATCTCAATATGCTCGTTTTTTTGTTTTGCTTTGTTTTCAGATGGGCTGGAGTGAGTGAAACTAGAGGAGACTACCCATTTAGCCACCACAAGCTAACTGTTCAGTTCTATGATGCATCTGCAGCTCAGGACCGAAAACTAGAGGGATTGATTCATAAGGCTATTTTGCAACTCTGGAGACCAAACACCAATGAGTTAACTCAGTTCTTGACAAAAGATATGTATTCAAGTATGATCAAGGTTCCTCCTAGAGCATTTACATTGACGGGTAGTAGTGATCCTTGTTATGTCGAAGGGTATCATTTGGCCGACCCAAATGATGGAAGGATTAGTCTGCATTTAAAGGTACTACTACTCTCCTAATTAGTGTCGCAAGTTAGATAACCTAGAGTTAATATTAAGAATCATCGTAACTTAGGAGTAATATCAAGAATCATCATATAATTTAGACCGTGTTCAATTTTACTCTTGTATTTTGCTACTTTTCAACTTTAGTCCTTTTGATATCATTTTTGGTCCATTTTTGTGTCGAATTTAGTCATATATGTTTTTACTCTTTCACAAACTTGGTCCAAAATGACCAAATTTGACACCGAAAGAATTTTTTTTTGAAAAAATAAAACATATAGGACTAGAATTGGTCACGGCCAATGTTACATGATGATTCTTGGTATTGACTTACGCCATGCCCAATTTTTGTTCTGTATTTCTTTACCAAATTAAAAAGTAAAAATACATATGATTAAAATTGGATACTAAAAGGGCCAAAATTGAAAAAGCAACAAACTGCATAACTAAAACTAAATGTGGCCTAAGATACACGATGATTGTAGATATTAACTCTTAAAAACTATATATATATACTAAAACATCCTATGTTTAGCTTAAAATATGACCACAGTGCTTCATATTAAGTAATTCAACAAATATTTTAAATTTTTATTAGCATTTCATGGGAGGTGAAGGATCTAATCATGCAACAAATGATTTAGGTTTTGAGTATTACAGAGATTGAATTAAACCGTGTAGACATTCGTGTTGGGGTAACCGGTGGATTGTACCTTATGGACGCGTCTCCTCAAGCAGTGAGGCAGCTGCGTGGTGTTAATTCACAGGTAAACTTGGACGTATTGCTCTCGTTGTTACTTCAGATATATTTATCTTGCCCTTCTATTTTGGTTTCCAAACACAGTGTTGAAGCACAATTTTAAGTCAATTTTTGTCCGGTATATATTACTTTTTCAGTTTTAGTCCCCCTTTTTTTGTTCAATTTTTGTCCTGTATGTTTTTATCTATTGGACCAAAATTGACACTTACAGGACTAAAATTGAAAAAGTAAAAGCTTACAGGACTAAAATTGTAACAATCTAAGTTACAGGACCATTTGACGCACATATATGTCCTTTTCTTTCTACTAAATCAATTTTAGTCTAGGATGTTCAATTTAATTATCACACATTCCAGTCCTAGGGTGTCAATTTTCAGTTTTAGACGTAAGTAATTTTCAGTCGATTTTGAATTTTCCACGAAAAAAAGACTAAAATTGAGCAACATATGATTGAAATTGGACACCGCAGACAGAAATCAATAAAGTAGAAAGAAAAATGATTTATATTGAATCTACCCCGAATTAACTATTACAGGATGAAAATTGACATTAACTCAAAAGTAACATTATTGGTAAAACATATATATGTAGGAACCGGTACATTGCAGCGTGACGGTTGGTGTGTCTCATTTCGAGCGATGTGCACTTTGGGTGCAAGTCCTGTACTACCCTTTTCACTGGAGCGACACTCCAGCAGATTACGAAGAATACATTTCGGAGGAGGAATATCAAATGATGGGGCTGAAAAGATGTTTAACGAGCGAATTTGGAGATCCTACCATTCTGAGATGTCAGCCATACAAAATTCCCCTAACTGAACTTCTTTTGCCTCACAAAATTTCACCGGTTGAGTATTTCCGTCTTTGGCCGAGTTTGCCTGCTATCGTGGAGTGCACAGGCATGTATAGCTACGAAGGAAGCGGGTTTAAAGCTACGGCAGCTCAGCAGTACGGCGAGTCTCCTTTTCTCAGTGGCTTGAAATCTCTATCTTCCAAGCCCTTTCATAAAGTTTGCTCACATGTTATACGGACTGTTGCTGGGTTTCAGGTTGGCTCTCTTTTATTTATTTCTAGCAGCAGCTTGACTTAGATTGAACACAATGTGCATATTTGAAAATCTGTATCAAGTTAATGAGGGATTTAAACTAAATTCATCCCAAAATTTATTACCTTTATGTAATTGGTCCCGTAACTATCAACTTTTTCAATTTAGTCCCACATGTATTCAATTTGTACCAATTTAGTCCCAGACCATTGGAGATCAATCAAAAACACCCAAAACGATGTCGTTTTAGTTGCGTGTCTATCACGCGCCCCTAATTTTCGTGACTAAAACGACGTCGTTTTGGGTGTTTCTGATCGATCTCGACGGTTTGGGACTAAATTGAAATAAATTGAATCTCATGAGACTAAATTGAGAATATTGATGGTTACGGGACCATTTTAATAATGGTGAAAAATTATGGGACGAATTTGCTTTAAATCCCAGTTTATTAAGTAGATTAAAAAGTCTTTTTTTCCCATAATTTGAACTTTTTCGATTTTGTTCCAATATTTAAAAAATTGTCCAATTTTTGCCCCTAATGTCACGTAAGTATTTAATTTAGAGGGCTAAATTGGACATTCAAGTGACATTAAACGGCACCATTTTTCAAAATTTTGGAAAATTTAGGCCAGAATTAGAGAGTTAATATCCACAATTGTACAATAACTTAAATGATCAATTTTAGCTCTGGTATGTTTTTACTTTCGGAATTTGGTCATTTTGGTGTCAATTTTGGTTATTCTTGTTTTTACTTTTTATGTTTTTGGTCCTTTTTGTATCAACTTCGGTCCTTTTCTGTGTTCAACTTTTGTCCTTTATGTTTTTACTTTTTCATTTGGTGTTAGAAGTTAAATCTTTTGTGACCAAAATTGAACAGTTACAAAGTTTTGAACTTTTTAACTATTAAGACAAAGTCCTCACCATAAGAGATAATGGTTTTGAACAGTTCTGTTACGCTGCCAAGACTTGGTATGGAGGCTTTGTGGGGATGATGATATTCGGCTCGAGTGAAATGAGCCGAAATGTGGACCTGGGAGACGAAACAACCACAATGATATGCAAATTCGTGGTCCGAGCTTCTGATTCAACTATCACCAAGGAAATCGGGTCGGATCTACAGGGGTGGATCGACGACCTAACTGACGCCAGCATCCAATACATGCCCGAAGATGAAGTCAAAGAGGCTGCTGCACAGAGGCTAAAGACCTCTATGGAACGCATAGCCTTGTTGAAGGCAGCACGCCCTCGTAAAAAATATCCAAAATCTGACGACGAAGAAGAAGAGGAGGAGATAAACGAGGAGGAGAAGAAAAACGAGGAAGAAAACGAGGGGGATGAGAAAAATAAGGGGCCTTCGACGTTGTTTAAGTTAACCGCGGAGGAGGTCGAACACCGAGCTCTTCAAACAGCAGTGCTGCAAGAGTGGCATGAGCTGTGTAAAGACAGGAAAGCCAAGGTCAATTAGATAGTTTTTAATCTTTCTGAAATTCTCCGTGGATTAATACCATAGTTGCTATGTTAAATAAATATTAGGTACTCAATTAGCAATCACGTTTTGTCTATAAAAAATTAATTATCCAATTTTGGTTGTCTAATTTAGATCCAATTTTTGCCAAAAATCATAAAACAAAGCTATTTTCAATCACACACAAGTCACGTGCAGGTTAAATTGAGAGTTTTCGAACTCATTGTTGAAGTGGAAACTGGCTGTTAACAAAAAAATAATTTTTAAAAATGATTGGAAAGAGTTAGAGAAATCCTCATAACTTTTGAAAAAATGAAAATATTTTAACAGTTAACGACCACATAGCGAAAACCCCCGATTTTACCACATAGCGAAAACCCCCGATTTTAACAATCACGTGATTTATGAGTGATAAAAAATGATATCATTATCGTTCTATTCCCAACTCATTTCCACATACCAATGATGTCGTTATATCTTTATAAACTATTTTTTGGGAAAATTGATCTTTTTGTCCTGTAACTTTGACCCATTTTGATCTTAGTCCTACTAACTTTACGAAATTGATCCTTTTGTCTTGTAACTTTATTGGGAAAATTGATCTTTTTCGTTTTGTCACCGGCAGGTGACAGAACTAAAAAGTCTAATTTTTCTAAGTTACAAGACTAAAATCAAAATCCGTAAATTATGATCTTGGTCCTATAACTTTACAAAATTCGACTTTTTAGTCACGTCACCTGCTATTGCAAGTAATTAGCCGGTGACAGGACGAAAAAGTCAAATTTCGTAAAGTTGTAGGACCAAAATAAAAAACCGTAAGTTAGTAGGACCAAAATCAAAATATATCAAAGTTGCAGGACAAAAAATCTATATTCCCTTATTTTTTTAATGTAAAATAGGAAAAACTTGAATCACAGTTTTTACATAAATTAATAAAATTAATAGTCCCTCCATTGCTTATTAAGTGTTTTTTTTAGTTATTTACAAAAATAATAAACTTATTGTTGATACCAAAAATATGAACAATTGATTAAGAGGTTTATGTGGCTAAGTTTAGCATCAAACTAATAATGATTTGGTGGGGTTAGGACTTAAAGAGGAATAAAGAGAATGTTCTTCATTAAATGTGGATGATTGATCTTGAATGCATTAGGGAGTTAAGCATTAAATTTGCAAGAGGAGTTGGGCCAAAGGCCTTTTTTTAGCTTCTTAGAGCTTTGTAATAAATGGAGAATGTGGAACCCTTAAATGAGTTCTTACTACAAGTATTTATACTTGTTACAACATGGGAGTAGATCCCTAGATCCTAGTCTATAGACTATTAATGCAATTTGGCCAAAATCCTGGATTAGAATCGGCCCAAATGCAGTCCTAATTAATGGTTTTTGCCTCTGTTCGCGAGCTTGAGGTCGTTGGCGTTGTTTTTGAGGTCGCCGGCATTGCTCTCGAGGTCTCCCTGTGGGTCCTTTCCCGATCGGTGAATCTGTTTCTGTAACTCGGGAGATCTTAAGGGCATAGGCTTCCCTTTGAGGTAAGTCTCCCTTGCTCTGGAGCCGTCGGAGGACGCAGATAGGCTAGCACGGTCTCTGGGGTCTGTGCCGCCTGCAGATTTCGGAAGCCGAGGTATCTTGCGAGTTCGTTCTCTGGGAGGTTGGGGTGTCTTCTGACCTCGCCCTTTGGACTAATCCGGGATCTTTCCCCAGGTCGCCAAAGTCGCTCGTCCATCTCCCCGGCCCACAAACTCGCTTCATGGCCCGGGCTTGATTCAATCCTGCGCGACCTGGATCTGAGGGAGATAGTGTGGGATCTCGCTCATCTCTAAATATTTCACACACAACAATTGCCCCTCGCGTCGCATGTCGAGCTTTCAGCTCGGGAGGGGGCCTGGTAGCTGACAAATGCATCGATTTCTGTTCAGGTCGCAGCACGTCTTCTGAATTTTGACGAGATGTTTCGTATCTCGAGGGCGGCTACCTATGACGTGCGTAGGTTACTTTTGCAGGCTTAATGATGGCGCATGCTCTCCACGTGCTCGACTCGAAATGACGCGACGCACGGGGGGCCTCGGATCGCAAGCTCCACGCGCCCTATCTGATGTCTATATAAACGAGGATTCCCTCTCATTTCTCACTTTCGAATCCTTCGCCTTTCTGCTTCTCTGCACGATTCTTCGCCGTGAAGCTTCTTTTGCCACTTGTTTCCCAGGTAAATTTCCATAGAAACTCTCCCTTTACAAACCGAAAAATGGACCCCCATGCATCCACAACGACACCGCCAATTTCCCCCGAGAGAATCAGCGTTGACCCGCCGCAGGAGGCGGGGATGTCCTCGCCGGGGATAGGGACTGGCCGGGGGCTTCAGGTATTTGATGTGTCCTCCGGCTCCGCCACCCGCGAAGAAATGAGTGACGCGGGTACGGATTCTGACTACAATTTTTCTGATCTCCTCCGTGGACGATGCCGTGGATGGTGGCGATGAAGGCCCGCCGGAGATTGCCCGGGTCGGGCCGTTGGTCAGTTATGAGGCGCGGGCCTCTGCGGATCAGGTCGGGCCTTCTTCTTGTGCGCCATCGCTCGGCCCGGTGGGCGCCAACCCCCTCCCTGTCACCCTGGTTTTGGAAACGCTTCCGGGGGTGAATCCTTACGGGCTCACCTTTATAGAGTACGCCAGCAATTTTTCGTATCAATGCCCCGACCAGCGACCAGCCGAGAGAAAGGGGGCAACGAAGGAAGAAGACATCCTATTCATGACAGGCAACCTCGCCATCTTGATCGAGGAGGCCAAACTGGACCTCTTTCGGGAGTGGTACGAGGTCCCCCAGAACGTCCATTTCTGGGTCCCGACCCTCGACGAGAGAGCCGACCAGCCCCCGACAGGGTGCGTGGCTGTCAACACGGGCGCCATGGCCGGGGGTCTATGTTTCCCTCTCCATCCTAGGATCAACGAGGTCCTGAACTGCTAGAACCTCGCTCCCACCCAGATCACGCCGAACGGATGGAGCACACTGATCGGCTTGCTGACCGTGTTTGGGTCGATCCAACCCGATCATCTCCCCGAGGTCGACGAGATCCTGTCATTGACCAATCTGGCACATGCTCATGCTGAGGGGAGCGGCTGGTAACACGCGTGGGCTCGTCCCGGTAACAAAATCGTCGAGGACGTCCCAAACAAGGTCGGCGGGTGGAAATCAAAATTCTGGTGGGTGTCGGGGGATTGGCGGAGCCCAGTGGAGGAGTCCGGCCGCGGTGGTCGGATCAACATCAGGACCGACTTTGGCTATGCTCATAGTAAGTCCAAAATTTCTTTAAGTTCATATGGTCTCTGATTTGACTTCGTTTTCTTTTTGCAGCTAAAAACACGAAGGAGGCGCTTTCTTCCAATTTCCTTGCGCGCGCGGTCGTAGTCTACCAGAAAACTTCCTCTGTGAGATCGCTTAAGGTGCTGTGCACAGCCGAATCCCGGAAAAGCTCAGGTATACTAATCGGCCCCAACCACCTGCGAGTCCAGAATCCCCGAGGTATGTGTTGTCTCTTTCGCAAGTTTCCCAAAGGCCGTCGCCAGTACTAACCCTTGATCTCTTTATTGTCAGCCGCACCTCGCTTTAATTTGGCCTGCATCCCCACCCTTGACGAGATTGAACTCATGTCGGCTAATAACCCCACGACGTTGAAAAGGAAGCGCATGAGGCAGCTCGCTGAATCAAAGGCCAAGCAACTGGCCGAAAAGCAGGCCCGAGAGCTCGCCAATGCCACCGCAGAGGAGGGGGATGCCGAACCTCAACCAACCTCAGGGCTTGACCCTGTCACCACTCCTGGATCTGACCGCCCCTCGACTCCGCTCGGGATGAGTTCGCCACCCCGAGACAAAGGCAAACAGGTGGCGACCTCCATGAAGCATCGCGATCGTTGCTCCTCGGAGGACCGCGACTCAAAGAGGAGTCGTTGAGGGGAAGGTTCCCTCAGGTCGTCGTGGGACGTCGACTCATCTCGCTCCACGGGCCCCATTTATGGCCGCATTCCGGAGGAGGAGTGTTAGAAGGGCGACCACACCTATCTTCGCTGGGGCGGGCCTGCCGAGTAAGTGTCTTTGAGCATCTCGTTCCTTCTGCGGTCCTTTTCACTTTTTGACTTAGGGATTCTTTTTCTTCACAGGGAGGGCTCCGACTGCTCGACCTTTGTCGTGGGGTATCTTAGATCCAGGCACCTCGAAACTCTTCACGACCTCCTGAGGTATCTTAAGGAGGCTTGCGAGCTTCTGGCCAGATCCTGGACTCTCGGTCTGGACTGGGCCGTGGAGGAGGGCAGGGCCATGAGCAACATCCAACTGGTCCAGCTGTATGCGGGGCGATTGACCGCGACCCTGATGAAGGCCTTGGAGGACTATCTCACCTTGGATGAGCGGATTGAGAGGGCCATCAAGGAGAAAAACCAAGCGGAGAAGGCTAGGTGAGAGGTCGTTGATGCTAAGAACACCGCATTCGGGATAGCCGAGCAGACCAAAACTCGGTGGTCGGTTTGGATGCCGAGCTAAAGAATAGCAAATCAGCGGTCTCACATCTGCTGGCCGACCTCGCCACTCGGGAAAACGTTGTTCAGGAAAGAACTGAGCAACTTTGTATCCTCGGAATCGACCTCAAGGGGAAAGACGAGGAGATCAGCCGCCTTAATGCCGAGCTCGTCCGTCTCAAGGAGGACAACACTATTTTGGATGGCATGGGTAACTTCACCTCCGTCGATGCGATGGCGAAGTGCATTCGCCTTGCGCGTTCTTTTCCCGAGGGGTCCGCCCTCAAAGCTGCTTTGGTAGCCGAGTTGTCGACCTTCTCCGACAACAACCCTCCCAAGCCCGACAATTCATTTCCTATTACTGATCTGGGGCAGGACGGGTTCGACTTACGAAGGTTTGAGGGTGTCGAGGGTCTTGACTTGTATGACCCGACCTTGGTTTCCCTGACCTTGACAACCGAGCAGGGAGTGGGTTCTGAACCTGTGGTGGAGGGTTGCGCAGAGGAGGTGACGGAGGAGAGGGTGTATGGAGAGGTAGGGGCCCGGCTGGGTGATGGGGAAGGAAGGGTGGATCCGGCCTAAACTTGATGGCCTTGTTTTTCTTTTTATTTAATTCTGAAGATGTATCGACCTCCGGGGTCTTTTAGTTGAATCGTTTCGCCCTAAGGGGCTTTTGTCTGTAGTTCCTTCTGCTTAAATGAAATGAACTTTATTTATGAAGTTGTCTAAGTTATTTACATCGCTTTAGGTCGTCGTCTTACTTGTTTGCGACTTTGCGATCTTAATAACTGACTTGAGATTTATGAATTTGTCTAAGTTATTTATCTCGCTTTAGAACGTCGTCTTACTTGGTTGCGACTTTGCGATCTTAATAATCGACTTTCGATTTATGAATTTGTCTAAGTTATTTATCTCACTTTAGAAAGTCGTCTTATTTGTGTGTGACTTTGCGATCTTAATAATCGACTTTCGATTTATGAATTTGTATGAATTATTTATCTCGCTTTAGAACGTCATCTTATTTGTTTGCGACTTTGCGATCTTAATAACTGACTTTTGATTTATGAATTTGTCTAAGTTATTTATCTCGCTTTAGAACGTCGTCTTACTTGGTTGTGACTTTGCGATCTTAATAACCGACTTTCGATTTATGAATTTGTCTAAGTTATTTATCTCACTTTAGGACATCGTCTTACTTGGTTGCGACTCTGCGATCTTAATAACCGACTTTAAAAGGGTTGGCGATCTGCAACTTATCTCGCACGGTGAGGAGCTCGCGCTTGGTCGTCTCTTTTTGTTTCCTAGACTTGCTGGGGGTCCTATAGGCCTGCCCCCCATTTTTCGAGCTGATTTTCTTAAACAAATTCGGAAATAAGGAAATAGATGGGAAAATTGGAACTTTGTATTTATGTAGGATAAACGCACTACATTTACAACTGAAGTAAGTTCCTATTAATAATACTAAACGAGTTGGCGTAGAGCTCTTACTGATAATACTTCTTTAAGAAGGTCGCGTTCCATGGGTATTGCGCTGGAGTACCGTTGATATCTTCTAGCTCGTATGCTCCGTTGGGTAGAATCTTGGTGACTCGGAATGGTCCGTCCCACGTCAAGCCAAAAGGACCATTGTTCCTGCCCTGTATTCTCTTAAGGACGAGGTCGCCCTTGCGAAATTGGTGGACGTGAACTTTTGAGTTGTAGTATTTGATAAACGGGGGTTTTCTATGGTTTTAACGCATAAATACATGTCATTTTAACTCGTATTATAATTGTTTATAGCTTAAATAGATGTGATATGATGATTTCTTGAAGAATAGCACAAGATGTGTTATTTCTATTGTTTTCAGGTTAAAACGAGCATAAAAATTGAGTCAAAGATGATCCAAAGCTATAACATTAGAAGCGTAATGAAGAAAGGGCCGCAATGAAATAAGAATCGAGTAAATCGGAGTTCGAGAGCTCAAGTTATGAACGAAACAACGAAGATAAGTCATAGAATGGCGAGAATTTGGACTTGCAAGTCAATAATCAGCCATGCATATCCATGTTGGGCATGGGCGCATGGGCCAAATTAGTTTTATTATTTAATCAACAAAGGGCTCATAGATCAGCCTAAGTCAAGCCACTGGAGTCCAAGCAGAAAGTCACGAAATTGAGAAGATTTAGATTCCAAATATGAAAGATATGAGAGATATCAGAATTATTATTTCTTGTATCAGAAGTCAAAGATTTGGACGAATCTTTACCAATAATAACTGAGACGTTGGATATATATATTGGAGGAGGAGGAGCAGCAGGGAGAATCGGTCATGAAGGAGCAGAAGCAACAATACCGTTCTTGAGTTGGAGACATCGCCACAAACAATAAGTTTATTTAGTTCTTTACTTTTAATGTTTTTATTTGTTATTTTCATTATGAATTTTTCTAGCTAAACTCATTAGAGATCCTAGGACATGAAAGTAGATTATGATTATTTTTGCACGGATTGATTTCAATTGGTGAATTTCGTTTTGTTATTCTTATTTATGCATTCTTTTATTTTGTGAGTTTAATTGCAAAGGCCACATGATTGAATTCGTTTGTTTATTTGAGTCGATATTCAAGAGAGGAGATTCAAATATTGAGCATAGGATTGCATAATTTATTGTGAGTCAACATTCGAGAGAGAAGATTCATAATAAAAGAGGAATATAATCTTGATTTGTTGAGAGGAGTATTGGAGCGAAGTAGAGATACATACTCTTAAATAATTATGTCTAACAAGATTAATGAGATCGAGAGATGATTTAATCTTCCTTAGTGATTACCTTTATAAGAATACTCAACGGAATAGTTGATTGAAATGATTCGTATGTGAATTTGATCTTAATTGAAATCGTAAGTCCTAGGATCCACTTTATCTTATTTGGTTATTTCTAAAACTTTAATTCGCTACTTGCTATTGATTTATTTGATTACTTGGTTATTTTAATTTTCTTTGTTAAACAAAACCCACCATCCAAATTATTGATTTTCTAGATAAAAATAGGTTATTAAAATCGTAATAGATACTAGAGCTAATCCTTGTGGATACGATACTCGTTCTCACTACGTGCTATAATCTACGCCGTACACTTGCAAAATAAACTAGATTAAAAATATAGTGAACAATATTTCTCTGATCTCTGCTTGTAAATTCCGTTGCTGATGTTCTAGTTGATTCGCTTCTCTTTGAGTAAATCGAGATTGACTTCCTGAGCTCGGTCATTTTCTTTGCCGATGGTTTGCAAAGTCCGATATGTCTAGAATTGGATCTCGGCTGGGATGACCGCCTCTGATCCGAACGCGAGTGAGAAAGGCATTTCGCCTGTCGAATTCCTGCAAGTGGTCCGATATGCCCAGAGTATCTAAGGGAGTTTGCTCGCACAAGTGCCTCTGGCACCTTCGATCCTCGTCTTGAGGGTGTGCTTGATTATCTTGTTGACGGCCTCAACCTGGCCGTTCGACTGTGGATGATACGGGGTTGAGAACAACTTGGTGATTTTCCATTTCTCGAAAAAGGTTCTCACTTCCCATCCATCGAATTGTGGTCCGTTATCTGACACGATTGCCATTGGGAGCCCGAACCTGCAGATAATATTCTTCCATCTAAAGCGTCTACTGACCTTTGACCCGATCAATCTTTGCTAGTGCCTCCTCCGCCTCCGCCCATTTTCGTGAAATAAATCTCGCCCACGATGGCGAACTTTCACGGAGCTTCGGCGGCGTGGGCAATAGACCGATCAGGTCGATTCTCCACTTGGTGAAGGGCCAAGGACTATAGATCGGAGTTAGTTCTAAGGGGGCGACCTTGATTTTAGGGGCGTAGACTTGGCATCGCTTGCAGGCCTTGGCGTATTCGAGGGCGTCCTGTTTCAGGGTTAGCCAGAAATAACCTTGCCACAGGATCGTATGGGCGAGTACGTGACCTCCTCCATGGTTGCCACATACCCCTTTGTGGATCTCCTTTATTGTTTCTTTGCCCCGACCTCCGGTCACATTTGAGCAAAGGGAGTGCGAAATCTTCCTTATATAACTGGCCGTCGATGATCCTATACCGACATGCTCTTAATTGAAGTTGCTGGGCCTCGACTCTATTCTTAAGGAGTTCACATCTTTGGATGTATTTCATGATCAGAGTCATCCAATCGTCCTTTTCCATGCTGACTTGCGCCACGAGAACTTGGCTTCCCGATGGGGCGATGAGTCGGATGATCGTGATATCAGACATGTCGGCTGCCCCTTCGGAGGTCGCTAGGTGAGCTAGTCGTCGGCAGGTTTTTTTCTTTACGGGGATCGGGAAATGTCGACTTGCTTTCGAATTTAATTGTCAATCGCAGCTATTTGGTGATAAATGATCATTTGCTCGCTTCTCGCCTCATACTCGCCCGACATCTGGAAAATGACTAATTGTGAGTTGCAGAAGACGTTTATTCGCTGAACGCCTATATCCATGTCCATTTCTAAACCATTGATCAAGGCTTCGTACTCGGCCTCGTTGTTCGTAGCTGAAAAGCCCGAATTAAATTGCTTGTGGTGAAACGACCCTTTCGGGATCCGGGTCAAGACTACTCCTACCTGGCTTGCTTCATAAGTGATTTAACCGTCGATGTGTAGTTCCCATGGATGCCTTATTGTTCTGATCTGCTCGGTTTGGAATGTTAGCTCTACGAGGAAACCAGCTAGGGCTTGCGCCTTTATTGCTGTTCGAGGTGCATAAGTTACCCTGGCGGCGATTTCAACCCGACCACTTGAGGCATCTTCCCAATCCGTGTCGGGTCGATGGAGGATTAAATCTCAATGGCGTGAAGTCGAGGACCTCGGCGTGGTGATCCCGAAAAAAAGTAAGGCGGAACTTTCGGCGCTCATGATAAGAGCGTAAGCAAGTTTTTCCAAAGGTGGGTACCTCAGCTCGGCATCGTTCAGGGTCTGACTAACAAAGAAGATCGGCCAGTGATCTTGCCCCTCAGCTCAGACCAGTACGACACTCAAAGCGGTCTCGGAGGCCGCCAGATATAAGTAAAGCGTTTCCCCCGGGATCGGCTTGGCCAAGATTTGAGTGTCCGATAGATACTTCTTGATACTCTCGAAAGCGAGTTGGCTCTGGGCGGTCCACTTGAACTTTCCCTTCCTGATTGCATCGAAGAAAGGTTTGCACTTATCACCCATGCGCGAGATGAACCGATTGAGCTCGGCCAAACGCCCTGTTAACCTCTACACTTCTTTAATGCTCAGGGGCACACTCATGTCTAGGACCACTTTGATTTTGCTCGGGTTCGCTTCAATCCCACGCCGGCTCACCATATGCCCCATAAATTTCCCGGACTCCATGCCGAAATTGCACTTCTTGGGATTCAATTTCATCTTGTATTGACTCAATATGTCAAAATCTTGAGCGAGATGCCCTAGATGATCTTCCTTCTTCTCGCTTTTCACTACCAGGTCGTCTATGTAGACTTCCATAGTTTTCCCGATCTGCTCCGCGAACATGCGGTTGAACAACCTTTGATAGGTCGCCCCGGCGTTCTTCAGCCCAAATGACATGCACTTCCAACAATACACGTCCTTTTTTATTAAGAAAGAAGTGTGATTTTGATCGTCCTCGTGCATGGCTATTTGGTGATACCCGACGAAAGCATCCATGAAGGACATCACCTTGTGCCCTGCGGTGCTATCGATTAGGTGATGGATATGTGGCATGGGGAAATGGTCCTTGGGACACGCCACATTCAGGTCTGTGAAGTCGATGCACAACCTCCATGAATTATTTACCTTCTTCACCAAAACCGCATTCGCAACCCACTGCGGCTTGTCGGCCTGCATGATGAGCTTGTTGTCTAGGAGTTTCTTGCTCGGATCGATATTGAGCCTATGGCAGGCGACCTCGGGATCAATACCGACCATGTCCTCATGCGACCATGCGAAGACGTCCAGGTTTACCCTGAGGAATTCGATCATATGACCCCACATCTCGCTTGACAAAGTCGTGCTAATGATTACTTCCATTTCGGGTCGGGCCTTGCTGACCGGGATCTTCTCCAGTTCTTCGATGGGCATAGCTCGCTGCCCCTGGGTTCGTCTGGGATCATCGATTGGCTTGTAACCCATCCTCGGTTCTATGTCGGGCAGCTCGGGTGGAGTCATGGCTCAGTCAATTTCCTCCATGACATCAGTGACCTTCATCTTTTTTGTTAGACCCATTTTCGGGCAACGGGGTTTGATCGCTTGATCGGCCCTGCGAGGTCGCCAGTACTATTTCTATACCGCAAGTTATATGAGTGGCACCCAGGTCCGCATTGGTCTGCAACATACATCCCCTCGACATCGCTTGGTTCCCTTTTACGATTCCCACGGCTCCCCCCGGGGTGGGGAATTTTATGCAGTACTAGTGCGACGACGTTGCCGCTCCGAACTCGTGTTCGAAAGATCTCCCCAAAAATCCATTATATGTCGAGGGAAGGTAGATTATAATAAAGTCGAGCTGGCGAGTTGCCCTTATCTCGGGATCCTGATCTGAAACTAGCTCGACTGCCAGACGAATGATCCCGTAGGGCTTGACTGTGGAATTCCCGAATCCTTTGATGGTGAGCTCGCACATCTTGACGTAATCACCAAAGTTCCCAATTTGATCCAGAGCGTTCTTAAATAGGATATTGAAAAAAGACCCATTGTCTATCAGCAGACGATGGACCGTTACCCCCATGATCTTGGTCGAGATCACGATCGGATCATTGTTGGGATATTGCACGCCGTGCTTATCCTCGTCTGAGAAAGCGAGCGAGTTGGATGCCCCGGCTGTATGATCGACTGTGTAGAATATCTGATGGACATTGCCCATGGAACGTAATTTGGCTTTCCATCTTCGGCGAGATAGATTCAGGCAGGGAAGAATTCCGCCGATCATATCTCCCATTGGCGCGATCATCTGGACAGCCCTCCCAGTTGCGTTGTTCGGGAAAGGCGGGACTTGCCATTGGCCATTGACCGCGGGCTTTGCCTGAGGAGGGGCTTGTTGCTGGTTGTTCCCTTGCCGCTTTTTGACGAAAAACTTGTCAAGCTTGCCCTCTTCGTACAACTTCCACAATTGTCTCAAGAGGTCGCGACATTCACTCGTATTGTGGCCGATGCTCTCGTGATAATGGTAATATTTATTCGGATTCATCTTCCCATCTATCTTCACGATCTTCCTAGGTTCATCCAACAACTTTTTGTCTTTGATTTGGTTGAAAACTTCGTTGGGAGCGACACTTAGGACCTCCGTCAATTTGACTTCGATCTCGCCTCCAAAAGGTTTGAAGTTATTAGTAAACTTGCGTTGGTTTCCGCCTTTCCTATGTGAGCTCGAGGGCTTTGGCTCAGGCTTTTTCACCTCGTCCTCAGTGACTCGCTCCCTAAGTCGCATAGCCAACATTTCGGCCTTGCTGATGTGATTACCCGCTTTCCACCGAAACTCGATGTATGAGCTCGAATATTCCTTGTACATCATCTTCCACAACTTGGTGTTCAAATGCAGACCTCGGACTGCCCCCATGACTTTGACTTCGTCCCCCATGGGCTCGCCCTCTAGGAGGAGATTGTCAACTCGTTCGATGTAATCGCGATCTGACTCGGCGGGGCCTTGCTGGACATTGGCAAAGATTTGCTTGGCTGATGGTCTTGGTGCCATCGTGGCGAAGTGGTTAAGGAAAAGGCTAGCCGGTTGGTGAAAAGACTCAATGGAGTTCGAGGGGAGAGCCTTGAACCACCGGTATGCCTGGTCTCCTAAAGTGAATGGGAAAAACCGACATTGTGTTGTCTCCGTGGCTCCCATTGAGGTCATGTGGTCAGAGAATTTCCCGAGGTGAGTGGCCGGTCCGAGTTCCCATTTTACTGATTAATGGAGGTCGCTGTGATCTTGAGCTGAGCCGATGCATAGATAATAGCTGGGACCAAGGGTGAGACCGGGACTAGAACCGAGGTAGCCGACCCGAACTTTTGATTCACTTGGTCTTGTAACTTCTTGAGAGTCTGTTTGATGGCTTTGAGCTGATCGTTCTCGGGGTTATGAGGTCGGGGAGGCACCGACGTCAATCATGCACGGACACTCTCAGTCCTCCCCTCTCCCGGGCTCGGGCTTCATTTCTGACCTCGAAAGAGTTTTCCAAATTCCGCCTAACTGTGAACGAGTCGGTCCTGGTTATCGCGCGATGAGCTCGGGGTCTGCGTGGGGCATCGCTTCCCAGTCTGTCGAAGATGAATTCGACCTGGTGTGATTGCTGGGAACTCCCCCTTCTCGGGGAGGGAGTTTCCTCCCTCTGGTCGCATCGACCTTCTGGCCCCCGGAAGTCTTGCGCGGTGTGACTAGTCTTAGCCGGTCTATTTTGGGGTCTTGCACCTTCGTCCATTTTTCTTTTCCCCCGGGGACCGGAGTTTCGTTGGGATTCCGCTCGATGATGCGGCCCGCTGCGCTCTTCCGCCAGATTACACTGACAGAGGTCTTCGGGAATTCAGATATCGGCCAGGTTCTTGAGGGGACCCTCGGTGCTAGACGTGGCCTCACCTCAATGGCCGAAAGCTTGGGCCCCAACAGAGACCATACCGGGCCTGGGGAGTTCCTCCTAGTGGTGAAGGGAAAATTCGATAGGATGATTCAAAAATGGAATCTAGGAATTCACTAGTGAAGCACCCTTCTTCTAGCGCCAATTGTTGATACCTAAAATATGAACAATTGATTAAGAGATTTATGTGGCTAAGTTTGACATCAAACTAATAATGATTTGGTGGGGTTAGGACTTAAAGAGGAATAAAGAGAATGTTCTTCATTAAATG